>CM057337.1:483850342-484415091 GCA_030015575.1 Agapanthus africanus
ACAGTGCGTGTACATGACTCAGCCAGAGGGCTTCGTAGATAGTAGGAGCAGCGGGAAGGTGTGCAAGCTGCTTAAATCCATTTATGGATTAAAGCAAGCATCGCGGAGTTGGAACATCTGCTTTGACGTCGCTATCAAAGAGTTTGATTTCGTTAAAAACGTAGATGAAACTTGTATCTAAAAGAAGGTGGCAGAGAGTAAGGTTGTCTTCCTCGTATTATACGTGGACGACATACTCTTGATAGGAAATGATATTCTTATGAAGCAATCGGTCAAGCTATTCTTATCACAAAGATTCTCAATGAAAGATCTTGGTGATGCCTCCTGCATATTGGGAATCAGGATCTATAGAGATAGATCCAAAAGGATATTGGGATTGTCCCTATCCAGGTACATTGACACCATAATAAAGAGGTTTAGTATGGAAGAATCCAAGCGTGGGAACTTACCCACGATCTTTGGAGTCACTCTCTCCAAAGAGATGTCTCCCAAGACTGATTTGGAGAGAGCTCGCATGCAAGGGATATCCTATGCTTCGGCTGTAGGCTCTATCATGTGCGCGATGCTATGTACCAGACCCGATGTAGAATACTCACTAAGTGTGGTGAGCAGGTATCAAGCTGATCCTGGAGAGAGTTACTGGACAGCTGTGAAGAGCATTCTCAAGTACTTGCGAAGGACTAAATAGATGCTATTGGTGTATGGTAATGGAGAACTCCAAGTGGAGTCCTTTACCGATTCGAGCTTCCAGAGTGATAAGGACGACTCTAAGTCGCAGTCGGGATTTGTCTTTACCCTTTACGGAGGGGCAGTTAGCTGGAAGAGTTCCAAGCAGGAAACCGTGGCAGACTCGACGATGGAGGCTGAATACATCGCTGCCAACGATGCTGCCAAAGAGGCTGTCTGGATCAAGAAGTTCATTACTGAACTTGGAGTGGTTCCATCCATTGAGCATCCAATACCTTTGTATTGTGATAAAAATAGAGCGGTGGCTTTGGCCAAAGGGTGTATGGTAACGGAGAACTCCAAGTGGAGTCCTTTACCGATTCGAGCTTCCAGAGTGATAAGGACGACTCTTAGTCGCAGTCGGGATTTGTCTTTACCCTTTACGGAGAGGCGGTTAGCTGGATGAGTTCCAAGAAGGAAACCGTGGCAGACTCGACGATGGAGGCTGAATACATCGCTGCCAACGATGCTGCCAAAGAGGCTGTCTGGATCAAGAAGTTCATTACTGAACATGGAGTGGTTCCATCCATTGAGCATCCAATACCTTTGTATTGCGATAACAATGGAGCGGTGGCTTTGGCCAAGGAACCCAGGTCCCATCAGCGATCCAGGCATATTCTGAGGCGGTATCACCTGATCCGGGAGATAGTTGATCGCCGGGAGATCGAGGTCAGGAGGGTTGACACGAAGAACAACACAGCGGATCCACTCACGAAGGCCATTCCCCAGATACAGTTTGAGAGACTCTTCGGGATGCTCGGTATGCGATACTACAGCGGCTGGCCCTAGTGCAAGTGGAAGATTGTTAGTTGTATGTATGCCCAAGAGGACAGTATTGTACAGATGATGTATATTATATTGGATGCTTGGACATATATAGAGATGAGTTTCTTGCTCGATATGATAGTATGCTATCTGGTTGCTCTTTATCTTAACATGTATACTTGTCTCTTTATACTGTCTTATGGTTACATGTTGGTAAAGCCCTTAGGATGTGTACTTGACTACCTGGACTATGATGCGGATCATACTAGTGGGGACATGGTAGTCCATAAGTACATCCTTCAAGGTCCCTAGCCGTAGGTGTATCAAGACGGGGCATCGATATACTAGTGTAGACTAGCGTATACGCTTCTCGACCCATGAGATGGGCGATGGATGATCCCATATCCATTGGTGTTTGACATCAAAGATGGTATACGGGTGCTTAGTGGAGATTGGGTATACTGGACGGACTCGCCGAGAACTCCCAGATGGTATTATACCTCACGTCAGATAGCAGTTCTCAGGTGACACTTGTGCAGGTTAGTCTGTAGACCCGAGATCGTCATAGAGTCTTGTGTGATTCCCATTGTGCTTTGATTTCCACCTTACCACGTACATGAGGGCGTGCAAAACGGTGGTTTTTGGGTACAGTCCCGAGTCACAAGGAGGCAATGAGCGATAGGAGGGGTTTCGTCTCTCCCGGTATTGGGGGTTGATGTTGCACTGTGCTCGATTGGCCGTAACAGGGAAGTCCCTTGCCAGGGCTGATTAGAGATGTACTGGTAAGTGTTACCAGTAGTTTCTCGATCCGTTATAAGCCTCACATCGGCACGACTTATCGGTTATTGGGGTCTGACGTTTACCACCCCTAGACTTGATATGCGACATATCAGACGAGGGGACCGGACTGTACGGGAAGTGTTGCAGGTCGGCTCGACGGGAGTTGTAGCAGGTTCGCTTGTTCTCTTCTGATCGCTCAATACCCGGGTGGCCGTTACGTTTAGCTGACCGCTTGCGGCTTGGGGGTGCTTGATATGATCATCACCCAGTGCCGGCGTATTGACGATTCTTAGAGTCCTACAATGGAGTTACCTAGTCCAGGCGAAACGTTGTGGTGCGCGTATGCGATATGCGCATGGACCCGATTAAAATGCGCGTATAGGATACCGTATATTGATCGGGCGGCTTGCTTTTGGTTTGGGTCATATGTGATATGACCGGATTGATAAATCAAGTGTTGATTTATCATTTAACCATTAGTTTCTCACTAGAAATCCTTACTTGTATTTGATGGATGTAGGGTTCCTAGGCAGTCTAATGGAGTCTCCCAAGTGATCAAACATGCACAAATCAAAAATTCCTAGTGCCGAGAAAACCTAGAACGGATCGTTAACTAGATATATAGGCGAAGTAAGCAAGTATACGGAAATATAGCTAAATGGAAGGGGCTACAACCTTTGTAGATCCGGTCCACCACATCCTAGACTCCGTGACAAGATCCCTCCGCTGTCCAAATCAAATCCATGACTCTGGCATCGGCTCCATCGGAGAATGGGCGGGCTTGATCGTCGGTTCGATGCCGAAGAAGATCTACGTCGAGGCATCACAAAACTCGAGCTCCGCCTTCGCCAAGTCAAGAAACTTGTGAAGACAACACACTCTACTACATGGCAAGTAGTAGAGGATGAAGAAATAGGAAGTTGGTAGACTTTAGATTAGGATTTCTCACTTGATTTGGCTAGTTGCCATTGAAGGTGCAAGCTTTCTTCAACTTGAAGATGAAGAAGAAGATGATAAAGAATTATGATAAGATATATGAAAATAGAAAATAAATCATTCTTATCATAATGTCAACTATGGTTAGATGTAGAGAACAAACTAAGGTTAAAGTGAATGGTTAAGGTTAAGGAAACAAACAAAATAGTCAACCATTCAAAGCTTCATGAAGCTTCAAAGATTATCCAAACTTAGCCACTATTTTATTTCTTTCAATAAAGAATAAAGGAATAAATAAATAAGCAAATAAAATGAAACCCTAACCATTCATATAACCATGGTCAATTCTTTACACAAACCCTAGCTTGCATGTATCATCAAACATGATACAATCTTGTGCACAAAAGTATATCACATATACAACTTGTGCATACCAAGTGAGAAAATCCATTTAAAGTGAACCAATACTAGTTAATGCAAAGTGATATATCAAATATAAAATTATACATTAAATCATTAAATCAACACTTGATTCAATGATCCGGTTATATCGCATATAACCGGCTAGTACCCAATGTATCGGCTTATCGAATCAATCCTTGATTCGATAACTAGGTTATATCGCATATAACCATTCGACACATTCATCGCGAGAATGAAATACGGTATCACATACACGCATTATTCTCGGTCCCGCACATATCTCATATGCGCTCCTATTTCGTTTCGCTTGAGCCAGGAAACCTCTGTGTAGGACTCTAAAGAATCGTCAATACGCCGGCAGCGGATGATGATCATATCAAACACCCACAAGCCGCAAGCGGTCTGCTAAACGTAACGGCCACCCGGGTATTGAGCGATCAGAAGATCGACGAGCAAGCCCGCTCACACTCCTGCGAATCCAACCAGTAACACTTACCGTACAGTCCGGTCTGTTCGTCTGATATGTCGCATATCTCGCCTAGGGGTGGTAAACGTCAGACCCCAATAACTCGATAAGTCATGCCGACGTAGGGTCCATAACATTCGTGAAACTACTGATAACTCTTACCAGTATATCACTGCAACCCTGGCCAGGGATTTCCTGTTATGGCCAGTCGAGCATAGCACAACATCAACCCCCAATACCGGGAGAGACGAATCCCCTCCTATCGCTCATTGCCTCCATGTGAATCGGGACTGTACCCAAAAACCACCTGTTTGCACAACTCAGTAGAGCCGTGGTAGGGTGGAAATCAAAGCACAGTGGGAGACACACAAGACTCTATGACGATCTCGGGTCAACAGACTAAGCTGTACCAGTGTCACCAGAGAACTGCCATCTGACGTGAGGTATAATACCATCTGGGAGTTCTCGGCGAGTCCGTTCAGTGTACCCAGTCTCCACTGAGCACCCGCATACCATCTCCGATGTCAAACACCAATGGATATGGGATCATCCATCGCCCATCGCATGGGTCGAGAAGATATACGCTAGTCTACTCTGGAATATCGATGCCCCGTCTCGATATTCCCTCGACTAGGAACATTTCAAGGATGTACTCATGGACTATCCAGGCCCCACTAGTATGATCTGCATCACAGTCCTGGAAGTCGAGTATACATCCTAAGGGCTTTATCAACATGTAATCAGAGAGAGACAGAAAGTATACATGTTAAGATAAAGGGCAACCAGATAGCGTACTATCATGTCGAGCAAGAAAGTCCTACCTATATATATTCCAGCATCCACTACAATATACATCCAATGTGCAGTAATGGCCTCTAGGGCATACATATAACTAACAATCTCCCACTTGCACTAGGGCCATCTGTAGCAGTGGTTGCAGTATCACATACTGAACCATCCCCTAAAAGTCTCTCTTTGGGAAAAGGGCCTTCGTGAGTGGATCCGCCGTGTTGTCCTCTGAGTCTACTCTCCTAACCTCGATCACCCTGGAGATCAACTATCTCCATGATCAGGTGATGCTGCCTTAGATTATGTCTGGGTCACTGATGGGACCAGGGTTCCAGGGCCAAAGCCACAGTTCCATTGTCACACAATGGTAGGAACCTAGTTCATCCTATGAACCAATATACACCCAAACTGCCTCTTTGGTAGTATCTTTAATAGCGATGTTACCAGCCTTTATCGTCTAGTTTGCCACGGTATCTTGCTTAGAACTCTTCCAACATACCGTCCCTTTACAGAGGGTAAAGACAATGCCTGTGACTGACATTCAGTCGTCTTTATCACCCTGGAACACTTCCAGTGATTCTCCCCAGGATCGATTGATACAATCTCACTATACCTAGTGAGAACCCTAATATCCCTTTAGATCTATCTCATAGGTCCAAATCTCAGGATTTAGGAGGTATCATCTTTATCCTATTTGGAGAATCCTTGTGATAATAGGAGATTGATCGATGGTAGTATAGGAAACTCTTTTCCTATCAAGAGTATGTTGTCTACGTACAATACGAAGATGACCACCTTACTCTCTACTACCCTTTTGTATATACAAGGTTCGTCTACCATTTTGATGAAGTCAAACACAGACGTTCCAACTCCGCGATGCCTGCTTCATTATGTAAAGCAACTTGCACACGTTTCCGCTGCTCCCACTGTTTACGAAGACCTCTGGCTGTGTTCTTATAGACGTTCTCTTCTAAATCAGTATTTAGAAAAGCAGTCATGGCACCCAACCACCAGATATCGTAGTCAAGGTATGTAGCCGTGGTAAGTAGGATTTGGATAGACTTAAGCATAGCTACTGGAAAAAGGTTTCATCATTATCCACGCCTGGTCGATGACGAAAACCTTTAACAAGTCTAGCTTTGAAAGTCTCAACTTTTCCATCTACACCAAGTAATCTTCTCAAGATATACTTGCTCCTGATGGGGATTTAACCCTTCAGATATAGCAGCTAAAGTCCATACTTTGCTGGTGTACATGGATTCCATCTCAGATTGCTAAGCATCCAGCCATTCTTACAGAGTCCCTACTCTCGATGGCCTGCTCGAAAATAGTTGGGTCATCATCTCATGATGCAATCCTTGCTCCCACTGTCATCGAGAAACCGAGGTATCTCTCAGGTGGATGAGGAACCCTACTAGATCGGCGGAGAGGCTGAGGTTCGTCGGGAACTATAGAATCTTATGGTTCTGTCAAATCATCAACTGCAGTTTTGTATAGCTGGAACCTTTCCAGTTCTACAGAACTGATCCTGCCTCGATCTTGTCCGGATTTTGCTTTAAACATAGGCCGGACAACCCCAAATCTTAACTCGCTTATGAGATGGGTTCTTCCCATACCATATCTTATATGGAGTGGTAGGCAGTGATTTGATTCAAACCTAATTCAATAGGTATGCAGCTTCTTAAGTGCATAACCCCAAAAGGAATTAGGTAACTCAGTAATACACGATATCTAATATTGTGTGATTGCTCCGCCCCGATACACCGTTGTGCTGTGGTGTATTCAGAGGAGTAACACTGAGAGAGAATCTCATTCTCCTTTAGAATAGTTCAGGAATTCTATGCACAAGTATTCTCCTCCCTGATCTTATCATAGGACATAATACTTATACCCGTATTTTGGTTCTCTACTTCTAACTTATATTCTGTGAATATCTTAAATGGTTCGGACTTATGTTTCAACAGGAACATATGACTGAATCTTGAGAGATTATCAGAGAATATAATGAAGTATGAAGAACCAGTCCTGGCATGTGTAGACAGGAGACTTTACATACATCATCATGTATCAGTCCCAAGAGTTTACTAACTCTTTCTCTGTTTCTAATAAACAGAGCTATGGTCATCTAATCTTTGTGACATGACTGGCAAGTTTCACAAGATGTAAATTCAAACTGATTTAAATATGCATCTAAAATGTAACTTCAGCCAGTCGGGTCGCATTGATGTGACCTAGTCTACAATGCCTTAAGAATGATTCGTTCATTTCTGAACTCTTCCTCTTGTGTGTATTCTGTATACGAGGAACTGTAGTTTGATTTAGAACGTCAATGCTTTTAGATAACGTGCCTGAACCGATCAACTTTTGATATAGGAAATATTCAAAACATTATCCATCTATACAAAATTATATCATTTCTTTACTAATAAAGAGACTGATATGATTTTGTATATCAGGTTCGGTATCTAATAGCATTTGTTCAGAATCAATGTATTGGTAATACAGGGTGACAGTGACCAACAGACTTGGCTGCAACACTTGCCCCATTTTCTGCCTCATGAAACTTATCACCCGTTCTCAGTTTTTCTACCCTTTTGTAGCCCTATGTAACATATTACATATCTGGGATCCTGATCCGGTATCATATACCCAGGATGCAGAGGATACTGAGAAACAGTTCTTTGTAATGAACACACATGAAGGAGATGCATCTCATGCACTTTCTTCGTTTGGGCGGCATGGGAATCCTGGCATTCCCCTATTTCCTGCTCTGTCTTATAACAATTATAAGTTGGAGCAGGACCAACGTTCCCCAGCTCAGTATAACAAGCGGGTTCGGTCAATACATCCATATTATTATCTTGATTAAGGCGTGATATGGTCGCTACCTGGAAAGAGAGAAAAGAAAACACTCAGCGTGCGCTCTTACAAGATCAGATTGGTTATATATTTTATCTAATCAGGATGGCTCCCACTGTTTTTATCAAATCTTCCTTCAAACCCTAAAAGGAAAGACTAGCCGGGATTAATTACACTCTACAAGTTCGCCAATCTTTCAGCCAGGCCAGTGTCGGTACTTTGAGGGAGGTTCCCCGTGCTTTCGCACGGACCTAATTACAGTAAACCTCGTTTTCCCAGAGGCGTAACCCCGTTGACACCTTTCTAGACACCTACTTGATCGGCTAATTGTAAAGTGCAAAACTCTCCCAGGAGTAACAATTACTCGCAGTGGGTATCGGGATCCAACTATCACATAGAAGGTATGCAATCTCATTGCAAATTTCAACACTTGAAACTCCCGATAATGTTTTTTACCCCTAGCACTTATGACCTTAACTATGGTCAACAAATCATAAGTACTAGTCAAGTTCTACTCGTCATTTCGTGATTAATTAGACCCACCCACATGACCCTTAACGAAGGTCAACAAAGTCACGCGACTGTCCTAACTAATCGCATCATATGCGATGTAGGAAGACATCACTTAGCTACCGTACACTGTGCCTTGACTATGGTCAACAAACACAGCACGAATACTAAGTACTCTAATTCCTAAAATGACGGAGGGTTGCGGCTGGTTTTTGTGAAAACCTTTAACGCTTTGAACATGATCTCGTTGCGGAATCAAATGGTTTTTAAATGGAATGTTTTTGATGCTTTTCTAGTTTTGCTAAAGGGGTCACTCCCGGTGAAGGGATCGTCGGCCCTTTCCTCGTCGAATGAGGTGCGGGATATATCATATATATCACTGTGCAAAGCGGAAACTATAGAAGCGATCAAAGACAAACCGAGTGTGTAGCATCTGCCAGTTATTGCTAAAGGAGTCACTCCCGGTGAAGGGATCTCGGTCCTTTCCTTATCGAATAAGGTGCAGGATGTTCTACAAGGAACACCACGATGCAAAGCAAGAACTGTAGCTACCTGTTTTTATTTTGAAATCCGATTCCACAACATCAATTAGGTTTATTTTCTTTTATCAATCTCATTAATGAATATCCCATCATTTAAATTACCTAAACATCACAGATAGATATGACGTACACTTATGCCATCCGCATTCGCCTCGATGTCCCCTCGTGCACCGTTAGGTTAGGTAACTAACGGCAGAGCGGGGCAGGGCTAGCGTGGGTGTAAAACATAAGTAACGTCTATATAATATATCATATATACTATAATATCTGTCACAGAGCACAGAACATCGCATGATCACATCACAGATAACGCAGCAGAAAAAAAAAATCATATGAAATATTGGATATACTAGGACGTCCGTGTTTTCAATACGAGCCAGTATAAAACACGGATTCCACAGTCGTGATGAACAGCCAAACCCACACCCCAAGACCCCTACGAGAGCGGCAAGCAACCCTACCAATTCTAGAGTTAGGAGACCCGGACTCGACTCCTCGAGTTGGTCTCCCATTGGACTCCAGAACCCGGTTACTTGTGCCCTCCTCCTTGGGTCTATCCTAGTGCAGAAAAGTAAATAATATACAAACGGTGACTACTTCCGCAACCTGGAAGTGCCCCAATAAAAGAATATTACATACAAGTTTTTACATGAATGAAAATGAAAAACACTCAGCTCACATAAAAACCCCCGGCTATTCAAACACGACGATCCAATATAACATATCCAGCAACACATAACATCATATGTCATCAACGTAAGTAAATATGCGCATCCCAATTGTCGTTGACATATAGCAAAGAAACCGGCGACATCACATATTACACTTACGGTCACAGAAAAGAAAGTGTAAAACTACAACAGTTGGAATCCGCAACCACCTCAGACATCGCATGCCTGACCAAATGAATTCCTTAGACATCGCATGCCTAACAATTATAAACTCCGCATTTTAGTCTTATTATCGAAAACTCCTTTCAATATCGAGTTGGGCAATTCAACAGGATTCCCGACATTCTGATCGAATGCTCGTCGCAAACTTTAGCAGGCGGCCGCACCCCCGATACCGTCGACGAAGTGCACCAAGGCGGAACACCGCTGCCGCGAGCACCCGACCGGATGCTTTCGGCCACGGGGTTCTCCTACAGTCACTTGGTCGGGGCTATGGAGTGAGGCTGTCTATTAAGTTTACCCGGCGAGTATCCGCGTACGCTACGTGATTGCGACGGACTTTTGATCACATCAAAATTCCGTGGCAACCGATCAAGTGAGACTAAACCGCTAGATTTATAAGATTCATTCAGTTATCTCATAACTACTTGTGAATTCCAATTATTGTATCACATTCCGGATAAATAGAAAATGCTAAACTTTTCGATCGAACACCCAAGTTTTCCCGATACAGCTCAACACATGAAATAAGGCTAACAATATTCAGTTCGTGCCTCAGTACCAACGGTCCAGCCGTAGAAGGGTCAAGCCAACGCCTCACATGTGGCACGCCGTACTGCCCCAAACCCGAAGGTTCAAAGGGCAGTTCAAGACGGTCACATAATCGAGTTAAGGTTTGTTGTCTTCTAGAGGGTCCATCGCGTTACTTGCACTACTTAGAACGTCGTTAAACTACGGAAAAATCCAACACTTGGAAATTTCCCGACAGGGGAAAAAGTGGGTATTTATATCCGGTCGAACTTTTTAACATATTCTAAAATTACCCGGAAAGGCACACCGACAAAATTATACAGTCCGATCGAATACACCGAGTCCCCAAATCAACCCAGAAATCCAACTCTTTAATAAATATTAAAAATTCCCAGGAAAACCAGCACTGTCAAATACGAGTTACTGTGCCAAATTCAATGCAATATACGACAAAATAGCCGCGGAACCGCCGCAGGAGCCAAGCTCGTGCCGCGGAACCGCGGCAGTTTGATGGAATTAGGGTTACGAATTGCACAGTTACTCTTATATTTTCCTGCTGATATTTCTGCATATTTTTAATATAGAAAAATCCCCAAAATTAAAAAAAGTACAGAGAGCATATTTAGGGTTGGGTTTTCGGGTCGTTCGGACTTCAAATTCCGTCGGGACTTCGCCTAAGGCTCTAGCTAGGCTCTGATACCACTGTAGGGTTCCTAGGCACTCTAATAGAGTCTCCCAAGTGATCAAATATGCACAAATCAAAAATTCCTAGTGCCGAGAAAATCTAGAACGGATCGTTAACTAGATATATAGGCGAAGTAAGCAAGTATACGGAAATATAGCTAAATGGAAGGGGCTACAACCTTTGTAGATCCGGTCCACCACATCCTAGACTCCGTGACGAGGTCCCTCCGCTGTCCAAATCAAATCCATGACTCTGGCATCGGCTCCATCGGAGAATGGGCGGGCTTGATCGTCGGTTCGATGCCGAAGATGATCTATGTCGAGGCATCACAAAACTCGAGCTCCGCCTTCGCCAAGTCAAGAAACTTGTGAAGACAACACACTCTACTACATGGCAAGTAGTAGAGGATGAAGAAATAGGAAGTGGGTAGACTTTAGATTAGGATTTCTCACTTGATTTGGCTAGTTGCCATTGAAGGTGGAAGCTTTCTTCAACTTGAAGATGAAGAAGAAGATGGTAAAGAATTATGATAAGATATATGAAAATAGAAAATAAATCATTCTTATCATAATGTCAACTATGGTTAGATGTAGAGAACAAACTAAGGTTAAAGTGAATGGTTAAGGTTAAGGAAACAAACAAAATAGTCAACCATTCAAAGCTTCATGAAGCTTCAAAGATTATCCAAACTTAGCCACTATTTTATTTCTTTCAATAAAGAATAAATGAATAAATAAATAAGCAAATAAAATGAAACCCTAACCATTCATATAACCATGGTCAATTCTTTACACAAACCCTAGCTTGCATGTATCATCAAACATGATACAATCTTGTGCACAAAAGTATATCACATATACAACTTGTGCATACCAAGTGAGAAAATCCATTTAAAGTGAACCAATACTAGTTAATGCAAAGTGATATATCAAATATAAAATTATACATTAAATCATTAAATCAACACTTGATTCAATGATCCGGTTATATCGCATATAACCGGCTAGTACCCAATGTATCGGCTTATCGAATCAATCCTTGATTCGATAACTAGGTTATATCGCATCAACCATTCGACACATTCATCGCGAGAATGAAATACGGTATCACATACACGCATTATTCTCGGTCCCGCACATATCTCATATGCGCTCCTATTTCGTTTCGCTTGAGCCAGGAAACCTCTGTGTAGGACTCTAAAGACTCGTCAATACGCCGGCAGCGGATGATGATCATATCAAACACCCACAAGCCGCAAGCGGTCTGCTAAACGTAACGGCCACCCGGGTATTGAGCGATCAGAAGATCGACGAGCATGCCCGCTCACACTCCTGCGAATCCAACCAGTAACACTTACCGTACAGTCCGGTCTGTTCGTCTGATATGTCGCATATCTCGCCTAGGGGTGGTAAACGTCAGACCCCAATAACTCGATAAGTCATGCCGACGTAGGGTCCATAACATTCGTGAAACTACTGATAATTCTTACCAGTATATCACTGCAACCCTGGCCAGGGATTTCCTGTTATGGCCAGTCGAGCATAGCACAACATCAACCCCCAATACCGGGAGAGACGAATCCCCTCCTATCGCTCATTGCCTCCATGTGAATCGGGACTGTACCAAAAAACCACCTGTTTGCACAACTCAGTAGAGCCGTGGTAGGGTGGAAATCAAAGCACAGTGGGAGACACACAAGACTCTATGACGATCTCGGGTCAACAGACTAAGCTGTACCAGTGTCACCAGAGAACTGCCATCTGACGTGAGGTATAATACCATCTGGGAGTTCTCGGCGAGTCCGTTCAGTGTACCCAGTCTTCACTGAGCACCCGCATACCATCTCCGATGTCAAACACCAATGGATATGGGATCATCCATCGCCCATCGCATGGGTCGAGAAGATATACGCTAGTCTACTCTGGAATATCGATGCCCCGTCTCGATATTCCCTCGACTAGGAACATTTCAAGGATGTACTCATGGACTATACAGGCCCCACTAGTATGATCTGCATCACAGTCCTGGAAGTCGAGTATACATCCTAAGGGCTTTATCAATATGTAATCAGAGAGAGACAGAAAGTATACATGTTAAGATAAAGAGCAACCAGATAGCGTACTATCATGTCGAGCAAGAAAGTCCTACCTATATATGTCCCAGCATCCACTACAATATACATCCAATGTACAGTAATGGCCTCTAGGGCATACATATAACTAACAATGGATGTATGCATGCATGTATGCTTTCTTTATAGATTCATGCACATACGGATGTACATACACACACACACATACATACATACATCCTTCATGGTTGTACATACATGCAAATGGTGGCAATATTAGACTCACACCATGGTTGGATTTATATATGATTTATTACTGCATTTGATTTAAAAAAAAAGAAAAGAAAAGGATAATTCATGGATACTTTCTACACTCTTCTTGACCTAACCATTCTCACCCAACATTTGACCATGGATTACTTTTCCTGTTGTGTTTTTAACTCAAATTCAATAATATCCTAACCATGGTTTTATATGAGAAGAGGAAAATATATATTGATATATTTTCTATTTTTCTTTGATGAGTTATTCTTATCTTCTTCTCAAATAGCCATCATCTTCTTCCTCCTTCTTCTCTTGCTCTCTAGACTTTTGTAGTGAGCAAATTACATAACAAGATTGGATTTTGAAGTGAGAATAAGAACCACAACATCATTCTACACAAGTTTAGCCCACTTGTTTAGAGTGTTATCTTCATTCGTTCTCTTGATCGGGTGAAGTTGCGAGCTTGGACTAGGAACTTCGGGTGGATCGTCGTGGACGTGAAAGGACTTCAAGAGGACCTTCCTCCAACACCCAAGAGGCCGAGGAGTATAGCGTAGGGAGCTACAAAGGTTGTACTCTCTAAACCCCATCTATTCTTTCATATGTTGATGCGAAATTTTTTGAAACCCTAATTTTCTAGGAACGATCCGATGTTTGTTAACTTAGCACCCTAAAGACTCTACCTTTGGTACATGTGATGCATCCAAACCCTTCATGAGGTGCTAGGCTAACCTTTCAAGATCATCATAGAGTCTTGTATGATTCCAACTGTGCTTTGATTTCCACCTTACCACGTCCATGAGGGCATGCAAAACGGTGGTTTTTGGGTACAGTCCCGAGTCACATGGAGGCAATGAGCGATAGGAGGGGTTTCGTCTATCCCGGTATTGGGGGTTGATGTTGCGCTGTGCTCGATTGGCCGTAACTGGGAAGTCCCTGGCCAGGTCTGATTTAGATATTTGCCGGTAAGTGTTACCAGTAGTTTCTCGACCCGTTATGAGCCTCACATCGGCATGACTTATCGGTTATTGGGGTCTGACGTTTACCACCCCTAGACTTGATATCCGACATATCAGACGAGGAGACCGGACTGTACGGGAAGTGTTACCGGCAGGCTTTACAGGAGTTGGAGCGGGCTTGCTTGCTGATCTTCTGATCGCTCAATACCCGGGTAGCCATTAGATCCAGCTAGTACCGCTGACGGCTTGTGGGTGCTTGATGTGATCATCACCTACTGCCGGCGTATTGACGAGTCTTTAGAGTCCTACACAGAGGTTTTACTGGCTCAGGCAAAATGAAATAGAAGCGCATATGTGATATGTGCGAGACCGAGAATAATGCGTGTATGTGATACCGTATTCTATTCTCGCGACTTTTTGTATCGGTCGGTTATATATGATATAGCCGGGTTATCGAATCAAGTGTTGATTCGATAAGCCGATACAATGGATGTTAGCCGGTTATATGAGATATGACCGGATTATTAAGTCAAGCGTTGATTTAATAATTAAGTGTATAATTGTATATTAGATATACTAATTTACATTTACTAACACTTGTTCACTTTAGGGTTTTTCTCACATGTACACTAGTTTAACATATATATGATATATGTTAAAATGTGTTATCTTATTGTATCATGGTTGATGATACAACTTTCATATGTGTATGAGACATACACCATTCTATATATTATGGTGTGTTATGATTATTTAAGATAATTACAAAATTAGTGGAGTTTTGGAATGAGCATGAAGCTTGTACAAGCTTACTTTGCTTTGACAAAGTCTACTAGCTTTGTCTTTACCTTAGATTCCTTTTAACCCAACCATAATCAATTAGCTATGGTTATGGCTCTACAAGGGTTAGTATATGATACTCACTCACCATGGTTACCCTTCACACTTGATCATTATCCTCTTCACTTTCTTTTGTTCATCTTCTTCTTCATTGAACAAGAGAAAAAGAAAAACTAGGATTTGATCCAAAGTGAGAAAGATTGTGAGAAACAAAATTCTAAAGAAAACCCACTTCCTATTTCTCCATCCTCTACTAGACTAGCACTTTAGTTTAGGGTGTTTACTGCACTAATTCTCTAGTTAGTGAAGTAGGAGCTTGAGTCGGAATTCCCTCGACGTAGATCATCTTTGGCCTCGGAGACTTCAAGTAAGGTCGCATCCTTCGCGTCGTGAAGCCATGCAAGAGCCCGGGAGAACCTTGATCACAGCGAAGGGACTTCAACAAAGAGCAAATGAAGTGGAGGATCGATCTACAAAGGTTGAATTTCGTGTTCCCTTTAGAGTAAAGTTGTTTACTTGCTTTTAGATTCGCCTAAACTCTAGTACACGATCTTGCTTAGGGTTGTTAGGCACCTAAAATTTTTAAAACGGACATGGTCGATACCTTGTAGAGCCTTGGTAGTGTGCCTAGTAACCCTACAGTGGTATCAGAGCCTAGCTAGAGCATTAGGCGATGTGTTAACGAAGTTAAAACCCCGATCGAACCCAAAAACGTCAAAACGACCCCCTCTCTGGACTTTTTTCAAAATATGGGTTTTTTTAGAATTAAAAATACCTAAAAATTACAGCAGGGATTTCTAAGCATTACGGTGCAAAATTGGTGACGTCATCCGTACGGACCGCCGTGGTTCCGCGGCAATACCCTGCTTGTACCGCGGAACCGCAGCCGGACAGTGAGTTCTTGACTTGGGGTTTGCACAGTAATACTTTTATCTGATAGTACTATTTTATGGGTATTTTTAAACTGACTCAAGTGTTGAGTATTCTGGGGATCCTTTTGTATTCGTCGATTCGATCGGAAGATTTAATTTCGTGTTGTTATTCCGGATAATTTAGAAAGTATTAAAATGTTCGAACGGAAATCATTACCTCAATTTTTTCCAGCACGAAAAACATTCAATTGTTGAATTTTTCTTGGTTTTAAATCTTTCGGAAATACGTGCATGTGATGCGATGGACCCTCTAGTAGACAACAAACCTTAACTCGATTATGTGACCGTCTTGAACTGCCCTTTGAACCTTAGGGTTTGGGGAAGTACGGCGTGCTACATGTGAGGCGTTGGCTTGACCCTTCTACGGCTGGACCGTTGCTACTGTGACGTATTCTGGAATTTTTGAACTCCGCTCAAGTGTTGAGCTATTATGGAAATCTTGGGTATTGGTTTATTCGATCGGAAAGTTTAATACTGTCTATTTATCTGGAATGTGATACAATATGTGGAATTCATACAGTTAGGCATGAAATGCGAAATATGTGATATTTCGGATTTACGATGTCTAAAGAGATTGTGGATTCCAAATGTTGTAATTTTACACTTTCTTTTCTACGACCGTAAGTGTAATATGTGATATCGCCGGTTTCGTTGCTATATGTCAACGACAATTGGGATGCGCATATTTACTTACGTTGATGACATGTGATGTTCTGTGTTGCTGGATATGATATCTTGGATCGTCGCGTTCTGAATAGCCGGGGGTTTTTTATGTGAGGTGAGAGTTTTTATTTTCATTCATGTAAAATTTAAATGTATGTAATATTCTTTTATTGGGGCACTTCCGGGATGAAGTCGATGTCACCATTTGTATATTATTTACTTTTCCGCACTAGGATAGACCAAAGGAGGAGAGCACAAGTTACCGGGTTCTGGAGTCCAGTGGGAGACCAACTCGAGGAGTCGAGTCCGGGTCTCCTAACTCTAGAATTGGTAGGGTTGCTTGCCGCTTTCGTAGGGGTCTAGGGTTGTGGGTTTGGCTGTTCATCGCGACCGTGGAATCCGTGTTTTACAGAGGCTCGAAATAAAACACGAACGTCCTAATATATCCAATGTTTCATATGTTTCTTCTACTGCGATATCTGTGATGTGCTGTGATAAATACTGTATATAGTATATATGATATATTATATAGACGTTACTTATGTTTTACACCCGCGCTAGCCCTGCCCTGCTCTGCCGTTAGATACCTAACCTAACGGTGCACGAGGGGACATCGAGGCGAATGCGGATGGCATAAGTGTACGTCGTATTTATCTGTGATGTTTAGGTGACTTAAATGATGGGACTTCATCAATGTGATTAATGAAAGAAAAGAAACCTAAAAGATGTTGTAGAATCAAATTTTTCAAAAAAAAAGGATAGCTACAGTTTTGCTTTGCATAGCTATATATATGTTGTTTGTGTATATGCCCTACAGGCCATTACTGTATCATACTAGTTTGTATATTACTTAATGGAAGCTTGGGATATTCACCTTGTATATACAATCTTGCTCAAAATAGTAGTATGCTACTTGGTTTGTTTCTACTTCAATGTGTACTTGTGTTTATTTTAGTATATCACCTATACACATTAGTGGAGCCCTTAGGATCTTTGCTTGATTACCAGAGTTGTGATGGCAGTCACACTAGTGGGGGCTGGGTAATCTATAAGCATATCCTTATGCAGGTCCCTAGTCGCAGGACTATCGAGACAGGGCATCGATACTCCGGAGTTGACTAGCGCATGCGCTTCTCATCCCAGTATGGGAGACGGTCTGTCCCACAGCCGTTAGTACGTCGTACTGGAGATAGTATGCGGGTGCTCGTTAGGTTACGAGTACACTGGACTGGACTCGTCGGGAACTGACCGGTTGGTGTTATACCTATCGTCAGTTATCAGTTCCCAGGTGACATGAGTACAGCTTAGTCCGCTGACTTGACACCGTCACTTCGCCTCGAGTGTGTTCCCACTGTACTTTGATTACTACCCTACCACGGCTCAAAGGAGTCGTGGAAACAGGTAGTAGTTGGGTGCAGTCCCGAAGCACTTGGAGGCAGTGACGGTTAGACAGGATTCGTCTCTCCCGGTATTGGGGGTTGACATCGCGCTGTGTCTAGGAGAGCCATTACACGAGTAGTCCCTGGCCAGGGCAAGCGGGATATACTGGTAGGCTTCCAGTGTTATCTCAGGGTGTATTGGGCTTCACTCCGACATGACTTGTACCGCTATTAGGGGACTGACGTTTACCGCCCCCCTAGGCCCGCCATGCGATGTATCAGACGAACAGACAGGACTGTACGGAGATTTTCACATTCAGGCTCAGTAGGAGATCAGATGGGTTTCACCTCGTCAGTCTTCTTGTCGGCATCTACCTGGGGACCGTTACGCACAGCTAGTGCCGCTTGCGGTCTGTGGTTAAACCCACTGCCAGCGTAGTGTCGAGTCTTTAGAGTCCCACACAGAAAGCTATTCGCCTTTTGGCAAAAGTGTAGCTGTCGCATGGTTTTGCGACAGGTCGCATGGTTTTGCGACAGGGTTCAGTCACATCCGTGCACTTGTGCACGTTTAGTGTCCGGACAGTTTACACTAGCGGGCTTTGGTTTAAGCCAGATCCTAGTGTACGTATTGGGATTGGTTTTATCCGGTTTGTATTCGTGTTCCTCGGAACGCGAATGCGGGTGTGTATGCACAGTTGACGGAGAGACAGAGACAGAGGATTCTCATTAGGGTTGTTGACCGTTGACTGTTGACTATTGACTTTTTGCTCAACCCTAATGAGAATATGATATGTAATTAACAATAATATTAATTAAGTATTGTGGTGACATGGTTGTTGAGGGGTTGACTCTGTTGACTTGTTGACTTTGTTGACCGGTTGACTAGGTTGGACTACTTGACCATCATGATGGCAATGGCTATCATTTCATGGCAAAGTCTTTTTACTTGCTTGTTCTCTTGTGCAATATGAGTGCATGAAATGATATAGCCATTTTGACTTAAACCATTTACACAATACTTGATTACTATTTTTGTGATGATGGTTTTGGATTATGAGAGCCAAGTGAGAAAAGTCTTGCTCATTCCATGATTCTGATTCTCTCTCTTGTGTTCTTGAGCTCTCATCTCCTTCCTCTTGCTCTCCCTCTCTTTAGTCTATGGTTCACTTGTCTCATGTGTTGAGAACCAAGAACCATAGAGAAAATCCCAACACACTCTCCTCTACTCACTCTAGTTCACAAGGTTTAGCAAACCGAGTGAACTAGTTTCTTCAAAGTACGAAGAAGAAGCCAAAGGTAGAAGCTTTCAGGTGGATCGATCTTCGGCGAAAGGAGACGACGGGGTGAAGCCGATCCGGACAACCATCGAGGTTTGAAGACGAAGGAGTTCAAGTAAGAAAGGTATAACCCCCTAACCGAGTAGTTAACAACTCCTAGTTAGGTTGTTAGTTAGATGTTTAACAAAGATCAGGTTTTGAGTCCATGTTACCGCCTCTAGAAAATTGTTTTTCACCAAATTCCGCATGCCCGAAAGTACCGGGAGAGGTAGCATGGACTTACAGTGGTATCAGAGACTAGTTAAACTCTATCTAACATGTTAGCAAAGTAACTAGAAGATCGATCAAACAAAAAGTCACGAAATACACCAAAAATTCATGCTTGCTGTCGATTTTCAAAGCACTGTAAAAGTAATAAATTATACTTCAAAAATCGACTCAGGGTTTTTATAGCTAACTGGAAAAATTTCATCCACTGAACCGAACAAAGCGCCGCGGAAACGCGGCGGGAGCGTGCTCCCACCGCTGTTCCGCGGCCGAGTTGACTCGGCAGTGGGAAATTTTGGTTGCAGTTTGTTCAGTGGGGTATTTTGGGAATTTTGGAATATGTATTTTCTGCCCAGATTTTCCAGAACTAAAATTTTGTGTTTGGGGCCTGAAAATCCGTATTTTTGATCGAACTTCTAAAAGACTTAAGCTGACGGGTTTTTCTGTGATGTGATATTTGTATTGAACGTCTGCTAATCGCTATATGTCAATTAGTGGGGGTTATACAAATCTGTGATCTGTAATGTTATTGGAATGTGTATATGAATTCATTGGATTGTCGCGGGTGAATAGCCGGGGGTTATGAGACGAGAGTTCTCTTTTCTTTCAATTCATGTAAATTTGTAAATTGATGTAATAATTATTTGTATGGCCGCACAACCGGGTCGGGGTTGTAGCCGTCATTGTATAATTTCTTTTTACTGTTTTTGCTCCTAGGATATACCCATGGAGGGGGTGCACAAACTACCGGGTATGCCGAAGTGCCGAGTGGCCTACTCACGGAGTTGAGGGAGGTTGCTTCGCTTCGGGTACTTGGCGGGTAGTTTGCCGCACCCGTAGGGGTCTTGGGTGGGGTATTGGCTATTCACCGCGACCGTGTAATCTGCTTTTCGTTACAGGCTCGTACGAATTGCGGGTTCCTAGTATATCCAATGTGTTCATCTGTGATCTGAAATGGCTATCATTGCAATATATCTATGTATGATATTATTTAGGCATTGCTTATGTTTTGCAGCCGCGCTAGCCCAGCCCCCGCTCTGTCGTTAGTTAAGTAACCTAACGGGTAATGACGGGGCCCCGTGGCGAATGCGAATGGCATAAGCGTACGTCATATTTTGGTTGTTTTCTGCAATGGTAGGATTAAATGATGAGACGCATTAAAAGAACTAATGCAAGAATATCACGCATTAAAAGAACTAATGCAAGAAAAATAAACCAAGTAAAAGTCGTTGGAACACTTTCGAAAAACCACTCGGTTCTTTTCAAAACTAACTTTTAAATGCGGAGCTTGAGCCACTCCTTTTAAAAGCTATCTCGTTCCATCGATTATATCAAGTTCACTACGTTCACGGTTTAGCCAAAACCATTCGTAGCCCTCCGTCGTTTCACATGGATGGTCAATAGTATTCAAGTTATGTTTGTTGGCCAAAGTCAAGGCATAGTGATTGGTAGCTATTGGGTATTCATGTGCAGCATAGATAGATGTGTTAGTTTGGAACAGTCGTACTGCCTTGTTGGCCAAAGTCAAGGGTAGGTGCGGGTGGATTCAAATTAACCTGGAGAACGACGGGTAGAACTTGACATGTGACTTATGATTTGTTGGCCAAAGTCAAGGTCATAAGAGCATGGGGCAAAAATCCACATCGGGAGATTCAAAAGAACTGAAACTTGCTAGTGTTGCATACCATTTGGAGTGTGATGATTCTGGAAGGATTCCTTTAGTTTCGTCACGCAATGATATTTGGATCCCGATCCTACTGTGTGTATATGCTGCTCCTCGGGAAATTTCTCACTTAACGATCAATGCTATAAACCAAGTAGGTGTCTAGAAAGGTGTTAGCGGGGCTACACCCCCAGGGAAAAGAGGTTATTTAATTAAGGAACTTCGCGAAAGCGTTGGAAAACCTCCCTCGAAGTACCAACACTGGCCTGGCTGAACGGTTAAGCAAGTATTGTACGGTGAGATTGATCCTGACTAATTCTTACTTTTTGGTTTGAGGAGGGATTCGAGAAACAGTGGGAGCCATCCTGTTTAGACAAATTAAAAACCATTCTAAACTTGCAAGAGCATCATGCTGAGTGTTTCTTCTCTCTCCTAATTGCAGCGACCAATCGACATGACTGGACTTAAGTTACTCCTAGATAAAAACATATTGACAGGGCCAAACTACAAAGATTGGCTCAGGAATGTCAAGATGGCAATCACTTACGAAAAGCTGGGGTATCTTCTTACCACCAAAGCTCCCCCTGTCCCAGGTCCCAAAACCAGCGTCGCGGATAAGGAAATCCGTATGACCTGGGAACTAGACTGCGTGAAGGCCAAGTGCCTCGTGCTTGCCTCTATGGACAATGAACATCAGAGGAGGCACGAGAATATGGACCTGGAATCCATATTTCTTCATACAAAAGAACTGTATGGAGAGCAATCTCGTATCGCAAGATACGAAGTGTCGAAGAAGTTATTTTTGGCAAGATTGGCCGTCGGATCATCGGTAGCGGAACACGTGCTTAAGATGATTGGCTATATTGAGAAGCTCGCGGACCTTGGGACCACGTTGGAGAATGAGCTCTATACGGACTTGATTCTCCAGTCCCTTCCTTCCACTTACGCCCAGTTCATACCGAACTTCAACTTACAAGAAAAGGAAGTTGAACTTTCAGAACTCCTCAACATGCTGAGGAGCGCAGAGGGCACCCTACAGAAAAGTAGGGAAACATCCAATTTGTTTGTAGGAGGATCTTCTTCTTCTAGGTCCAAGGCGAAAGCCAAGGGAAAGAAGAAGAAAGCCCCCGCCAAACCAAGGGGCGGTGTTAGTAAAGTGGATACGAAGGGAAAGGCAAAAGCAACAAAGAAAGTGGGAAAGCTTATGGATAAGGAAGAATGCTTCTATTGTCATAAGAAGGGACACTGGAAGAATGATTGCAGGGCTTGGAAAGCCAGAACACAGGATCTGAAGCAGGTTGCGGCTTCAGCTTCAGGTGTGTATGTTATTGAAAACTGTCTTTCAATAAACTCTACTTCCTGGGTATTGGATACCGGATCAGGATCTCATATCTGTAATTCTTTGCAGGCGTTGAGAAACCGTAGGGTTTTGAAGGCAGGTGACATGACCCTCAAAGTTGCAAACGGAGCTAGCATGGATGCTAAGGCCGTGGGGGACTATCACCTGGGAATGTCAGATGGACATGTTTTGGTTTTGCGTAATTGCTTTTTTGTACCCAACACAACTTGTAATATCATTTCTGTATCTTTGGTTTCTAAAGAAGGTTATGAATTTGCGTTTGTAAGAAATGTTGTAAACATTCACCTTAATCAAGTTCTGATTGGGTCAGGTACATTGAGCAATGGTATATACGTATTAAACCAACCACAGATTTTCAATGTCCAGAATACACACAAAAGAAAGTCTCCGGAAATCAATCAGACTTTCTTATGGCATTGTAGACTGGGTCACATCAATGAGAGAAGGTTGACGAAGTTACATACAGAAGGATATTTGAATCCGTTCGAATATCAATCGTATGCCACTTGTCAATCCTGTCTCAAAGGAAAGATGACAAAGACTCCGTTTACTGGACACGGAGTAAGGGCGAGCGAGCTCTTGGGACTCGTACACAGCGACGTGTGCGGTCCAATGTCTACACATGCGCGAAGCGGTTATTCTTACTTCATTACTTTTACGGATGAATTTTCAAGGTACAGTTATGTCTTCTTAATGAAACATAAGTCCGAAGCCTTTGGAAAATTCCAGGAATATAAGAATGAAGTAGAAAAACAAACCGGCAAAAGTATCAAGATCCTAAGATCGGATCGAGGTGGTGAATACTTAAGTGCCGAGTTCCTGGACTATTTAAAAGCAAATGGAATTCTCTCTCAGCTTACTCCTCCATACACTCCGCAACATAACGGTGTATCGGAGAGACGGAACCGAACCCTATTGGATATGGTACGGTCCATGATGAGTAACGCTGAGTTACCGCGATCATTCTGGGGGTATGCGCTAGAATCAGCTGCATACCTTTTGAACCGAGTTCCCACTAAGACTGTGCCTACTACACCATATGAGATGTGGTGTGGGAAGAGACCCTATCTTAATCACATTAAGACATGGGGATGTCCAGCTTTTGTCAAAAAGCAGCATGCGGACAAGCTCGAGGCACGCTCAGTACAGTGCAAGTTCGTGGGATATCCAAAGAACTCCAAGGGATATTTCTTCTACTGCGAAGAGGAACAAAAGGTTTTTGTTTCTCGTCTTGTCTACTTCTTGGAAACTGAGTTTTTGGAAACCCAGATAAGTGGGAGCACAGTAGAACTGGAATAAATTCCAGAACCACGAGCTATTACTGAAAGCTTAGTGGAACCAGAGGGTTCAAAAGAACAGGACATTCCTACGCCGCTCCGCAGGAGTAGTAGGCAGTCTCATCCGCCCGAGAGATACTACGGTTTTCTCATAGACGGGGATAGAGAGGATTGCATCATAGATTATGATGAGCCTACTAGCTTCCAGCAGGCCATTCAGAGTGTTGACTCGGTAAAATGGCTGGATGCAATGCGGACCGAAATGGAGTCTATGTACACCAACAAGGTATGGACGTTGGACATTGCTCCAGACGGGGTAAAACACGTAGGATGCAAGTGGCTCTTCAAAAGGATGATTGGTGTAGATGGACAGGTTAAGACCTATAAAGCTAGACTGGTTGCAAAGGGTTTTCGTCAAAGACCTGGTTTGGACTATGACGAAACCTTTTCTCCAGTAGCTATGCTGAAATCCATTCGGATCCTTCTTGCCATTGCTGCCTTCCACGATTATGAGATCTGGCAAATGGACGTAAAGACCGCTTTTCTAAATGGAAATTTAGAGGAGTGTGTCTATATGGACCAACCAGAGGGTTTCATTCAGAGTGGGAGCAGCGGAAAGGTGTGCAAGTTGCTTAAGTCCATCTATGGACTAAAGCAGGCATCGCGGAGTTGGAACATCTGTTTTTATGAGACGGTCAAGGAATTTGGCTTTATCAAAAATCCAGATGAACCATGCATCTACAGTAGATTTGTAGCGAGAACTGTAGTATTCCTCGTTTTATACGTGGATGACATTCTCTTAATAGGAAATGACATTCCTATGCTACAATCTGTCAAGGGGTTCTTGTCACACAGGTTCTCCATGAAAGACCTGGGTGATGCCTCATACATCCTGGGGATCTGGATCCATCGTGATAGATCCAAGAGGATATTAGGACTTTTACAGTCCAGGTACATCGACACCATACTGAAGAGATTCAGTATGGAAGATTCCAAGCGCGGTAACCTACCGGCTTGTCACGGGATCACCCTCTCTAAAGAGATGTCTCCCAAGACTGATTTGGAGAGGGATCGCATGTCTATTATACCCTACGCTTCTGCGGTAGGCTCTATAATGTATGCGATGTTGTGTACCAGACCGGATGTAGCTTATGCACTGAGTGTGGTAAGCCGGTATCAGTCAAAACCTGGGGAGAAACACTGGATAGCGGTAAAGAACATTCTCAAGTACCTGAGAAGGACTAAGGAGATGTTCTTGGTGTATGGCGGAAAAGACCTCCAGATCGAGGCCTTTGCTGACTCCAGCTTCCAGAGTGACAAGGATGATTCCAAGTCCATGTCGGGTTTTGTCTTTACCCTCAATGGAGGGGCAGTGTGTTGGATGAGTTCCAAACAGGAAACCGTTGCAGACTCGACGATGGAAGCGGAATACATCGCTGCATCTGATGCCGCAAAAGAAGCTGTCTGGATGAGGAAGTTCTTGAAATAACTTCAGGTGGTTCCGTCCATTGTTGATGCAATACCTCTGTATTGCGACAACAACGGGGCTATAGCTTTAACGAAGGAACCCAGGTCCCATCAGAGATCTAGACACATCTTGAGGCGGTATCACCTGATCAGGGAGATCGTGGATCGCCAGGAGATCGAGGTTCGGAGGGTTGCTTCAGAAGATAACACTGCAGATCCATTCACCAAGGCCTTGCCCCAGACTCAGTTCGAGCGGCTGATCGAGATGATAGGTCTTCGATAAGCCAGTACATGGCCCTAGTGCAAGTGGGAGATTGTTAGTGTATATGCCCTAGAGGCCATTACTGTATCATACTAGTTTGTATATTACTTAATGGAAGCTTGGGATATTCACCTTGTATATACAATCTTGCTCAAAATAGTAGTATGCTACTTGGTTTGTTTCTACTTCAATGTGTACTTTTGTTTATTTTAGTATATCACCTATACACATTAGTGGAGCCCTTAGGATCTTTGCTTGATTACCAGAGTTGTGATGGCAGTCACACTAGTGGGGGCTGGGTAATCTATAAGCATATCCTTATGCAGGTCCCTAGTCGCAGGACTATCGAGACAGGGCATCGATACTCTGGAGTTGACTAGCGCATACGCTTCTCATCCCAGTGTGGGAGACGGTCTGTCCCACAGCCGTTAGTACGTCGTACTGGAGATAGTATGCAGGTGCTCGTTAGGTTACGAGTACACTGGACTGGACTCGTCGGGAACTGACCGGTTGGTATTATACCTATCGTCAGTTATCAGTTCCCAGGTGACATGAGTACAGCTTAGTCCGCTGACTTGACACCGTCACTTCGCCTCGAGTGTGTTCCCACTGTACTTTGATTACTACCCTACCACGGCTCAAAGGAGTCGTGGAAACAGGTAGTAGTTGGGTGCAGTCCCGAAGCACTTGGAGGCAGTGACGGTTAGACAGGATTCGTCTCTCCCGGTATTGGGGGTTGACATCGCGCTGTGTCTAGGAGAGCCATTACACGAGTAGTCCCTGGCCAGGGCAAGCGGGATATACTGGTAGGCTTCCAGTGTTATCTCAGGGTGTATTGGGCTTCACTCCGACACGACTTGTACCGCTATTAGGGGACTGACGTTTACCGCCTCCCTAGGCCGGCCATGCGATGTATCAGACGAACAGACCGGACTGTACGGAGATTTTCACATTCAGGCTCAGTAGGAGTTCATATGGGTTTCACCTCGTCAGTCTTCTTGTCGGCATCTACCTGGGGACCGTTACGCACAGCTAGTGCCGCTTGCGGTCTGTGGTTAAACCCACTGCCAGCGTAGTGTCGAGTCTTTAGAGTCCCACACAGAAAGCTATTCGCCTTTTGGCAAAAGAGTAGCTGTCGCATGGTTTTGCGACAGGTCGCATGGTTTTGCGACAGGGTTCAGTCACATCCGTGCACTTGTGCACGTTTAGTGTCCGGATAGTTTAAACTAGCGGGCTTTGGTTTAAGCCAGATCCTAGTGTACGTATTGGGATTGGTTTTATCCAGTTTGTATTCGTGTTCCTCGGAACGCGAATGCGGGTGTGTATGCACAGTTGACGGAGAGACAGAGACAGAGGATTCTCATTAGGGTTGTTGACCGTTGACTGTTGACTATTGACTTTTTGCTCAACCCTAATAAGAATATGATATGTAATTAACAATAATATTAATTAAGTATTGTGGTGACATGGTTGTTGAGGGGTTGACTTTGTTGACTTGTTGACTTTGTTGACCGGTTGACTAGGTTGGACTAGTTGACCATCATGATGGCAATGGCTATCATTTCATGGCAAAGACTTTTTACTTGCTTGTTCTCTTGTGCAATATGAGTGCATGAAATGATATAGCCATTTTGACTTAAACCATTTACACAATACTTGATTACTATTTTTGTGATGATGGTTTTTGATTACGAGAGCCAAGTGAGAAAAGTCTTGCTCATTCCATGATTTTGATTCTCTCACTTGTGTTCTTGAGCTCTCATCTCCTTCTTCTTGCTCTCCCTCTCTTTAGTCTATGGTTCACTTGTCTCATGTGTTGAGAACCAAGAACCATAGAGAAAATCCCAACACACTCTCCTCTGCTCACTCTAGTTCACAAGGTTTAGCAAACCGAGTGAACTAGTTTCTTCAAAGTACGAAGAAGAAGCCAAAGGTAGAAGCTTTCAGGTGGATCGATCTTCGGCGAAAGGAGACGACGGGGTGAAGCCGATCCGGACAACCATCGAGGTTTGAAGACGAAGGAGTTCAAGTAAGAATGGTATAACCCCCTAACCGAGTAGTTAACAACTCCTAGTTAGGTTGTTAGTTAGATGTTTAACAAAGATCCGGTTTTGAGTCCATGTTACCGCCTCTAGAAAATTGTTTTTCACCAAATTCCGCATGCCCGAAAGTACCGGGAGATGTAGCATGGTCTTACATATGATATATCCCACACCTTATTCGATGAGGAAAGAGCCGAGATTCCTTCACCGGGAGTGACCTCTTTAGTAAAACTGGCAGATGCTACAACACTCGGTTTGTTTTTTATTGCTTTTGGAGTTTTGCTTTGCATAGTGATGTATATGATATATCCTGCATCTTATTCCATAAGGAAAGAGTCGAGATCCCTTCACCGGGAGTGACCTCTTTAGCAAAATTAATAAAAGCCTCAAAATCACTCCATTTCAAAATTAACATGATTCTACGACGATATCAAGTTCATTACACAATAGATTTTCAGAAAAACCTGTCGTAGCCCTCCGTCATTTCAGATAAGTCCTGCTTAGTATTCGTGCTGCGTTTGTTGACCTTGTCAAGGCGTAGTGTGCGGTAGCTGACCAGTATTTATTTGTTTATGCATATGATGCAGATTGTTTTAGGATAGTCGTACGGCCTTGTTGACCTTGTCAAGGGTCGTGCGGGTGGGTTTAATTCAATCAAGAAATGACGGGTTGAACTTGACTTACGGTCTATGGTTTGTTGACCTTGTCAAGGTCATAGATCGTTTGGGGCAAAATATTATCGGGAATTTCAAGTGTTGAAATTTGCAATGAGATTGCATACCTTCTATGAGATAGTTGGATCCCGATACCCACTGCGAGTAATTGTTACACCCGGGAGAGTTTTACACAGGACAATTAGCCGATCAAGTAGGTGTCTAGAAAGGTGTCAACGGGGTTACGCCTCTGGGAAAACGAGGTTTACTTTAATTAGGTCCGTGCGAAAGCACGGGGAACCTCCCTCAAAGTAACGACACTGGCCTGGTTGAAAGATTGGCGAAATTGTAGGGTGTAATTAATCCCGGCTAGTCTTTCTTTTTAGGGTTTGAAAGAAGATTTGATAAAAACAGTGGGGGCCATCCTAATTAGATAAAATAATAACCAATATGATCTTGCAAGAGCATACGCTAAAGTGTTTTCTTCTCTCTCTCTCCAGGTAGCGACCAATTCATGTCTTAATTAAGATAATAATATGGATGTATTGACCGAACCCGCATGTTATACTGTGCTGGGGAACGTTGGTTCCATTCATTCTTATAAGAGTTATAGGACTGAACAGGATATAGGGGAATACCAGGATTCCTATGCCACCCGAATGAAGAAAGTACATGTTGATGCATTTTCTTCGGGTGTGTTCGTTACAGAGAACTGTTTCTCCATTTGCTCTACGTCCTGGGTATTAGATACCGGGTCAGGATCCCATATATGTAATCAGTTACATGGGCTTAGGAAAGGTAGAGAACTTGGAGAAGGTGATAAAGACATAAGAGTTGGAAATGGTGCAATTGTTGCAGCTAAAACCGTCGGGGAATATCACCTTGTATTGCCAACTGGTAATACATTGATTCTGAACGAATACTATTACATGCCGAACCTGATATGAAACATTATATCGGTTTCTTTACTAAGTGAAGAGGGATATAATTTTGTATTACAGGATAATGTTATGAACATTTTCCTTAACCAAAAGTTGGTTGGATCAGGCACGTTGTGCAATGGCATTTATGTTCTAAATCAATCAACAGTTATGAGCATAACAAACACACACAAGAGGAAGAGTTCAGAACTGAACGAATCCTTCTTGTGGCATTGTAGACTGGGTCACATCAATGCGACACGACTAGCTAAGTTGCATAAGGATGGATATTTGAATCCGTTTGAATTTTCATCTTATGACACTTGCCAGTCATGTCTCGAAGGAAAGATGACCAAAACTCTGTTTACGGGACACGGAGAGAGAGTTACAGAACTCTTGGGACTGGTACATAGCGATGTATGCGGCCCCATGTCTACACATGCCAGGAATGGTTCTGCGTACTTCATTACATTCACTGACAATCTCTCTAGATTCGGATATGTGTTCCTGATGAAACACAAATCAGAAGCTTTTGAGAAATTTAGAGAATATAAACAAGAAGTCGAGATCCAAACCGGAAAAAGTATTAAAATCCTTCGATCTGATCGAGGAGGTGAATACTTGAGCAAAGAATTCCTGGACTTCCTAAAAGAGAATGGGATTCTCTCTAAGCTGACTCCTCCATATACACCACAGCACAACGGTGTATCGAAACGGAGGAACCGCACCCTATTAGATATGGTGCGCTCTATGATGAGCACAGCTGAGTTACCTATTTCCTTCTTGGGGTATGCACTGGAGACAGCAGCATACCTATTGAATCAAGTTCCATCTAAATCTGTACCTACTACACCATATGAGATATGGAGTAGGTAGAGACCATATCTTAAACGAGTTAAGATATGGGGTTGTCCGGCATATGTCAAAAGACAAAATCCGGACAAACTCGAGGCACGTTCAGTACTTTGCAAGTTTGTGGGATATCCAAAGAATTCATATGGGTATTTTTTCTACCACAGTGAGGAACAAAAGGTGTTTGTTGCTCAACATGCCACCTTTTTGGAAAAGGAATTTCTTGTAAAAGAAATTAGAGGCAAAGTGGTAGAGCTGGAAGAGGTTCCAGATACACAAACTGCAACTGAAGATTTAGTGGAACCGGAGCATTCGGTAGTTCCCAATGAACCCCAGCCACTCTATCGATCTAGTAGGGTTCCTCGCCCACCTGAGAGAAACAACGGTTTTCTCATGGATAGTGGGAGCTAGGATTGCATCATGGTTGATGATGACCCAACTAGCTTCGAGCAGGCCGTCACGAGTGGGGACTCAGTGAAATGGCTGGATGGAATACGGTCCGAGATGGAATCCATGTACACCAACAAAGTATGGACTTTGGAAGATGCTCCTGAAGGGGTAAAACCTATTGGGAGTAAGTGGATCTTCAAGAAAAAACTTGGTGTAGATGGGAAAGTGGAGACTTTCAAAGCTAGACTTGTTGCAAAGGGTTTTCGTCAAAGACCAGGTGTGAACTATGACGAAACCTTTTCTCCAGTAGCTATGCTTAATTCCATCCGGATCATGTTTGCCATCGCTGCATATCATGATTACGAAATCTGGCAAATGGATGTTAAGACCGCCTTTCTAAACGGTGATTTAGAAGAGTCCGTGTACATGACTCAGCCAGAGGGCTTCGAAGACAGTGGGAGCAGCGGGAAGGTGTGCAAGCTACTTAAATCCATTTATGGATTAAAGAAAGCATCGCGGAGTTGGAACATCTGCTTTGACGTCGTTATCAAAGAGTTTGATTTCGTCAAAAGCGTAGATGAACCATGTATCTACAAGAAGGTGGCAGAGAGTAAGGTTGTCTTCCTCGTATTGTACGTGGACGACATACTCTTGATAGGAAATGACATTCCTATGCTGCAATCGGTCAATCTCTTCTTATCACAAAGATTCTTAATGAAAGATCTTGGTGATGCCTCCTGCATATTGGGAATTAAGATTTATAGAGATAGATCTAAAAGGTTATTGGGATTGTCCCAATCCTGGTACATTGACACCATACTAAAGAGGTTTACTATGGAAGAGTCCAAACGTGGGTTTTTACCCACGATCTCAGGGCTCACTCTCTCCAAAGAGATGTCTCCCAAGACTGATTTGGAGAGAGCTCGCATGCAAGAGATACCCTATGCTTCAGCTGTAGGCTCTATCATGTACACGATGCTATGTACCAGACCCGATGTAGCATACTCACTAAGTGTAGTGTGTAGGTATCAAGCTGATCCTGGAGAGAGTCACTGGACCGCTGTGAAGAGCATTCTCAAGTACTTACGAAGGACTAAAGAGATACTCTTGGTGTATGGTAACGGAGAACTCCAAGTGGAGTCCTTTACCGATTCGAGCTTCCAGAGTGATAAGGACGACTCTAAGTCGCAGTCGGGATTTGTCTTTACCTTTTACGGAGGGGCGGTTAGCTGGAAGAGTTCCAAGCAGGAAACTGTAGCAGACTCGACGATGGAGGCTGAATACATCGCTGCCAACGATGCTGCCAAAGAGGCTGTCTGGATCAAGAAGTTCATTACTGAACATGGTGTGGTTCCATCCATTGAGCATCCAATACCTTTATATTGCGATAACAATGGAGCGGTGGCTTTGGCCAAGGAACCCAGGTCCCATCAGCGATCCAGGCATATTCTGATGCGGTATCACCTGATCTGGGAGATAGTTGATCGCCGGGAGGTCGAGGTCAGGAGGGTTGACACGAAGAACAACACAGCGGATCCACTCACGAAGGCCATTCCCCAGATACAGTTTGAGAGACTCTTCGGGATGCTCGGTATGCGATACTACAGCAGCTGGCCCTAGTGCAAGTGGGAGATTGTTAGTTGTATGTATGCCCTAGAGGCCAGTATTGTACAGATGATGTATATTATATTGGATGCTTGGACATATATAGAGAGGACTTTCTTGCTCGACATGATAGTATGCTATCAGGTTGCTCTTTATCTTAACATGTGTACTTGTCTCTTTATACTGTCTTACAGTTTACATGTTGGTAAAGCCCTTAGAATGTGTACTTGACTACCTGGACTATGATGCGGATCATACTAGTGGGGACATGGTAGTCCATAAGTACATCCTTCAAGGTCCCTAGTCGTAGGTGTATCGAGACGGGGCATCGATATACCAGTGTAGACTAGCGTATACGCTTCTCGACCCGAGATGGGCGATGGATGATCCCATATCCATTGGTGTTTGACATCAGAGATGGTATACAGGTGCTCAGTAGAGACTGGGTACACTGGACGGACTCGCCGAGAACTCCCAGATGGTATTATACCTCACGTCAGATGGCAGTTCTCTGGTAACAGGGAAGTCCTTGGCCAGGGCTGATTTAGAGATTTATTGGTAAGTGTTACCAGTAGTTTCTTGACCCGTTATGAGCCTCACATCGGCACGACTTATCGGTTATTGGTGTCTGACGATTACCACCCCTAGACTTGATATGCGACATATCAGACGAGGAGACCGGACTCTACGGGAAGTGTTACCGGCAGGCTTTTACAGGAGTTGGAGCGGGCTTGCTTGTTGATCTTCTGATCGTTCAATACCCGGGTGGCCGTTACGTCCAGCTAGTACCGCTGATGGCTTGTGGGTGCTTAATGTGATCATTACCTACTGCCGACGTATTGACGAGTCTTTGGAGTCCTACATAGAGGTTTTACTGGCTCAGGCAAAACGAAATAGGAGCACGTATGTGATATGTGCGGGACCGAGAATAATGCATGTATGTGATACCGTATTCTATTCTCGCGACTTTTTGTATCGGTCGGTTATATATGATATAGCCGGGTTATCGAATCAAGTGTTGATTCGATAAGTCGATACAATGGATGTTAGTCGGTTATATGAGATATGACCGGATTATTAAGCCAAGTGTTGATTTAATAAATAATTGTATATTAGATATACTAGTTTACATTAACTAACACTTGTTCACTTAAGGATTTTTTTCTCACATGTGCACAACTTTAATATATATGTGATATATATTAAAATGTGTTTTCTTTTTGTATCATGGTTGATGATACATCATACATCGGTGTGCAAGACATACACCATTCTATTTTAAATGGTGGTTAATAATTATATAAGGTAATTACAAATTAGTGGAGCTTTTGTCACAAGCATGAAGCGTGTAGAAGCTTGTGGATGCTTTAACAAAGTCCACTAACTTTGTTTTACTTTAGATTTTTATTAACCTAACCATTCAGGATTAGCCATGGTAATGTCTCTACATGAGTTAGTATATGATACTCACTCACCATGGTTAGCTCACTCACTTGATCATTATCCTCATCCTTTTTCTTTTGTTCATCTTCTTCTTTTTTGAGCAAAAAGAAAAAGCTTGCTAGGGTTTCAAAAAGAGAGTGAAAGATTGTGAGAAATAAAATTCTAAAGAGAACCCACTTTCTATTTCTCCATCCTCTACTAGACTAGCACTTTAGTATAGGGTGTTTGCTTCACTAATTCTCTAGTTAGTGAAGTAGTAGCTTGAGTTGATATTCCCTCGACGTAGGTCATCTTCGGCCTCGAAGACTTCAAGCAAGGACGCGTCTCTCGCCTCGTGAATCCATGCAAGAGTCCGGGAGAACCACGATCGCAGCGGATGGACTTCAACAAGGAGCTAATGAAGTGAAGGACCGATCTACAAAGGTTGTATTTCATATTCACTTAGTCGTAAATGCTATTTACTTGCATGTGAAACCCTAATATTCTAGCAAAGATCTTGTTTAGGGTTATTCGGCAGGACTAAAATTTTAATCGGGCATAGTTGATGCGTTGTAGAACCTTGTTAGAGTGCCTAGTAACCCTACATATGGAACGCTGGTGAACCTTCGGGTTTGTGGCAGTTCAGCGGTGCCATTAGTGAGGCTTGGGTCTGGCCTTCTACGGTTGGTCCATAGGTGTTGTGGTATATATTCGATACTATTAAACTGTACCCAAGATGTTGAGCTCTTGGGGGATTATGAGGTTTTGACAATCGATCAGATGGTTCGACTTCATACGGATATCATGTGATGGGATACATTGCTTGGGAGACTCCAAATACGAGTATAGCCGTTGGAGTGCAGTCCATGGAGCCACGAGGAGACGAGTCCGAATCAGTCGACATTACAGAAAAGTGGAGCAAGAGGTTCATACGAGATCTTAATAAGATGACGTTCCACTCCGCTGACATCAGAGATGCGATACGCAAGCAGATGCATTGACTATGGATATATCTTCCAGGAGGAGTCATGATGAGTATGTAGCCATTCCGTAACAAGAAATAGATATAGTAAGAGGATGATAACTTCCGGGCAGTTCAGCAGAAACGAGACTTGGGAGAGACTTCGACAGGATCTTTCTGGAAATACTGAACGAGAAGACCAGGACCCAGGAGCAGTCATATGACGCATACCCAGTAGGCCAGAGTTTGGCATCATCGACAAGACATGTTATGAGTAACCATGATAGTTGGCCAGAGATCTTTAGAGGATGTGTTAGAGCGGACTGCTTCCGTTATCGTTTCCATATTAGACCGTTGAGCCTAGGAGCTATGTGCTTAGCAATTCGCAGTGAGAAACGAGAGCCTAAGGGCACCAGGCGACAGGCCATGATCAGGAGGCAAGTTGATATCTTGCTCTGCCAGTATTGGATGCACCGACACCTTCTCGACCTTGAAAGAAGGACATATCGACGACAATATTTACAATTTGTAAATTCGTGAGTTGACTATCACGTATCCATCACTTTGGATTTCGGTATTTTGGGTGATTTATTGCATGATTGAGTTTTGATGACCGAGTTTCATGATATTTGCTTTCGTGCACCATGGTTGCACCTACTGGGTATTTATATTTTGTGCATAGTTATTGCACTTGAAATATGCTTTATACACCGTTGTGTGATTTATAAGTTGTGCATAGTTATTGCGCTTGATTTCGTTTTTTTTGTGCCTTGGATGTACATGATTTAGATTTTATTCGTGCATGATGGATGCACCTGTTTTGGATTTTCGCGCATGTTGGGCGCATGATATGAGATGCGATTTTGGTGCACACCAGATGCACTAAATCGGGATTTTTGTGCATATCAGATGCACCTGGTATTGCTGTCAGGCACACCGTTGCCTCTGACAAGTGTTTTGTGCACACCCGCTGCACTTAGATGTTGTTTCTGTGCACATATATGGCACATTCATCGATTTCGATTTCCGTGCGCACCAGACGCACGTGGCATTCATATATATTTGGGATTGATTTCTTTTAGAGCAGTATATTTTATGATACTTGCTATTTGGTTTAGTATTGAGCAGGACTAGTCAGAAGACAGTACCTGAGTATATTTTTGCATGCATTGATAGTTATCGAAGGGATTTCCAAGGAGGAGCTATAGTCTCAGTATTTATCTACGTGTCAGTGATGACACGAAACTGTTTAAAAGGGATACCCTTCTAAATTTTTTCAAAACGGCGGGACGTGTATGTTAAACAAAGGATATATATATATATATATATATATATATATATATAGTTATTTTCTCACAATGGACGTCCGCCATTGTGTAGTGATACACACATCGCACAGCGATTTGAAAAAGGTTTGGCATGCATTGCTTCCAGATGTTTTAATGATGTTTACCTGTATAGTTCTGACGTTTACAGGTATAGTTTTGATGTATATCATATTGATTTTCGTTTTGGATCTTGACATTGGTGTCTTCACCATAACTCCAATGATTACGGAATGCTTGACGGAGTTTTGATTTTGGTATATATATCCGTTTTTCATGCACATGGAGTGTGCTACGATATGTTTTATGCATTGTTGATTTCGGAGCCCCGACGATTCGATTGTTTTGCTGAAATGTTTTATTATTTGGGGGAGTTTTAATTTAAATTCGGGGGACGAATTTCTTTAAGGTGATGAGATTGTAACGTTTTGAAAAATTCATTTACGTGAAATTTCGGTTAATCGGTAAAATAACGGGTGTTTTCCGTAAAAATCAAGATATAAATATTTTTTTAATATAAAATTAAATATACATATTCTATCTATGTAATTGCTAGTATTTGGTATTTATTGAGCCACTTGTAAAATTTCTAATTTATTGAAAAAATTTCCGAAATTAATTATTTTAATATTATTTTAAGCCGTCACTAATACATTTAATTTGGGATAATTACAAATTGGAATGGATTGATACAAATTTTGGGCATCATAACACAGTAAACTAACATGTAAAATATTGTTTTTGAAATGAGATGAAACTGTCAAATGGTTTTAGAAAATATTGAAGAAAAATGCTTAAATGGTGAAATTAAATTAAATGGAAATTGGGGTATTGTATTTATCTTTTTTCCTCACCCCACACACACACCCATACTCACACACGCCCATTCTTCCTTCCTATTTTTCAGTAGCCCACCCCATGTCCCCACTTCACTTTCTCTTCACATTAAAAATAAAAAGAAAATGGAGAAAAATAAAGAAAAGGTTGTATAAGTATTGACTTGAAGTGTGGCTTTCCTTTGACTTTGCATTCCAACCTCACTCTCTCTCCCCTCCCCCCCCCCACACATTGGCCGAGCCCTCCTACCCTTTCAACAGCAGCCCCCTCCCAAAAATCCCCATCTCTTTCTTTTGAAAAAATTCATCTAAATTGCCTCAAAAATCCATCAAAACCCCCCACAACTCCAAAATCTAATCCCTACCCATTTTAATTGGCTATTCTAGTATGGATCTAGGGGAAAAAAATTTATTTTGGGAGGCTAAGTGTGCTTGTGGGATCTTTAAATTGATTGGGTATAAATTCTAACTCTTTTGCTTAATTTGTTGTTTACTTACTTAAATCTTGCAATATTGGTGTTTAATTTTGGTTCCTACTTCAAACTTGAGAATTCAAAAAAGGGTTTGGATTCAAATTGGGGTTTTGTGTAGTGAGATTATGGTTGTGTGATGTATTTAACATATTAATGCTATGCAAAACTAATCTAGTTGCTAATTTCCAAATTGTAACATTTATAATGTCCAAATTAAGTATTTTTTTGCAAACTAGGTTTTGGAATTTAATTGCAAATGTGAGATTAAAAATATAATTAGGGTATTCAGAACATTATTAACATTTTAAATTATAGTTTACTACTTTAGTTCATGCAAAACCAAGCTTAATTGATCAATTGTGAATTTTGCTTTAAAAAGTATTAAAATTTGATAGTTTTGCAAACTTGAATTTTGAGTTAATGATAATTAGTGAGATTAAAAATATGGAAGTGATTTGTATGACCTAGTTATGATCTTTAATGAGCATTTTGGCCATTAGAATCGTTAAAATATTTAGATTGGTTAAAATATCAAGTTTTGAACCGAAATGGGAATTTGAGCTAACTAGGTTTTTGGGAAATAAAACGTTTTTTTTAATTTTATGGTTTTGATGAATTAAACCCTATTTCTTATATAATTAGTGAGTTTTGAAATCATGATTGGTGTGTTTGGATTTTTCTCGATGGTTTGACATTTGTACATCGACATCGAGGGTTGGTTTGGCTATTCTTGCTTGCGTAGGCGATAGGTTTTGACCTATGCGCCATATGCGTGCTGATTTGGTTTTCGTATGCCGTTTAGATTTTGAATTGGGTTTTTATATGATACGATACGTTGTGACATGTAAGTACCCCTATGTGGACTTCGAGACGGCAAGCAAGCTCGTGGCGACGTCGACACCGGCGAGCGAAGATCATGTGAGTAGATTATATCTACGGGGGAAGACGGGTGGATGGCGTATAGCACCCCCGCAGTTCGTAGTATAGTTATGATATATATATGTTTATATATGTGATTCATGATACTTGGATGTTTATCAAGAGATGATTATTGTGTTCATGGTTTAGTTTAGGGTAATTAGAGGTAAACTAGCATAGCTTCTTAGTCGCGAACCCTAGAATAGGTTCACACCCACACGCACACACGCATTTGCATACATCTATTTTACATGTGCGTATATGGGGATATGTATATATATACACACACATGGGTATGGGACTATGTGTGTGTGTGTGTGTGTATACGTATACATATACACGGATTATGAGGATAGTACATGGGATTTGAGATGAGTGGATGGGATTGGGCTTGAGGCCGTAAGATCGGTGATGTGACAGGGTTCGTATTCGAGTTACGACGTGATATGTTTAGTAGGTCCTTTAGGCGTGGTGTTTTCATACACACGCAGGCATACATAGATGGTATCAGTTTTATACTAGACGTAGATCAGTACCCCGATCATGATATTTGATAAAGAGGATACCAGATGAATAATGTGATAGATGTGACATTTGACCCGTACCCAGATTTGGGAGGCCGTACGACGGATTTACCGTACGAGCTATATATTGATGATAGATCCGCACTCTTGACTCGAGGATGTCATATTATATAGGGTATCGTATGGGTTACTATTGAGGTGGGATCACCGACTATTATACACATATATAGATATCGACTCAGATATAGGTGGCTTCCATACCCCTTTAGATTAGCTGTTAGTTAGACCTGTAGCTTACCTAGTAGATGTTAGACTGGACCAGAGTCATACCTATTTCCAAAACTAACGAATTGTCAGAATTTTAAAGACATGTCAACGAATACTACGGATATTTCAAAAGACGTACCTTTTCTTAAAAACACCGTAGCCCTTATTTTCAAAACACCACGATTCGTACTATTTCAAATGGCAAAACAGTATAACACAGGTGTAACGATGTAGATTCCTTATTGTTACGTTATCATTCATGTTCCGCATATTATTGTTGCAATTACTAGTCATTGTCATTTATCATGTTGTTATCGTCTCAATGCATGTTTATTGTGTGCTTAGTGATTATGAACCATGCTGTCAGGACACCAGCACCATAACCGATGAAGTGTATATTCCACATACACTTACTTGCCTGCTCACACACATCATCAACGGTAATTGTCATGTCACGTACACTTTAGAAAATACTATTTCATTGACATAGCTTGCAAACTGATAGTTGCTACATGTTATAGTTTTCATATGCTAGTTTAATTATTGCATAATATCAGATAGCATACATATATTCATTGGTTATGCGGTATTATAGAGATTTTTGCCGGTTTTCACAGTTATTGGCATGGTGACTTGATGATTTTGGATTCTTCTTGATATTTTCTGGATTTGGAAACCGCATGTGAAAGTTTATTTAAACTGATGAATTGTTTTAAAGAGAAAAATGCAGTTTTCCTTGATATGATGAGTCTTATCCACCATGATGTTTTTCTCGGTTCTGAGATAGTTTTCGAGACCCGATTCGAGGAGTTGGATGAACCGTCTGCAGGTACATGGTGGACCCGGTATGGTACCACGGGGTAAGAAGCTCGAGTTGTAGACGATGAACCCAGCAGGGGCAGATTGCCTACCGGTGATTTTACCTGGCGCGGCGGATATCCGGAAGATACCGGTCGTGGTCGTGAGATTGATGATATGGGCCGATCCGGACTAACGGAGCCCGAGGTTTTTAGGTATTGAGATTTGAGACATTGAGATATTGAGATATTGAGATTAGTGTTTTGTGTCGATGCTTGACACGGATTCTATGTTGATTTCATTGATGATATCTCGATTTATATACATACAGAAATCTCATTGATTAAAGAAAACAGTTCTTTGATTCATGATGTACTCTATTCTCATTATATGCATTGAACATCATTTTAGTGACATATTGTTACCTGACATTTGTACATCATATTCGTGGCATGTTGTTACCTGAGGCACTGATACGAGTACTTGGTATTACACTTAGGGGTAGATGTTTACCCTTACCATTATATTATGCTTTAGGCCATATTATTATTTTGAGGATATTACCAATCGTATGACCTAGGATAGCGTCATGCATGCGATTTCTACTCGTAGATGTTTTCTACTCACGAGTTGGCAACTCACCCCCGTTGTGCCATAATTCCTTGCAGGTTTTGCCGTACAGGTTTCGTTGCGGCTTTGCTGGCACACTGTTCCTTCCGGGTGATTGCTTTGGTAGGTGGGTTCTTTTGCATCAAGACCACCATCGTTTATTTGTTATAAGATTGCATATCAGGGTCGGTATGTAATTGTCACGACCCGAATAAAGCACGGAACGTGACTGGCCATTAAATTACGAAACGTCAGGAGGCACAACGTAATCTAAGTAATACAAAGCCAAGAAATCCAAACCGTTTAAGAAATAGAGTGAAGGAAAACTTGTTTTAAAGAAAGTGATTTTCACAAACTAAAGTTATAGTAATCATTTTAAAAGCATCAAGTTTTTTCCAAAAATTTCGGCAGAGTTTCCCCTGTAAAAACTGGCCCCAAATAGGTACAAAACAATAATAATCATAAGCAATAATAACAAGGCATCCCCAAGCGGGTGCTAGCTCTTCGCCAATTGGCGGAAACAACCACGCAAGTAATATAATATACAACGCCGAAGGGAGAGGATCATAATTCAGAAAGAAAACTAGCATCCTCAAGAAAACTAGAGAAAAACCATATTAATACAAGCACGCGACTCTAAGGTCGAAAGAATATACAACTGGTCTTCTAAGTCTATCAAATATACAAGTCTGGTTGATGGAGCTTACTAGATACAACTGAAATAAATAAAAGTACAACGGTGGTCACGATGTAAGTGAACCCACCTACCAAAGCAATCACCCAGAAGGAAGCAGTGTGCCAGCAAGCAGCAAAGAAACCTGTACGACCAGACATGCAAGAAACTGTGGCACAACGGGGGTGAGTTGCCAACTCGTGAGTAGAAGACATCACCGAGTAGAAATCCCATGTATGACGATCTCCTAGGACATACGATAATATACTCATAATATAACAAAGGAACATCTAGTAAGGCAGAGTAATAGTCTATGCACAAGTATGGTACCAAATATCCGTATCAGTGTCATGAAGTAGCAACATGTCATGTATATGATGTATGGAATGCATCATGAATGAATAATCCATAAGAAATCAGAGTATATCAGTATAAGAAAGCTGTGTTCCTTTCTTAGTAAAATTTAGTATAAAAACTGGAGTATCATCAATGAAATCGACAGAAAACCCGTGCCAAGCATCAACACCAAATATGTATATCTCAATGTCTCAATACCTCAATCTCAATATCTCCATATCTCGGGCTACGTCGGTCCGGATCGACCCATAACATCAAATCTCACGACCACGTCGGTATCCCCCGGATATCCGCCGCGTCAAACATCATCGGTCGGTAGAGCTCCCCTACCGGGCTCAACGCCATCTATGTGATCTTCTTGCCCTGAGGTACTGCATAGGGTCCACCATATACCCGCAGACGGTGCATCCCCCTCCTCGAATCGTGTATGTGATACAACTCAAGAACCGAGAAAACTCATGGTGGACACCTCACACATCATATCACGAGAAAACCGCAAATTTTTATCTTTAGAAATGATAATTAGTTTATAAAATACTTGCGGTTTCTCCAAATACAGAAATCTCATGGAAAATCCGAAATCCCAAAATCGAGAGTCCATAAACAGTGAATTACCGGCATAAAGCCCCATAATATTGCATGAAAAATGAATATATACATGCATGGGTATCTAAGTAAAGAATGCGATATCTAAACTAGTATAGTACTGATATATTGGAACTATCAGTTAGCAAGTTATATCAATGAAGTAATATTCTCTACAGTGTACGTGACATAGCAATTACCGATGATGATGTGTGTGAGCCGGAAAGCAAGTGTTTGTGGATATACGCATCATCGGTAATGGTGCTGGTGTCCTAACCGATGAGATCATAATAGTTAAGGAAACACATGTATAAACATGCAATGCAGTGAGAACATGAATATAATGGAGAATGAATAGTAAACGCGGCATTGAGGAATATACATTTCCAATATACGAGTCATACAGTTTTTGGTGTTTGAAATAGCACGAATTGTAGTTTTAGAAAGATAGGGGCTATGGGGTCTTTGAGAAAAGATACGTTTTTTCAAAAATCCGTAGTATCCCTCGGCCTGTCTTTAAAAATACTCATGATTCGTTAGTTTTGAAAATAAGTATGACTCGAGCCCAGTCTATCATCTACCTAAATCAACTACAGGACTAAACTAAGAGACAAGTCGAAAAGGTAAAGAAATCCACCTAAGGTCCGAGTCGATATATCTAGTAGTTGGCGATCCAGCCTCAATAGCATCACGTACAGTAAAAATACATAGTACGACAACCTCGAGTGAAGATTATGGATCAATCATCATATCTATACCTCGTACGATAAAATCCATAATACGGCATCCCAAAATCGGGGTACGGGTCAAATATCACATATACCTCATTATTCATATGGTATCATTATTGTAAAATCATGAATTAGGGGCACCGTTCTAAAGTCTAGTACAATCCAATATCATCAAACATATATCCACGCGTGTATAAAAACACCATGCCCAACGATCCACTATAATATCATGTTGTATATTGATTGTTAAAGTTTTTGCTTGCTTAGTTTGTTACAGCAATCAAGACGGTTTCGCTTGGTAGCTAGCCGGTTGAGTACGGGTCGTCCGTAGGGAGATAGGAATCTTTTTCTCTGTGCTTTAACGAGTTAAGTCCAAATGTCCAGGTTTGTTTGAGATTTACTATGTGCTAAAATATAAATAAAGAGAGCTTGTTAGGGTTAGGATTAGGTTAGTTTGAGATAGGAGTCGCTCACTTCTTTCATTTCCACTCTCAATATCGGTGTTACGGTAATCGGCAACAACGGGGAATAGCATGACTAGGAAGGAACTTGCGAGTATAAGCTATGCTTTCCAACGCTTAGTTTCTTCCTTTTGGTTCTTTTCCGTCCGTTCTTGGCTCTTAGCTTTAACCTCCGGTTAATTCAACCACAATCGGTCTTGCTAAGGAATCATCGCTATCATGTAGGATAGGGTGCCGTAGGGAGCGGATTGTGGTTCAATTAACGGGAGTCCGAATTAAGATGTTGGGCAAGAAAAAAATGAGAGAGATTTTCTTCTCTTAAACTTTCCTTATCCTACCCTAACAAGTGAGAAACTACTCACCCGTTACAATAGAAAAGGAAAATACAACAAAATGAGGAAGATAGAAAGAAAGGGGTTAGAAGATTACAACTAGCTATTTGAGACCACACTTTGGCAAGGATCAAGCTTAAGCATCATTGATGTAAGGATAAAGAAAAATAGAAGAAGAAAGAAACAAACACCAAATAACAACAACTAGATTAGCAAATGAAAATTACAAGCAAATATAATTAACAAACTAACAAGACAAGCATGAAAAAGAAAAGAACTCTTTTATTCATCACTTCACTCATAAAAGCTCACTATAAGGTTCTAATGGAGAAAGATGAAAAGAGGAAGAAGAACTACAAAAATCTATCCTAAAATCTAACACAAAAAATAAGCACCCTTCACTTGGCTTTGTTCTGGGCTATTTATAGGAAGGAAACTGAAACCCTATGGATACAATCTGGCCCAAGATGGAATGTCCAAACTACCCTCAAAATCTGAGTTGACGCTGAGTCAACTCGGCCGCGGATCCGCCGCATATATGGCATATTGGCGGCGGTTCCGCGACCATTTGGTGGAGCTAACTTGTCGTTTTTCTGGGTTTCTTCATGTTGCTGTTCTCTTCAGTTTGGTATACTTGGTTTCTCAGAAGCCCTTCATTTTTCTTCCAGATTTTCAGCAGATCAAAAGGTTATTTGATGTGGACCTTTTGCCATGATTTTCTTGAGCTCCGCGTAAAAGTCTTGGATCTTGTGCTGCCCTTGTGCTTTGTGCATGAAAATGACCATTGATTTGTCATTTTTTCCTTTAAACTTGTGTGCGGCCATATACGGATAGCGAGCGGAGACCCATATTTTATCTGTGGTTGGCAGTAGTCCAGATTTTGTCGCGCTTTTCCTTGAATTTCACTGCTTAGAGCTGAGAACCTGTAACCTGCAATTATTTTAGCAAACACGGATTAAGAGCACCTACCTATAAGTAATGTGATAAAAAATGGGCGGTATAAAAATGCAATATTCTGTTATGAACAAATACCCCGAAACTTAACTGTTGCTCGTCCCGAGCAAAACAAAAGAAAAGAATCCGGACCTCACTTTCGCAGGGAACGAGATTGCACAGAGCTCGTGCAACAAGCCGTTAAACCTCTAGGTGTCCCTAGTAGGAGGAGTGTTGTCTCCTGAGGGTTTTCAACGGATTGCACCCACAAAATCCCGTCAAGCTAGTTTTGCGGAATAACTTGTTAGTGTTTATGCCCTAGGGGCCATTATTGTATCATACTAGATTGTATATTACTTAATGGAAGCTTGGGATATTCACAGTTGTATATACAGTGTTGCTAAAAATAGTAGTATGCTACTTGGTTTGTGCCTACTTTAATATGTGCATATGTTTCTTGTAACGTATCACTTATACATATTAGTAGAGCCCATAGGTTCTTTGCTTGATTACCATCGTTGTGATGGCAGTCACACTAGTGGGGGCTGGGTAGTCTATAAGCAACATCCTATACAGGTCCCTAGTCATAGGATTATCGAGACATGGCATCGATACTCCAGAGTAGACTAGTGTGTACGCTTCTCATCTCAGTTGGGGAGATGGTCTGTCCCATAGCCATCAGTACGTCGTACTGGAGATAGTATACAGGTGCTCGTTAGGTTACGAGTACACCGGACAGGACTCGCAGGGGAACTGTTAGATGGTATTATACCCGTCGTCAGTTATCAGTTCCCAGGTGACATGAGTACAGCATAGTCCGCAGACTTGACACTGCTACTTCGCCTCGAGTGTGTCCCACTGTTCTTATATTGCTACCCTACCACGGCTCAAAGGAGTCGTGCAAACAGGTAGCAGTTGGGTGCAGTCCCGAGCACTTGGACGCAGTAGTGGTTAGATAGGATTCGTCTCTCCCAGTATTGGGAGATGATATCGCGCAGTGTCAGAGAGCCATTACGCAAAGTCCCTGGCCAGGGCAAGCGAGATATACTGGTAGGTTCCAGTAGCTTCTCAGGGTGTAATGGGCTTCGCTCCGACACGACTTATACCGCTATTAGGGGACTGACGCTTGCCGCCCCATAGGCTAGATATGCGATAGTCTTAGACGAAAAAACCGGACTGTATGGAGATTGTCACATCAGGCTCAGTGGGAGTTCGGATGATTTTCGTCATCGGCCTTCTTATCGACATCTACCTGAGGACCGTTACGTACAGCTAGTGCCGCTTGCGGTCTGTGGTTAAACCCACTACCAGCGTAGTGTCCAGTCTTTAGAGTCCCACACAGAGATTTTCCCTGCTCCTGGCGAAACGATATAGAGGTCGTATGGTTTTACGACAAGGGTTCGGACGCATACGTGTGTTTACGCACGTACGACTTTTCGGACAGTTTTTACTAGCCGGCTTTGGTTTAAGCCAGATTCTAGTATCGGGTTATTGGATTTATACAGTCTAAAGTTTTTCCGTGTTTTCATGGATTGGAGGGGCGTTCTCGTCATTTGTCGGGAAGCTTCTAGAAGAGTGGTGACTTGTGGGGTAAGGTGGCATTGCATTAAATGAGATTAGTGACTCATTTGTGTGATTCATCCATGTCATTAATGCATCATAAATGCTTAATGACTCATGGAGATGAATCACTCATAGATATTTATGAAGTATGGTTGTTAATTCTATTATTTCATTTTTGGATAAAAAAATAATGCTTCATATATATTATGATAGATCATTATCTCATTTGATTATCATCTTCACCTTCTCTCTCCTCAAGCTCTTTCATTCTTCAAACCCTAACCCTAACCTCTTATGAGTTGAGATCAAGGGTTAGCTAGACTAATACATCCATAACCTCACTCTATATTGCCTAGGTAGCTTAGATTAGCACTTTAAGCAACCTAGTTATCTCAAGTTTGAGATTAAGCTTGGCGTAGGAGCTTTCGGGTGGATCGTCTTTGATTCGAGGTGCCCGTTAATGTGTCGATATTCCAAGGAGCCTACGAGGAGTGGAGGACAGCGATGAAGACCTGAAGGACATGTAACGTGAGGTATAACTTCAAATCCGAGTAGTTAAACCTCTAGTTGATAGTTAGTAATGGTTTAGATAACGCTCCATGCGCTCAAGTCCATGTTACGAAGCTTTGATAATCTTTTTTTCATATATTCCGCCTCCCCGCAAGTTCGTGGGGTGCATGACATGGACTTACAGTGGTATCAGAGCCAATTAAACCATTACTAGCTTGTTAGCAACTGATTAGAAGTTCGATCGACAGAAAAACACGAAAACAAAAATTCGAAACCCTAAGTTTCTGTTAATTTTAAAAGTGTCTGAAAAACTTTTTGACATACCTTAAAATTCACAGCAGGGAATTTAATGAATTCTGTGAAAATACGAGGGCTCAACTCGACTTGGCAACCGCGGAACCGCGGCCAAATGGTGCTTTTGGCCGCGGATCCGCGGCCTAGTCAACTCCGAGTTGACTCGGATTTGCTCTGTAATTCATTATTTTTGGTGTTTTGTTTTCTAGCATGTTCTGTTTCTACCCAGGTTTCTTCAGTACAGGTTTGCTTTTGGGGTAGACACGGAATATGGTATTCGATCGATGTTCTAAGATATTTGCTAATTGGATTTTTATCTTTAATGTTTAATGTGTTCGTAAACCTCCCCTAACTGCTAGTATGTCGGTTGGCAAGGGGTTGCACATTTCTGTAATGCTTACTGTTTGTGTATATGAACTGTATTGGACTGTTGTGATGATTAGCCAGGGTTTGAGATGTGTTTAATATTCATTCATTCAATGTAAATGTAATTTGATGTAATATTCTTTTGCGGGGCACATCCAGGTTGCGGTTGTAGCCACCGTTGTATTATTATTTCTTTTTACAGTTTTTGCTCCTAGGATAGACCCAAGATGGGATACACAAACTACCGAGTACGTTGAAGTGTTTAGTGGCCTACTCATGTTGTTGTGGGAGACCACTTCACTTCGGGTACTTGGCGGGTAGTTTGCCGTACCCGTAGGGGTCTAGGGTGGGGTAATGGCTATTCATCACAACTGTGTAATTCGTCTTTTATTGCAGGCTCAAAGCAAATGCGGATTGCTAGTAAATCCAATAAAGTTCATTTGTGATCTGGAATGCTTATTATTGCGTCTGACGAATGTACAATATCTATATATGATAGCTATTAGACGTTACTTATGTTCTACACCCGCCCTAGCCCAGCCCCCGCTCTGTCGTTAGTTAAGTAACCTAACGGGTGATGACGGGACCCAGTGGCGAATGCGGATGGCATAAGAGGACGTGGTATTTTCGTTGTTTTCTGCAATGATAAGATTAATGATGGGACGCATTATTATAATGCAAAGAAAATAAACCAAAGTTAAATCGTTGGAACAAATTTAAAAGAAACCACTCGGTTTTTTTAAAAGAGCAGAATTTTTTAATTGCGGAGCTTTAACCACTCCTTCTAAAAAGCTATCAGGTTTCTTCAATTATATCAAGTTCACTACGTTCACGGTTTTGCCAAAACCATTCGTAGCCCTCCGTCATTTCTTATGGATGGTCAGTAGTATTCAAGCTATGTTTGTTGGCCCTTAGTCAAGACATAGTGTTTGGTAGCTGCTGGGGTATTCATTTGTTGCATAGATAGATGCGTTGGTTTGGGAAAGTCGTATTACTTTGTTGGCCCTTAGTCAAGAGTATGTACGGGTGGGTTCAAATTAACCTGGATAATGACGGGTAGAACTTGACATGTGACTTATGATTTGTTGGCCCTTAGTCAAGGTCATAAGAGCATGGGGCAAAAATCCATATCGGGAATTTCTAAAGAAACTGAAATTTGCAGAGAAAGCATACCATTTTGGAGTTTGATGAATGTTGGTAGGATCCCTTCAACATTATCATACGATGATATTTTGGATCCCGATCCTACTGTGAGTACATGTTACTTATCAGGAGATTCGTCACTTAACGATCAATGCTATAAACCAAGTAGGTGCCTAGAAAGGTGTCAGCGGGGCTACGCCCCTAGAGAAAAGAGGTTATTTAATTAAGGAACTTCGCGAAAGCGTTGGAAAACCTCCCTCGAAGTACCGCCACCGACCTGGCTGAACGATTAAGCAAGTATTGTACGGTGAGAATAGTCCTGGCTAATTCTTCTTTTATGGTTTGAGAAAGGATTCGAGAAACAGTGGGAGCCATCCAGTTTAAATAAACTAAAAACCAATCTAAACTTGCAACAGCGTCATGCTAAAATATTTTCTTCTCTCTCTCTTAATTGCAGTGACCTTGTGACCACACATAGGTTACATCTAGATAACAAATTGACTGTATCTAACTTATATGACTGGCAAAGGTCTGTCCAGATGTCCATTGCCTATGACAAGCTGGACCACCCTATTACTATTCAAGATCCCGCCGTCCCAGGTCCAGTTTCCACTGTCGCGGATATGGATATCCGTCAGACAAGGGAAAAGGATAAAGCGAAAGCCAAGTGCCTCATGTTGGCTTCAGTCGATGGTGTATACCAGAAGCAGCACGAGAAGATGGACTTAGTTTCCATCTTTCTCCATAACAAAGATTTATATGGAGAGCAATCTCATATCGCAAGATATAAGACCTCGACCGCTTTAATTCAAGCGAGGATGGCTGTCGGATCATCTGTAGGGGACAACGTCCTTACAATGACTAGCTATATTGATGAGCTCCAGGACCTGGAGACTACGTTGGAGAACGAGTCAGGTACTGACTTAATTCTACAGTCTCTACCTTCTACCCTGAAGGAAACCAGGGAAGTAGAAGGAAAGAGAAGGGCAAAAGTTTCGGGATTGAATATAGTAAAAGAGAAACATTCCTATTGTCATGGGATTGGGCATTGGCAAAATGATTGCAGGGCTAGCAAAACCAGTAGCCAGGATTCGAAGCATGTTGTGGCTTCGACTTCGGGTGTGTTTATGATAGAGAACTGTATGTCAGTTAACCCTACTTCCTGTGTATTGGATACCGGGTCAGGATCTCACATCTGTAATTCATTACAGGCTCTAAGAAACCGTAGGGTTATCGGGATAGGTGATATGACCCTCACGGTTGCTAATGGAATGAGCATGAACGCTGAATCCATAGGGGAATATCATCTTGGACTGACAACTCGGCATATATTGATTCTGCGTAACTGTTTTTATGTACCAGGTACGACTTGTAATATCATATCTGTATCCTTACTTTCTAAAGAAGGATATGATTTTACTTTTGTAAGAGATGTGGTTCACATCCACCTAAATCAAGTTCTGATTGGGTCAGGCACATTACAAAACGGAATATACGTATTAAATCAAGCTCAGATTTTCAGTGTCCAGAACACACTTAAAAGAAAGTCTCTAGAATTAAATCAGGCTTTCTTATGGCATTGTAGACTAGGTCACATCAATGAGAGAAGGTTGACTAAGTTACATAAAGAAGGATATTTGGATCCGTTCGAATATCAAACATATGCAACTTGTCAATCCTGTCTCATGGGAAAGATGACAAAGACTCCGTTCACTGGATACGGAGAAAGAGCAAGCGAGCTCTTGGGTATACAGTGACGTGTGCGGTCCAATGTCTACACATGCGCGAGGTGGTTATTCCTACTTCATTACTTTTACGGATGATTTCTCTAGGTATGGATATATCTTCTTAATGAAGCATAAATCCGAGGCCTTTGAGAAATTCCAAGAATACAAGAATGAAGTAGAAAAACAAACAGGCAAGAGTATAAAGACACTGAGATCTGATCGAGGTGGTGAATACTTGAGTGCCGAGTTCCTGGATTACCTAAAAGAGAATGGAATTCTCTCTCAGCTTACTCCTCCATACACCCCACAACATAACGGTGTATCGGAGAGACGGAACTGAACCCTATTGGATATGGTTCGTTCCATGATGAGTAACGCTGAGTTACCACGATCATTCTGGGGATATGCACTAGAATCAGCTGCATATCTTTTGAACCAGGTTCCTACCAAAACTGTGCCTACCACACCATATCAGATGTGTAGTGGGAAGAAACCCTGTCTAAAACATTTTAAGACATGGGGATGTCCAGCTTTTGTAAAAAGGCAGCATGCGGACAAGCTCGAGGCACGCTCAGTAAAGTACAAGTTTGTGGGATATCTAAAGAACTCAAAGGGATATTATTTCTATTACGTACAGGAACAAAATGTTTTTGTTTCTCGTCATGCCTGCTTCTTGGAAACTGAATTTTTAGAAAATCAGATAAGTGGGAGCGCAATAGAACTGGAAGAAATTCCAGAACCACAAACTACTACTGAAAGTTTGGTAGAACCAGTAGTTCAAGAAGAACAGGACATACCAGCGCCTATCCGCAGAAGTAGTAGGCAGTCTCATCCGCTTGAGAGATACTACGGTTTTCTCATAGATGGTGATAGAGAGGATTGCGTCATTGATGATGATGACCCTACTAGCTTCCAGCAAGCCATTCAGAGCGGCGACTCGGTAAAATGGCTGGATGCAATGCGGACCGAAATGGAGTCCATGTACACTAACAAAGTATGGACTTTGGACATTGCTTCAGATAGGGTAAAACCAATAGGATGCAAATGGATCTTCAGAAAGAAGATTGGTGTAGATGGACAGGTTGAAACCTATAGGGCTAAATTTGTTGCAAAGGGTTTTCGTGAAAGACCTGGCTTGGACTATGACGAAACCTTTTCTCCAGTAGCTATGCTGAAATCCATTAGGGTCCTTCTTGCTATTGCTGCCTTCCACGATTATGAGATCTGGCAGATGGACGTAAAGACGGCCTTTCTAAATGGAAATTTGGAAGAAAGTGTCTATATGGATCAGCCAGAGGGATTCATTCAGAGTGGGAGCAGCGGTAAAGTATGCAAGTTGCTTAAGTCCATTTATGGACTAAAGCAGGCATCTCGGAGTTGGAACATCTGTTTTGATGATACTGTCAAGGAATTTGACTTTATAAAAAATCCAGATGAACCATGCATATACGGTAAGATTGTAGGGAGAGCTGTAGTATTCCTTGTCTTGTACGTGGATGACATTCTCCTAATAGGAAATGATATTCCTATGTTACAGTCAGTCAAAAGATTCTTGTCACATAACTTCTCCATGAAATACCGGGTGATGCAACCTACATTCTAGGGATCCAGTTTATCGTGATAGATCTAAAAGGATGTTGGGACTTTCGCGGTCCAGGTACATAGACACCATATTGAAAAGGTTCAGTATGGAAGATTCTAAGCGCGATAACCTACCGGCTTGTCACGGAATCACCCTCTCCAAAGATATTGTTAGTTATATGTATGCCCTAGAGGCCATTACTATACATAGGATGTATATTGTAGTGGATGCTTGGACATATATAGGGAGGACTTTCTTGCTCGACATGATAGTATGCTATCTGGTTGCTCTTTACCTTAACGTGTACACTGATTGTCTCTCTGTTACATGTTGGTAAAGCCCTTAGGATGTGTACTTGACTACCTGGACTATGATGCAGATCATACTAGTGGGGACAGATAGTCTATAAGTACATCCTTCAAAGTCCCTAGTTGTGGGTGTATCGAGATGGGGCATCGATATACCAGAGTAGACTAGCGTATACCTTCTCGACCCATACAGATGGGCGATGGATGATCCCATATCCATTGGTGTTTGACATCAGAGATGATATACGGGTGCTCAGTAGAGACTGGATACACTGGACGGACTCGCCGAGAACTCTCAGATGGTATTATACCTTACGTCAGATGGCAGTTCTCTGGTGACACTGGTACAGAGTAGTCTGTTGACCCGAGATCGTCATAGAGTCTTGTGTGGTTCCCACTGTGCTTTGATTTCCATCATACCATGTCCAAGAGGGCGTGCAAAACGGTGGTTTTTGGGTACAGTCCCGAGTCACATGGAGGCAATGAGCGATAGGAGGGGATTCGTCTCTCTCGGTATAAGGAGTTGATGTTGTGCTGTGTTCGATTGGCTATAACAGGAAATCCCTGGCCAGGGTTGCTGAGATTTACTGGTAAGTGTTACCAGTAGTTTCTCGAATTGTTATAGACCTCATATCGACACGACTTATCGAGCTATTGGGGTCTGACGTTTACCACCCCTAGACAAGATATGCGACATATCAGACGATCAGACCGGACTATACGGTAGTGTTACTGGTTGGATTCACTGGAATGTGAGCGGGCTTGCTCGTCGATCTTCAGATCGCTCAATACCCGGGTGGCCGTTACGTTTAGCAGACCGCTTGCGGCTTGTGGGTGTTTGATATGATCATCGCCTGCTGCCGGCGTATTGACGAGTCTTTAGAGTCCTACACAGAGGTTTCCTGGCTCAAGCGAAACGAAATAGGAGCGCATATGAGATATGTACGGGACCGAGAATAATGCGTGTATGTGATACCGTATTCTATTCTCGCGATGAATGTGTCGACTGGTTGTATGCGATATAACCTAGTTATCGATTCAAGTATTGATTCGATAAACCGATATATAGGATACTAGTCGGTTATATGCGATATGACCGGATCATTGAATCAAGTGTTGATTTAATGATTTAATGCATAATTATATATTTGATATATTACTCGAATTAACTAGTATCGGTTCACTTTGAATGGATTTTCTCACTCGGATGTGCGCATTGTATATGCGATATGATTTTGTGCACATGTTTGTATCATGTTTGATGATGCATGCTTTATTGGTTAAGTGTAAAGATTAAACCATGGTTGTGAATGGTTAGGGTTTTGTTTTCTTTTTCATTTATTTATTTATTATTTAGTTATTCATTTGGAAAAATAAAAAGGGTGAGAAAAATGGTGGCATTCTAATCTTTCATGAAGCTTCATGAACACTTTGACTATGTCACCATTTTTGTCTCATGCTTAACCCTAACCACTCCACTAACCCTTGTTCACTCTCTACACTTTACCATGGTTACCTTTATGATAAGAATGATTATTCTTTTCTTTTCTAAAAAATCTTATCATAATATTCTTCTTCTTCTTCCTTTCTTCACTTGAAGAAAGCAAGCTCCATCAATGGTGATTGATGGAAATGAGTGAGAAATCCAATTCTAAAGTCTACCCACTTCCTATTTCTTCATCCTCTACCTCTTGCCAAGTAGTAGAGTGTGTTTCCTTCACAAGTTTTCATGACTTGGTGAAGGTGGAGCTTGATTTAGCGATGCCTCGACGTAGATCATCTTCGGCATGGACATCGACGACCTAGCTCGCCATTTCTCCGACGAAGCCGACGCTAGAGCCCGGGAATTCATTTGGACAGCAAAGAGACTTCGTTGCGGAGCTATGGAGGTGGAGCACCGGATCTACAAAGGTTGTATTTCCGTATTCTTGTAGTTAAGTGTTAACTAGATTATAGTTTCGCCTAGACATCTAGCTAACGATCCGTAGTTTAGGGTTTCTCGGCACCGTATTTTGGAAATTGGCATGGTTGATGCCTTGTGAGACCTTTTGAGAGTGCCTAGGAACCCTACAGTGGTATCAGAGCCTAGCTAGAGCCTTAGGCGAAGTCCAGACGGAATTTGAAGTCCGAACGAACCCGGAACCCCAAACCAAACTTGCTCTCTGTACTATTTTCAAAAACAGGGATTTTTCAGTATTAAAAATATGCAGAAAGATAAGCAGGAAATTCTAAGGTATACTGTGAAATTCGTGAACCTAAGTCCACTAAGAAGGCGCGGATCCGCGGCATGAGCATGGTTCATGCGGCGGATCCGCGGCCGTACGACTTAATTGTTTAAATATTTTTACACAGTAATCCTTAGTTTTATGTGCTGGTTTTCCTGGGTATTTTTGATATTTTTTCAAGAGTTGAATTTCTGCAGTTGTTTTGGGGATTCGTTGTTTCGATCGGGGTATCAAATTTTGTCTGTGTGGCTTTCCGGATAAATTCTTGAATATGTTAAAAAACTTCGACAGGATATAAATACCCAATTTTTCCCCTGTCGGGAAATTTCTAAGTGTTGGATTTTTCCGTAGTTTAACGACGTTCTAAGTAGTGCAAGTAACGCGATGGACCCTCTAGAAGACAACAAACCTTAACTCGATTATGTGACCGTCTTGAACTGCCCTTTGAACCTTCGGGTTTGGGACAGTACGGCGTGCCACATGTGAGGCGTTGGCTTGACCCTTCTACGGCTGGACCGTTGGTACTGAGGCACGAACGGAATGTTGTTAGACTTGTTTCATGTGTTGATCTGTATCGGGAAAACTTGGGTGTTCGATTGTTCGATCGGGAAGTTTAACATTTTCTGTTTATCTGGAATGGGATACAATAATTGGAATTCACAAGAAGTTATGAGATAACTGAATGAATGTTATAAACATAGCACTTTATTCTCACTTGATCGGTTGCCACGGAATTTTGATGTGATCAAAAGTCCGTCGCAATCACGTAGCGTACGCGGATACTCGCCGGGTAAACTTAATAGACAGCCTCACTCCATAGCCCCGACCAAGTGACTGTAGGAGAACCCCGTCGCCGAAAGCATCCCTCCCGGTGCTCGCGGTAGCGGTGTTCCGCCTTGGTGCACTTCGTCGACGGTATCGGGGGTGCAGCCGTCTACTGAAGTTTGCGACGAGCATTCGATCAAATTGTCGGGAATCTTGTTGAATTGCCCGACTCGATATTGAAAAGTGTTTTCGATAATGAGACTAAAATGCGGGGTTTATAATTGTTAGGCATGCGATGTCTGAGTAATTCATTTGGTCAGGCATGCGATGTCTGAGGTGGTTGCGGATTCCAACTGTTGTAGTTTTACACTTTCTTTTCTGTGACCGTAACTGTAATATGTGATATCGCCGGTTTCGTTGCTATACGTCAACGACAATTGGGGTGCGCATATTTACTTACGTTGATGACATGTGATGTTATGTGTTGCTGGATATGTTATATTGGATCGTCGTGTTTGAATAGCCGAGGGTTTTTATGTGAGATGAGTGTTTTTCATTTTCATTCATGTAAAAACTTGTATGTAATATTCTTTTTTTGGGGCGCTTCCAGGTTGCGGAAGTTGTCACCGTTGATGTATATTATTTACTTTTCCGAACTAGGATAGACCCAAGGAGGGGAGCACAAGTAACCGGGTTCTGGAGTCCAGAGGGAGACCAACTCGAGGAGTCGAGTCCGGGTCTCCTAACTCTAGAATTTGTAGGGTTGCTTGCCGCTCTCGTAGGGGTCTAGGGGTGTGGGTTTGGCTATTCATCGCGACCGTGGAATCTGTGTTTTATACTGGCTCGTATTGAAAACACGGACGTCCTAGTATATCCAATATTTCATATGTTTCTTCTGCTGTGATTTATCTGTGATGTGATCTTGTGATGTTCTGTGACAGATATTATATATAGTATATATGATATATTATTTAGACGTTACTTATGTTTTACACCCGCGCTAGCCCTGCCCTGCTCTGCCGTTAGTTACCTAACCTAACGGTGCACGAGGGGACATCGAGGCGAATGCGGATGGCATAAGTGTACGTCTTATTTATCTGTGATGTTTAGGTACTTAAATGATGGGACTTCATTAATGTGATTAATGAAATAAAAGAAACCTAAAGATGTTGTTGAATCGAATTTCAAAATTAAAACAGGTAGTTACAGTTCTTGCTTTGCACAGCGGTATATGTGATATATCCTGCACCTTATTCGATGAGGAAAGGACCGAGATCCCTTCACCGGGAGTGACTCCTTTAGCAATAACTGGCAGATGCTACACACTCGGTTTGTCTTTTGATTGCTTTTAAGATTTTTTGCTTTGCACAGTGGTATATGTGATATATCCTGCACCTTATTCGATGAGGAAAGGACCGAGATCCCTTCACCGGGAGTGACTCCTTTAGCAAAACTAGAAAAACCTCAAAAACACTCCATTTCAAAATCATTTGATTCTACAACGATTTCAAGTTCATTACGCAATAGGTTTTAAGAAAAACCTGTCGTAGCCCTCCGTCATTTCAGATAAGTACTAGTTAGTATTCGTGCTGCGGTTGTTTGGCATGCGTCAAGGCATAGTGTACGGTAGCTAACTAGTGCTTATCTGCTAGCATATGATGCGATTGGATTAGGGTATTCATACGGCGTTGTTTGGCATGCGTCAAGGGTCGTGCGGGTGGGTTTAATTCAATCAAGAAATGTACGGGTTGAACTTGACTAGCGGACTATGGGTTGTTTGGCATTCGTCAAGGTCATAGCACGCTAGGGGCAAAATATTATCGGGAATTTCAAGTGTTGAAATTTGCAATGAGATTGCATACCTTTTATGAGATAGTTGGATCCCAATACCCGCTGCGAGTAAGTGTTACTCCTGGGAGAGTTTTATACATTACAATTAGCCGATCAAGTAGGTGTCTAGAAAGGTGTTAACGAGGTTACGCCTCTGGGAAAACGAGGTTTACATTAATTAGGTTCGTGCAAAAGCACGGAGGACCTCCCTCAAAGTACCGACACTGGCCTGGCTGAAAGATTGGCGAACTTGTAGTGTGTAATTAATCCCAGCTAGTCTTTCCTTTTAGGGTTTGAAGGAAGATTTGATAAAAAGCAGTGGGGGCCATCCTGATTAGATAAAATAATAACCAATCTATTCTTGACAGAGCGCACGCTGAGTGTTTTCTTCTCTCTCTCTCCAGGTAGCGACCATATCACGCCTTAATCAAGATAATAATACGGAATATTAACCGAACCCGCTTGTTATACTGAGCTGGGGAACGTCGGTCCCGCTCCAACTTATAATTGTTATAAGACAGAGCAGGAAATTGGGGATTACCAGAATTCCCGTGCCGCCCAAATGAAGAGAGTGCATGCTGATGCATCATCTTCGGGTTTATTCATTATAAAGAACTGTTTCTCAGTATCCTCCGCATCCTGGGTATGTGATACCAGATCAGGATCCCAGATATGTAATCTGTTACATAGGGCTGCAGAAAGGTAGAGAACTGAGAACGGGTGATAAGTTTCATGAGGCAGAAAATGGGGCAAGAGTTGCAGCCAAGTCTGTTGGTCACTGTCACCCTGTATTACAATACATTGATTCTGAACGAATGTTATTAGATACCGAACCTGATATACAAAATCATATCTGTCTCTTTATTAGTAAAGAAACGGTAAAATTTTGTATTGTTGGATAATGTTTTGAACATTTCCTATATCAAAAGTTGATCGGTTCAGGCACGTTATCTAAAAGCGTTGATGTTCTAAATCAAACTACAGTTCTTAGTATACAGAACACACACAAGAGGAAGAGTTCAGAAATGAACGAATTCTTCTTGAGGTATTGTAGACTAGGTCAGATCAATGCGACCCGACTGGCTAGAGTTACATAAAGATGCATATTTAAATTAGTTTGAACTTACATCTTGTGAAACTCGCCAGTCATGTCACAAAGATAAGATGACCATAGCTCCGTTTACTGGAAATAGAGAAAGAGTTAGTGAACTCTTGGGATGATACATGTTGATGTATGCAGGTCCCCTGTCTACACATGCCAGGAATGGTTCTTTATACTTCATTGCGTTCTCTGATGATCTTTCGAGTTTCAGACCTATGTTCCTGTTGAAACACAAGTCCGATCCTTTTGAGATATTCACAGAATATAAGTTAGAAGTAGAGAACCAAAATAGGGATATAAGTATTATGTCCTATGATGTAATCAAGGAGGAGAATACTTGAGCACGGAATTCCAGGACTATTCTAAAGGAGAATGAGATTCTCTCTCAGCATTACTCCTCCGTATACACCATAGCACGATGGTATATCGGGGCGGAGCAGATACACCCTATTTGATATGGTGTGCTCTATGATGAGTAATACTGAGTTACCTTTTTCCTTTTTGGGAGTTATGCACTTACGAAGTTGCATACCTATTGAATAGGGTTCGAATCAAATCAATTGCCTACCGCTTCATATGTGATATGGAATGGGAAGAACCCATGTCTTAAGTTAGTTAAGATTTGGAGTTGTCCGGCCTATGTCTGAAAGCAAAATCCGGACAAGCTCGAGGCAAGGTCTGTAATGTAGAACTGGAAAGGTTCCAGCTATACAAACTGCAGCTGATGATTTGAAAGAACCAAAGGATTCAATAGTTACCAACGAACCTCAGCCTCTCCGCCGATCTAGTAGGGTTCCTCACCCACCTGAGAGATACTTCTGTTTCTCTATGACAGTGGGAGCGAGGATTACATCATGAGATGATGACCCAACTAGCATCGAGCAGGCCATCGAGAGGAAGACTCTGTAAGAATGGCTGGATGTTTATCGATCTGAGATGGAATCCTTATACACCGACAAAGTATGGACTTTGGTTGCTATATCTGAAGGGTTAAATCCCCATCAGGAGCATGTATATCTTGAGAAGATTACTTGGTGTAGATGGAAAAGTTGAGACTTTCAAAGCTAGACTTGTTAAAGGTTTGCATCATTGACCAGGTGTGGATTATGTTGAAACCTTTTCTAAGGATCTATGCTTAAGTCCATCCAGATCCTACTTACCACGGCTACATACCATGACTACGATATCTGGTGGTTGGGTTCATGACTGCTTTTCTAAATGATATTTTGGAAGAGAGCGTCTATAAGTACACAGCCAGAGGGCTTCGTAAACAGTGGGAGCAGCGGAAACGTGTGCAAGATGCTTTATAGGATAAAGCAGGCATCGCGGAGTTGGAACATCTGTTTTGATGAATTAGTCAAAGAATTTGACATCATCAAAATGGTAGATGAACCTTGTATAAACAAAAAGGTAGTAGGGAGTATGGTGACGATCCTCGTAGAGTACGTGGATGACATACTCTTGATGGGGAAGGAGTTTCCTATGCTACGCTCGGTCAATCTCCGCTTATCACAATGATTCTCCATATAGGATCAAAGTGATACCTCCTAAATCCTGGGTTTTGGATCTATGAGATAGATCTAATTGGATGTTAGGATTCTCACTAGTTGTAGTGAGATGGTATCAATCGATCCTGGGGAGAATCACTGGAAGTGTTCCAGGGTGATAAAGACGACTGAATGTCAGTCACAGGCATTGTCTTAATCCTCAGTAAAGGGACGGTATGTTGGAAGTCTTCCAAGCTAGATACCGTGACATACTAGACGATAAAGGCAGGATACATCGCTACTTAAGATGCTACCAAAGAGGCTGTTTGGGTGAATATTGATTCATAAGATGAACTATGTTCCTCCCATTGTGTGACAATGGAGTTGTGGCTTATGCCAAGGAACGCAGGTCCCATCAGTGATCCAGACATATTCTAAGGTAGTATCACCTGATCATGGAGATAGTTGATCTCCAGGGAGATCGAGGTTAGGAGAGTAGACTCAGAGGACAACACAGCGGATCCACTCACAAAGGCCTGTTCCCCGAGAGAGATTTTTATGGGATGGTTGAGTATGAGATACTGCAACCACTGCTATCAGATGGCCCTAGTGCAAGTGGGAGATTGTTAGTTATATGTATGCCCTAGAGGCCATTACTATACATAGGATGTATATTGTAGTGGATGCTTGGACATATATAGGGAGGACTTTCTTGCTCGACATGATAGTATGCTATCTGGTTGCTCTTTACCTTAACGTGTACACTGATTGTCTCTCTGTTACATGTTGGTAAAGCCCTTAGGATGTGTACTTGACTACCTGGACTATGATGCAGATCATACTAGTGGGGACAGATAGTCTATAAGTACATCCTTCAAAGTCCCTAGTCGTGGGTGTATCGAGACGGGGCATCGATATACCAGAGTAGACTAGCGTATACCTTCTCGACCCATACAGATGGGTGATGGATGATCCCATATCCATTGGTGTTTGACAACAGAGATGATATACGGGTGCTCAGTAGAGACTGGGTACACTGGACGGACTCGCCGAGAACTCCCAGATGGTATTATACCTTACGTCAGATGGCAGTTCTCTGGTGACACTGGTACAGAGTAGTCTGTTGACCCGAGATCGTCATAGAGTCTTGTGTGGTTCCCACTGTGCTTTGATTTCCGTCATACCACGTCCAAGAGGGCGTGCAAAACGGTGGTTTTTGGGTACAGTCCCGAGTCACATGGAGGCAATGAGCGATAGGAGGGGATTCGTCTCTCTCGGTATAGGGAGTTGATGTTGTGCTGTGTTCGATTGGCTATAACAGGAAATCCCTAGCCAGGGTTGCTGAGATTTACTGGTAAGTGTTACCAGTAGTTTCTCGAATTGTTATAGACCTCATATCGACACGACTTATCGAGCTATTGGGGTCTGACGTTTACCACCCCCAGGCAAGATATGCGACATATCAGACGATCAGACCGGACTGTACGATAGTGTTACTGGTTGGATTCACTGGAGTGTGAGCGGGCTTGCTCGTCGATCTTCAGATCGCTCAATACCCGGGTGGCCGTTACGTTTAGCAGACCGCTTGCGGCTTGTGGGTGTTTGATATGATCATCGCCTGCTGCCGGCGTATTGACGAGTCTTTAGAGTCCTACACAGAGGTTTCCTGGCTCAAGCGAAACGAAATAGGAGCGCATATGAGATATGTACGGGACCGAGAATAATGCGTGTATGTGATACCGTATTCTATTCTCGCGATGAATGTGTCGACTGGTTGTATGCGATATAACCTAGTTATCGATTCAAGCATTGATTCGAGAAACCGATATATAGGATACTAGTCGGTTATATGCGATATGACCGGATAATTGAATCAAGTGTTGATTTAATGATTTAATGCATAATTATATATTTGATATATTACTTTGCATTAACTAGTATCGGTTCACTTTGAATGGATTTTCTCACTCGGATGTGCGCATTGTATATGCGATATGATTTTGTGCACATGTTTGTATCATGTTTGATGATGCATGCTTTATTGGTTAAGTGTAAAGATTAAACCATGGTTGTGAATGGTTAGGGTTTTGTTTTCTTTTTCATTTAATTATTTATTATTTAGTTATTCATTTGGAAAAAGAAAAAGGGTTAGAAAAATGGTGGCATTCTAATCTTTCATGAAGCTTCATGAACACTTTGACTATGTCACCATTTTCGTCTCATGCTTAACCCTAACCACTCCACTAACCCTTGTTCACTCTCTACACTTTACCATGGTTACCTTTATGATAAGAATGATTATTCTTTTCTTTTCTAAAAAATCTTATCATAATATTCTTCTTCTTCTTCCTTTCTTCACTTGAAGAAAGCAAGCTCCATCAATGGTGATTGATGGAAATGAGTGAGAAATCCAATTCTAAAGTCTACCCACTTCCTATTTCTTCATCCTCTACCTCTTGCCAAGTAGTAGAGTGTGTTTCCTTCACAAGTTTTCATGACTTGGTGAAGGTGGAGCTTGATTTAGCGATGCCTCGACGTAGATCATCTTCGGCATGGACATCGACGACCTAGCTCGCCATTTCTCCGACGAAGCCGACGCTAGAGCCCGGGAATTCATTTGGACAGCAAAGGGACTTCGTTGCGGAGCTATGGAGGTGGAGCACCGGATCTACAAAGGTTGTATTTCCGTATTCTTGTAGTTAAGTGTTAACTAGATTATAGTTTCGCCTAGACATCTAGCTAACGATCCGTAGTTTAGGGTTTCTCGGCACCGTATTTTGGAAATTGGCATGGTTGATGCCTTGTGAGACCTTTTGAGAGTGCCTAGGAACCCTACAGATATGTCTCCCAAGACTGATTTGGAAAGGGATCGCATGTCGATTATACCCTACGCTTTAGCGGTTGGCTCTATAATGTATGCGATGTTATGTACCAGACCAGATGTAGCATACGCATTGAGCGTAGTAAGCCGGTATCAAGCAAACCCAGGGGAGAATCACTGGATAGCAGTAAAGAACATTCTCAAGTACCTGAGGAGGACTAAGGAGATGTTCTTGGTGTATGGCGGAAAAGACCTCCAGATGGAGGCCTTTGCCGACTCCGGCTTCCAGAGTGACAAAGATGACTCCAAATCCATGTCGGGTTATGTCTTTACCCTCAATGGAGGGGCGGTCTGTTGGAAGAGTTCCAAGCAGGAAACCGTTGCTGACTCAATGATGGAAGCGGAGTACATAGCTGCTTGCGATGCCGCAAAAGAAGCTGTCTGGATGAAGAAGTTCCTCACAGAACTTCAGGTGGTTCCTTCCAGTGTTGGTCCAATACCTCTGTATTGTAAAAACAACGGCGCTATAGCTTTAGCGAAGGAACCCAGGTCCTATCAGAAGTCCAGACACATCTTAAGGAGGTATCACCTGATCAGGGAGATCGTAGATCGCCGGGAGATCGAGGTGAAAAGAGTAGAGACGGAGAATAACATTGCTGATCCATTCACAAAGGCCATTCCTCAAACGCAGTCCGAGAGGCTATTCGAGATGATAGGTCTACGATATGCCAGCTCATGGCCCTAGTGCAAGTGGGAGATTGTTAGTGTATATGCCCTAGGGGCCATTATTGTATCATACTAGATTGTATATTACTTAATGGAAGCTTGGGATATTCACAGTTGTATATACAGTCTTGCTAAAAATAGTAGTATGCTACTTGGTTTGTGTCTACTAAAATATATGCATATGTTTCTTGTAACGTATCACTTATACATATTAGTAGAGCCCATAGGTTCTTTGCTTGATTACCAGCGTTGTGATGGCAGTCACACTAGTGGGGGCTGGGTAGTCTATAAGCAATATCCTATACAGGTCCCTAGTCGTAGGATTATCGAGACAGGGCATCGATACTCCAGAGTAAACTAGTGTGTACGCTTCTCATCCCAGTTGGGGACATGGTCTGTCCTATAGCCATCAGTACGTCGTACTAGAGATAGTATACAGGTGCTCGTTAGGTTACGAGTACACCGGACAGGACTCACAGGGGAACTGTTAGATGGTATTATACCCGTCGTCAGTTAACAGTTCCCAGGTGACATGAGTACAGCATAGTCCGCAGACTTGACACTGCTACTTCGCCTCGAGTGTGTCCCACTGTTCTTAGATTGATACCCTACCACGGCTCAAAGGAGTCATGCAAACAGGTAGCAGTTGGGTGCAGTCCCGAGCACTTGGAGGCAGTAGTGGTTAGATAGGATTCGTCTCTCCCAGTATTGGGAGATGATATCGCGCTGTGTCAAAGAGCCATTACGCAAAGTCCCTGGCCAGGGCAAGCGAGATATACTGGTAGGTTCCAGTAGCTTCTCAGGGTGTAATGGGCTTCGCTCCGACATGACTTATACCGCTATTAGGGGACTGACGCTTGCCGCCCCCTAGGCTCGATATGCGATAGTCTTAGATGAACAGACCGGACTGTATATAGATTGTCACATCAGGCTCAGTGGGAGTTCGGATGATTTTCCTCATCGGCCTTCTTATCGACATCTACCTGGGGACCGTTACGTACAGCTAGTGCCGCTTGCGGTCTGTGGTTAAACCCACTGCCAGCGTAGTGTCGAGTCTTTAGAGTCCCACACAGAGAGTTTTCCTGCTCCAGGAGAAACGATATAGAGGTCGTATGGTTTTACGACAAGGGTTTGGACGCATACGTGTGTTTACGCACGTACGACTTTTCGGACAGTTTTTACTAGCCGGCTTTGGTTTAAGCCAGATTCTAGTATCGGGTTATCGGATTTATACAGTCTAAAGTTTTTCCGTGTTTTCACGGATTGGAGGGGCGTTCTCGTCATTTGTCGGGAAGCTTCTAGAAGAGTGGTGACCTGGGGGGTAAGGTGGCATTGCATTAAATGAGATTAGTGACTCATTTGTGTGATTCATCCATGTCATTAATGCATCATAAATGCTTAATGACTCATGGAGATGAATCACTCATAGATATTTATGAAGCATGGTTGTTAATTCTATTATTTCATTTTTCGATAAATAAATAATGCTTCATATATATTATGATAGATCATTATCTCATTTGATTATCATCTTCACCTTCTCTCTCATTCTTCAATCCCTAACCCTAACCTCTCATGAGTTGAGATCAAGGGTTAGCTAGACTAATACATCCATAACCTCACTCTATATCGCCTAGGTAGCTTAGATTAGCACTTTAAGCAACCTAGTTATCTCAAGTTTGAGTTAAGCTTGGCGTAGGAGCTTTCGGGTGGATCGTCTTTGATTCGAGGAGCCCGTTAAGGTGCCGATGTTCCAAGGAGCCTATGAGGAGTGGAAAACAGCGATGAAGACCCGAAGGACATGTAACGTGAGGTATAACTTCGAATCCGAGTAGTTAAACCTCTAGTTGATAGTTAGCAATGGTTTAGATAACGAACCATGCACTCAAGTCCGTGTTACGAAGCTTTGATAATCTTTTTTTCATATATTCTGCCTCCCCGCAAGTTCGTGGGGTGCATGACATGGACTTACATAACTATGATTCTAATCCTAAGGTTTTGTTTCAAAGCTAGCAATTCTATTATCCTGAATTTAGAACTATCGAACCTTTAGTTTTCACATCTCGCTTCTTATTTAACTTAAGATTCTATATGTCTTTATGTGCAGTGCAGAAAGTGTTGTTATGTTTCAAAAGGATCGATTAAAGTCGACATGTGACAAAATAAAGCCCAGATAAAGATTTAAAAAGGATCACACAAGTTGTATAAAGAGTTATATACATCTCATGTTTTGTTTTTCAGTTAGGTTTCAAATTCAGAATTTCTATCTTCCATAATAGGAAACTAGGTCTTATTTTTCACTCCACCTTTTTCTTGTTTTCGTTTCATACATACCTCTGTGAACGTGCAATAGTCTTTATCATAGAATAAAACCTTCATACCTCCAAAAGAAATATTTTTATAAAAACCTGTCTTTTTTCAAGATTATTCTCACACAAAGAACCGTTAGGAATTTTAACTCGGGGAGAACACTTGCTTGACTTTGTTTTAATCTGGACTTTCTATGCTTCTTAGCGAGCTTTGGGCCAATGCACCCAAACCAGTTGGTTTTAGGGCATTAGGTGTAAAGACACCCTAGCGGACTTAATTACTCAAGTTACCTTGGCCTTAAAAAAAACAATTTTAGCGTGAAAATCATGATGATTTAATGCGAACGGAGATATTACCAGTAGTTCAATTATTTTTTTGGATAAAAGATTTGTTTAGTGGGTTAGGTGTGTAATTACTCGAATCAAGTTCCAGATGGGTTATTCTTCAGAATTAGTTCCAATTAAGGCATCAATAACATCCCTTCATATCCGCTTCACTTCATAAACAATTCTTGATATTACTTATTTCAGAACAAACCTATATGATCCTCAGAAAATAGCCTATCAATTAAAATGTTTTTAGACATAATAGACTTGTTATCTAATTTTCAAAACTCACGACACGTGTAGTGTGATGTAAAGACGTATATTAGCTAAAGTTAATATCAAAGGAGTGTTATCTTTCAGGTTTTCAAAATCTAAAAATAGGATTTAGTTGTTCCTATCTTATCAAACAGAACCGTCGAAATATTGAATCTAAGTTCTCCCACTAGCTAACTTGATGAAAAAGTTTTTATGTTTTTAGAAAATTTTCTGATTTTTATGGGTTTTAGTATGCAGATGCAAAATATACATATGAATGCGAAGGTTAGAAAAGCGTAACGAGCATACCCCCAAACTTAAACTGGACAGTGCCCTCACTGTCATTGCATTAAAAATTATTTAAGGGTCAAAATTGTCGGTTAGATATACACAATTTTTTTTAAAGAAAACCAGACGAGATTGCTCGTCAAAAATGGATATGCACCGGACAAGAATATCCACAAAATAGTATATACATACCCCCAAACTTATTTGAAACAGTGTCCACTGTTTGGCTGGATAACCGATGTTTGGGGGTAGGCAGAGGAGGATTATGCAGGATAAACTGGCTCCTGTAAGACTAGGAGCTCCTCTGTTGGTTCAGCGCTAAGGTACGGTTTCAGTCTTTGTCTGTTTACTTTGAAAAACGAACCGTCCTTTGGATTTTCCAAATCCACAGCGCCTTGCGGGTACACATTCCTCACAAAAAATGGCCCTTTCCAGCGAGATCTGAGCTTACCTGGATGGAAATGTAGCCGGGTGTCGTAAAGCAGTATCTGTTGACTAGGTGCGAAAGTTTTGCGCAAAAGGTGTTTATCGTGAAACACCTTCGTTCAGTTCTAAACGACAACCGCGCTTTCGTAAGCCTCATCCCGAAGCTCACTCAATTCGTTTAACTGCAGCTTCCGATGGCTGCCCGCATCTTCGAGAGATAAATTCAGCTCTTTTATCGCCCAAAATGCGTGATGCTCTATTTCCACTGGAAGGTGGCAAGCCTTTCCGTAAACAAGCCGATAGAGAGACATGCCAAGATCGGTCTTATAAGTAGTTCGAAATGCCCAAAGGGCATCAGTGAGTTTTAAAGACCAATCCTTACGGTTCTTGGAAACCGTCTATTCCAATATCTGCTTGATTTACCGATTTGAAATTTCGGCTTGCCCACATGTTTGGGGGTGGTAGGGCGTTGATAGCTTATGATTAATGGAATATTTCAACATCAAGGCCTCGAAAGTCCTATTACAGAAATGAGTTTCATTGTCGCTAATGATCGCGCGGGGGTGCCCAAACCGGGAAAAGATGTTTTCCTTTAGAAATCTAACGACAACCTTGTTGTCGTCAGTCCGGCTGGGCACAGCCTCGACCTACATAGAGACGTAATCAACAGCTAGAAGAATATACAGGTTCCCAAAAGAGCTGGAAAACGGCCCCTTTAAGTTAATACCCCAAACATCGAAAATCTCGACAACCAAGATTGGTTGGAGCGACATCTCGTTCCTTCTGGATATCCGGCCCACCGGGAGCAAGTCATGCAGTAATCATGAGCGTCTTTGAAGAGTTGTGGCCAGTATAAGCCACACTACAAGATCTTCTCGGCTTTCTTTCTGGGGCCAAAATGCTCGCCACACGCTTGATCGTGGCAAAATGACAACACACTCTTGAATTCATTGTCAGGGACACACCGACGAATAATCTGGTCCGGACAGTACTTGAACAGATAAGGTTCGTCCCAGTAAAAGTGTTTTACTTGGGATAAGAATCGAAGTCTGTCCTGACTTGACCATTCATTCGGTAGTAGTCCTGTGGCCAAATAGTTCACAATATCTGCGAACCAGGGTTCGCATGTGTAAGTCGATGTCACCCACCCCACGTGTCCGCGGGGAGGCGGAATTAGCAAAAAATGATTTTTACGAGCTTCGCAATATCGACTCGAACCAAGGATCGAACACAAACTGTTAGTTATATGTATGCCCTAGAGGCCATTACTGTACATAGGATGAATATTGTAGTGGATGCTGGGACATATATAGGGAGGACTTTCTTGCTCGACATGATAGTATGCTATCTGGTTGATCTTTACCTTAACGTGTACACTGATTGTCTCTCTATTACATGTTGGTAAAGCCCTTAGGATGTGTGCTTGACTACCTGGACTATGATGCGGATCATACCAGTGGGGACATGGTAGTCCATAAGTACATCCTTCAAAGTCCCTAGTCGTGGGTGTATCGAGACGGGGCATCGATATACCAGAGTAGACTAGCGTATACCTTCTCGACCCATACAGATGGGCGATGGATGATCCCATATCCATTGGTGTTTGACATCGGAGATGATATACGGGTGCTCAGTTGAGACTGGGTATACTGGACGGACTCGCCGAGAACTCCCAGATGGTATTATACCTCACGTCAGATGGCAGTTCTCTGGTGACACTGGTACAGAGTAGTCTGTTGACCCGAGATCGTCATAGAGTCTTGTGTGGTTCCCACTGTGCTTTGATTTCCATCTTACCACGTCCAAGAGGGCGTGCAAAACGGTGGTTTTTGGGTACAGTCCCGAGTCACATGGAGGCAATGAGCGATAGGAGGGGATTCGTCTCTCCCGGTATAGGGAGTTGATGTTGCGCTGTGTTCGATTGGCTATAACAGGAAATCCCTGGCCAGGGTTGCTGAGATTTACTGGTAAGTGTTACCAGTAGTTTCTCGAATTGTTATAGACCTCATATCGACACGACTTATCGAGCTATTGGGGTCTGACGTTTACCACCCCTAGGCGAGATATGCGACATATCAGACGATCAGACCGGACTGTACGGTAGTGTTACTGGTTGGATTCACTGGAGTGTGAGCGGGCTTGCTCGTCGATCTTCAGATCGCTCAATACCCGGGTGGCCGTTACGTTTAGCAGACCGCTTGCGGCTTGTGGATGTTTGATATGATCATCATCCGCTGCCGGCGTATTGACGAGTCTTTAGAGTCCTACACAGAGGTTTCCTGGCTCAAGCAAAACGAAATAGGAGCGCATATGAGATATGTGCGGGACCGAGAATAATACCAGTATGTGATACTGTATTCGATTCTCGCGATGTGACATTGATCGGTTATATGCGATATAGCCGGGTTATCGGATCAAGCGTTGATTCGATAAGTTGTTACTGATGATACCAGTCGGTTATGTGCGACATGACCGGATCGTTAAATCAAGTGTTGATTTAATGATTTAATGCATAATTGTTTATTTGATATATTACTTTGCATTAACTAGTATCGGTTCACTTTAAAATGGATTTTCTCGCTCGGATGTGCGCATTACATATGCGATATGATTTTGTGCACTTGCTTGTATCATGTTTGATGATATATGACTTTTTAGTTAAGTGTAAAGAATTAAACAATGGTTAAGTGGATAATTAGGGTTTTGGTTTTCTTATTCATTTATATATATATATATATATATATATATACATATATATATATATTTATTCTTTTTGGAATATATTAAGCATGAGAAGAAATGGAGGCTTTCTTTGTCTTTTCATGAAGATTCATGAATGTTTGACTTTGTGACCATATTTGTCTCATGCTTAACCTAACCATTCCACTAAACCATGATTAATTCCCTACACCTAACTATAGTTAAAGTTATGATAATAATTGATTATTCTTTTCTTTTGATAATTCTTATCATAACTTGGATAAGCTTCTTCTTCTTCTTCCTTGACTTCAAGAAGAAAAGCTTCACCTCCATCAATGGTGAATTGAGCAAACAAGTGAGAAATCCAATTCTAAAGTCTACCCACTTCCTATTTCTTCATCCTCTACCTCTTGCCAAGTAGTAGAGTGTGTTTCCTTCACAAGTTTTAGGGCTTGGTGAAGGTGGAGCTTGATTTAGCGATGCCTCGACGTAGATCATCTTCGGCATGGACATCGACGACCTAGCTCACTTTTTCTCCGACGAAGCCGACTCTAGAGCCCGGATTTGTTTTGGACAGCGGAGACGACTTCGTTGCGGAGCTATGGAGGTGGAGCACCGGATCTACAAAGGTTGTATTTCCGTATTCCCAATAGTTAAGTGTTAACTAGTTAGTTTTTCGCCTAGACATCTAGCCGACGATCCGTAGTTTAGGGTTTGTAGGCACCGTAAAATTTTAATATGGCATGTTCGATGCCTTGTGAGACCTCCTTGGGGTGCCTAGGAACCATACAGTGGTATCAGAGCCTAGCTAGAGCCTTAGGCGAAGTCCAGACGGAATTTGAAACCGGAACGAACCCGAAACCAACTCCAAAATGTGCTCTGTACTTTTTCTAAAAACAGTGATTTTTCATGATTAAAAATATGCAGAGAAATAAGCAGGAAAATATAAGAATTACGGAGCAAAATTGGGGCCATGAACAGTTCAATAGAGCGCGGATCCGCGGCATAATACTGATTTACGCGGCGGTTCCGCGTTAGATTTATGACGTCAGCCTATTAATGTTGCACAGTAATTCATTGTTTTCTGTGCTGAATTCTCTGGATATTTTTAAAATTTATTCAAGTGTTGAATAATCTGGGATGTTTTGGAGCTTTGATGATTCGATCGGGTTTATCAAATTTTGTCTGTTTGGCTTTCCGGATAAATTTTAGAATATGTTAAAAAGTTCGACCGGATATAAATACCCAATTTTTCCCCTGTCGGGAAATTTCCAAGTGTTGGATTTTTCCGTAGTTTAACGACGTTCTAAGTAGTGCAAGTAACGCGATGGTCCCTCTAGAAGACAACAAACCTTAACTCGATTATGTGACCGTCTTGAACTGCCCTTTGAACCTTCGGGTTTGGGGCAGTACGGCGTGCCACATGTGAGGCGTTGGCTTGACCCTTCTACGGCTGGACCGTTGGTACTGAGGTACGAACGGAATGTTGTTAGACTTATTTCATATGTTGAGCTGTATCGGGAAAACTTGGGTGTTCGATTGTTCGATCGGAAAGTTTAACATTTTCTGTTTATCTGGAATGTGATACAATAATTGGAATTCACAAAAAGGTTATGAGATAACTAAATGAATGTTATAAACATAGCAGTTTAGTCTCACTTGATCGGTTGCCACGGAATTTTGATGTGATCAAAAGTCCGTCGCAATCACGTAGCGTACGCGGATACTCGCCGGGTAAACTTAATAGACAGCCTCACTCCATAGCCCCGACCAAGTGACTGTAGGAGAACCCCGTCGCCGAAAGCATCCGTTCGGGTGCTCGCGGCAGCGGTCTTCCTCCTTGGTGCACTTCGTCGACGGTATCGGGGGTGCGGCCTCCTACTGAAGTTTGCGACGAGCATTCGATCAGGATGTCGGGAATCTTGTTGAATTGCCCGACTCGATATTGAAAAGTGTTTTCGATAATGAGACTAAAATGCGGGGTCTATAATTGTTAGGCATGCGATGTCTAAGTAATTCATTTGGTCAGGCATGCGATGTCTGAGATGGTTGCGGATTCCAACTGTTGTAGTTTTACACTTTCTTTTCTGTGACCGTAAGTGTAATATGTGATATCGCCGGTTTCGTTGCTATATGTCAACGACAATTGGGATGCGTATATTTACTTACGTTGATGACATGTGATGTTATGTGTTGCTGGATATGTTATATTGGATCGTCGTGTTTGAATAGCCGGGGGTTTTTATGTGGGATGAGTGTTTTTCATTTTCATTCATGTAAAAACTTGTATCTAATATTCTTTTATTGAGGCGCTTCCAGGTTGCGGGAGTTGTCACCTGTTGTATATTATTTACTTTTCTGCACTAGGATAGACCCAAGGAGGGGAGCACAAGTAACCGGGTTCTGGAGACCAGAGGGAGACCAACTCGAGGAGTCGAGTCCGGGTCTCCTAACTCTAGAATTGGTAGGGTTGCTTGCCGCTCTCGTAGGGGTCTAGGGGTGTGGGTTTGGCTATTCATCACGACCGTGGAATCTGTGTTTTATACAGGCTCGTATTGAAAACACGGACGTCCTAGTATAACCAATATTTCATATCATTCTTCTGCTGCGATATCTGTGATGTGATCATGTGATGTTCTGTGATAGATACAGTATATAGTATATATGATATATTATATAGGCGTTACTTATGTTTTACACCCGCGCTAGCCCTGCCCTGCTCTGTCGTTAGTTACCTAACCTAACGGTGCACGAGGGGACATCGAGGCGAATGCGGATGGCATAAGTGTACGTCATATCTATCTGTGATGTTTAGGTACTTAAATGATGGGACTTCATTAATGTGATTAATGAAATAAAAGAAACCTAAGATGTTGTAGAATCGAATTTCAAAATAAAAAAGGTAGCTACAGTTCTTGCTTTGCACAGCGGTATATATGATATATCCTGCACCTTATTCGATGAGGAAAGGACCGAGATCCCTTCACCGGGAGTGACTCCTTTAGCAATAACTGGCAGATGCTACACACTCGGTTTGTCTTTTGATTGCTTTTAAGTGTTTTTGCTTTGCACAGTGATATATGTGATATATCCCGCACCTCATTCGACGAGGAAAGGACCGACGATCCCTTCACCGGGAGTGACTCCTTTAGCAAAACTAGAAAAGCCTCAAAATCACTCCATTTTAAAAATCATTTGATTCTACAGCGATATAAAGTTCCCTACGCAAAAGGTTTTCTTAAAAACCTATCGTAGCCCTCCGTCAATTCAGATAGGTACTAGTTAGTATTCGTGCTGCGTTTGTTGACTCAGTCAAGGCGTAGTGTGCGGTAGCTGATTATTGCTTATCTGCAAAGCATATGATGCGATTGGATTAGGGTAGTCGTGCGGCCTTGTTGACTCAGTCAAGGGTCGTGCGGGTGGGTTTAATTCAGTCGAGAAATGGCGGGTTGAACTTTACTTGCGGTCTATGGTTTGTTGACTCAGTCAAGGTCATAGATCGCATGGGGCAAAATATTATCGGGAATTTCAAGTGTTGAAATTTGCAATGAGATTGCATACCTTCTATGAGATAGTTGGATCCCGATACCCGCTGCGAGTAAGAGTTACTCCTGGGAGAGTTTTATACATTACAATTAGCCGATCAAGTAGGTTTCTAGAAAGGTGTTAACGAGGTTACGCCTCTGGGAAAACGAGGTTTACATTAATTAGGTTCGTGCGAAAGCACGGGGGACCTCCCTCAAAGTACCGACACTGGACTGGCTGAAAGATTGGCGAACTTGTAGTGTGTAATTAATCCCGGCTAGTCTTTCCTTTTAGGGTTTGAAGGAAGATTTGATAAAAAGCAGTGGGAGCCATCCTGATTAGATAAAATTATAACCAATCTATTCTTTCAAGAGCGCACGCTGAGTGTTTTCTTCTCTCTCTCTCCTGGTAGCGACCATATCACGCCTTAATCAAGATAATAATACGGAATATTGACCGAACCCGCTTGTTATACTGAGCTGGGGAACGTTGGTCCCGCTCCAACTTATAATTGTTATAAGACAGAGCAGGAAATTGGGGAATACCAGAATTCCCGTGCCGTCCAAACGAAGAGAGTGCATGCTGATGCATCATCTTCGGGTTTTTTCATTATACAGAACTGTTTCTCAGTATCCTTTACGTCCTGGGTATATGATACCGGATCAGGATCCCAGATATGTAATCTGTTACATAGGGCTACAGAAAGGTAGAGAACTGAGAACGGGTGATAAGTTTCATGAGACAGAAAACGGGGCAAGTATTGCAGCCAGGTCTGTTGGTTACTGTCACCCTGTATTACCTGAATACATTGATTCTGAACAAATGCTATTAGATACCGAACCTGATATACAAAATCATATCAGTCTCTTTATTAGTAAAGAAATGATAAAATTTTGTATTGTTGGATAATGTTTTGAACATTTCCTATATCAAAAGTTGATCGGTTCAGGCACGTTATCTAAAAGCGTTGATGTTCTAAATCAAACTACAGTTCTTAGTATATGGAACACACAAAAGAGGAAAAGTTCAGAAATGAACGAATTCTTCTTGAGGTATTGTAGACTAGGTCAGATTAATGTGACCCGACTAGCTAGAGTTACATAAAGATGCATATTTAAATTAGTTTGAATTTACATCTTGTGAAACTCGCCAGTCATGTCACAAAGATATGATGACCATAGCTTCGTTTACTGGAAACAGAGAAAGAGTTAGTGAACTCTTGGGATGATACATGTTGATGTATGTAAGGTCCCCTGTCTACACATGCCAGGACAGGTTCTTTATACTTCATTACATTCTCTGATAATCTCTCAAGATTCAGTCATATGTTCCTGTTGAAACATGAGTCCGAACCTTTTGAGATATTCACAGAATATAAGCGAGAAGTAGAGAACCAAAATACGGGTATAAGTATTATGTCCTTTGATGTGATCAAGGAGGAGAATACTTGAGCACGGAAATCCTGGACTATTCTAAAGGAGAATGAGATTCTCTCTCAGCATTACTCCTCTGTATACACCATAGCATGATGGTATATCGGGACGGAGCAGATACACCCTATTTGATATGGTGTGCTCTATGATGAGTACTACTGAATTACCTATTCCTTTTGGGAATCATGCACTTGAGAAGTTGCATACCTATTGAATAGGGTTCCAATCAAATCAGTTGCCTACCATTTCATATGTGATATGGAAAGGGAAGAACTCATGTCTTAAGCTAGTTAAGATTTGGGGTTGTCCGGCCTATGTCTAAAAGCAAAATCCGGACAAGCTCGAGGCAAGGTCTGTTATATAGAAATGGAAATGTTCCAGCTATACAAACTGCAGCGGATGATTTGATAGAGCCAAAGGATTCAGTAGATTCCAACGAACCTCAGCCTCTCCGCCGATCTAGTAGGGTTCCTCACCCACCTGAGAGATACTTCGGTTTCTCTATGACAGTGGGAGTGAGGATTGCATCATGAGATGATGACCCAACTAGTTTCGAGCTGGCCATCAGGAGTGTGACTCTGTAAGAATGGCTGGATGCTTAGTGATCTGAGATGGAATCCTTATACACCAGCAAAGTATGGACTTTAGCTGCTATATCTGAAGGGTTAAATCCCCATCAGGAGCAAGTATATCTTGAGAAGACTACTTGGTGTAGATGGAAAAGTTGAGACTTTCAAAGCTAGACTTGTTAAAGGTTTTCGTCATCAACCAGGCGTGGATGATGATGAAACCTTTTCCAATACCTATGCTTAAGTCCATCCATATCCTACTTACCACGGCTACATACCATGACTACGATATCTGGTGGTTGGGTGTCATGACTGGCTTTTCTAAATAATGTTTTGGAAGAGAGCGTCTATAAGTACACAGCCAGAGGGCTTCATAGACAGTGGGAGCAGCGGAAACGTGTGCAAGATACTTTATAGGATAAAGCAGGCATCGCGGAGTTGGAACGTCTGTTTTGATCGATGGATTAGTCAAAGAGTTTGACATCATCAAAATGGTATATGAACCTTGTATAAACAAAAAGATAATAGGGAGTATGGTGGTGATCCTCGTAGAGTACGTGGATGACATACTCTTGATAAGAAAGGAGTTTCTTATGCTACGCTCGATCAATCTCCGTTTATCACAAAGATTCTCCGTGTAGGATCAAAGTGATACCTCCTAAATCCTGGGTTTTTGGATCTATGAGATAGATCTAAATGGATGTTAGGATTCTCACTAGTTGTAGTGAGACAGTATCAACCGATCCTGGGGAGAATCACTGGAAGGGTTCCAGGGTGATAAAGACGACTGAGTGTCAGTCACAGGCATTGTCTTTACCCTCAGTAAAGGGACGGTATGTTGGAAGAGTTCCAAGCTAGATACCGTGACATACTAGACGATAAAGGCACGATACATCGCTACTTAAGATGCTACCAAAGAGGCAGTCTGGGTGTATATTGGTTCATGAGATGAACTATGTTCCTCCCATTGTGTGACAATGGAGTTGTGGCTTATGCCAAGGAACGCCGGTCCCATCAGTGATCTAGACATATTCTAAGGCAGTATCACTTGATCATGGAGATGGTTGATCTCCAGGGTGATCGAGGTTTGGAGAGAAGACTCAGAGGACAAACACAGCGGATCCACTCACAAAGGCCTGTTCCCAGAGAGAGACTTATATGGGATGGTTGAGTATGAGATACTACAACCACTGCTACAGATGGCCCTAGTGCAAGTGGGAGATTGTTAGTTATATGTATGCCCTAGAGGCCATTACTGTACATAGGATGAATATTGTAGTGGATGCTGGGACATATATAGGGAGGACTTTCTTGCTCGACATGATAGTATGCTATCTGGTAGATCTTTACCTTAACGTGTACACTGATTGTCTCTCTATTACATGTTGGTAAAGCCCTTAGGATGTGTGCTTGACTACCTGGACTATGATGCGGATCATACCAGTGGGGACATGGTAGTCCATAAGTACATCCTTCAAAGTCCCTAGTCGTGGGTGTATCGAGACGGGGCATCGATATACCAGAGTAGACTAGCGTATACCTTCTCGACCCATACAGATGGGCGATGGATGATCCCATATCCATTGGTGTTTGACATCGGAGAAGATATACGGGTGCTCAGTTGAGACTGGGTATACTGGACGGACTCGCCGAGAACTCCCAGATGGTATTATACCTCACGTCAGATGGCAGTTCTCTGGTGACACTGGTACAGAGTAGTCTGTTGACCCGAGATCGTCATAGAGTCTTGTGTGGTTCCCACTGTGCTTTGATTTCCATCTTACCACGTCCAAGAGGGCGTGCAAAACGGTGGTTTTTGGGTACAGTCCCGAGTCACATGGAGGCAATGAGCGATAGGAGGGGATTCGTCTCTCCCGGTATAGGGAGTTGATGTTGCGCTGTGTTCGATTGGCTATAACAGGAAATCCCTGGCCAGGGTTGCTGAGATTTACTGGTAAGTGTTACCAGTAGTTTCTCGAATTGTTATAGACCTCATATCGACACGACTTATCGAGCTATTGGGGTCTGACGTTTACCACCCCTAGGCGAGATATGCGGCATATCAGACGATCAGACCGGACTGTACGGTAGTGTTACTGGTTGGATTCACTGGAGTGTGAGCGGGCTTGCTCGTCGATCTTCAGATCGCTCAATACCCGGGTGGCCGTTACGTTTAGCAGACCGCTTGCGGCTTGTGGATGTTTGATATGATCATCATCCGCTGCCGGCGTATTGACGAGTCTTTAGAGTCCTACACAGAGGTTTCCTGGCTCAAGCAAAACGAAATAGGAGCGCATATGAGATATGTGCGGGACCGAGAATAATACCAGTATGTGATACTGTATTCGATTCTCGCGATGTGACATTGATCGGTTATATGCGATATAGCGGGGTTATCGGATCAAGTGTTGATTCGATAAGTTGTTACTGATGATACCAGTCGGTTATGTGCGACATGACCAGATCGTTAAATCAAGTGTTGATTTAATGATTTAATGCATAATTGTATATTTGATATATTACTTTGCATTAACTAGTATCGGTTCACTTTAAAATGGATTTTCTCGCTCGGATGTGCGCATTACATATGCGATATGATTTTGTGCACTTGCTTGTATGATGTTCGATGATATATGACTTGTTAGTTAAGTGTAAAGAATAAAACAATGGTTAAGTGGATAATTAGGGTTTTGGTTTTCTTATTCATTTATATATATATATATATATAAATATATACATATATATATATATACACACATATATATATATATATATATTTATTCTTTTTGGAATATATTAAGCATGAGAAGAAATGGAGGCTTTCTTTGTCTTTTCATGAAGATTCATGAATGTTTGACTTTGTGACCATATTTGTCTCATGCTTAACCTAACCATTCCACTAAACCATGATTAATTCCCTACACCTAACTATAGTTAAAGTTATGATAATAATTGATTATTCTTTTCTTTTGATAATTCTTATCATAACTTGGATAAGCTTCTTCTTCTTCTTCCTTGACTTCAAGAAGAAAAGCTTCACCTCCATCAATGGTGAATTGAGCAAACAAGTGAGAAATCCAATTCTAAAGTCTACCCACTTCCTATTTCTTCATCCTCTACCTCTTGCCAAGTAGTAGAGTGTGTTTCCTTCACAAGTTTTAGGGCTTGGTGAAGGTGGAGCTTGATTTAGCGATGCCTCGACGTAGATCATCTTCGGCATGGACATCGACGACCTAGCTCACTTTTTCTCCGACGAAGCCGACTCTAGAGCCCGGATTTGTTTTGGACAGCGGAGACGACTTCATTGCGGAGCTATGGAGGTGGAGCACCGGATCTACAAAGGTTGTATTTCCGTATTCCCAATAGTTAAGTGTTAACTAGTTAGTTTTTCGCCTAGACATCTAGCCGACGATCCGTAGTTTAGGGTTTGTAGGCACCGTAAAATTTTAATATGGCATGTTCGATGCCTTGTGAGACCTCCTTGGGGTGCCTAGGAACCCTACACAAACCGTTGCGACCAAACTACTTGAGGTTTAACTACTCGGATTCGAAGTTATATCTCATGTTACAAGTCCTTCGGGTCTTCATCACTGTACTTTACATCTCGTAGGCTCTATGGAACATGGGTACCTCAACGGCCTCCTAGAGTCAAAGACGATCCACCCGAGTGTCTATAGTCCGAGCTCCAATCTCAAATCTGAGATAACTACGGCTTCTAGCTTGCTAGTCTAGAAGTCCTAGAGGGTGTAGAGTATTTAGATAGATTAATTAGTCACTTAAACCATAGGATTCTTAACTCATGAGAGCTTTTAGGGTTTGAGGAAGACGATGATGACATGAGGAGAGAGAAGCGTTTTGTAATAATGAAAAATCCTTCTCACTTTGTGAATATCATGAAGCATAACAATATTATCAAAAAGAATAAAGATTTAATATTCATCACGCTTCATTTAATTCACAAGGTGAATCATCTAGTGAATTACCTAATGAGTCATGGATCATTTAATACATACATGCACCTCATCGTCCACCTCATTTAGTTTAAATCACAAAAGGAAATAAACACAAATGAGTCACCTTCTTCTAGAAGCTTCCCTAGAATTTATGAGACTGCCCCTCCCATCCGTATTTCTAAAAAAATACGGATAATTTTTGACTGAATATATCCATCTGTATAATACTAGAATCTGGCTTAAAACAAAGCCCGCTAGTATTATCTGCCCCATCATAGTACGTGCACAAGTGTATGTTAGTGATCGCGGCCCTGCCGTAAAACCATACGGCCTCTACACCATTTGCCCGGTGTAGGGAAACTCTCTGTGTGAGACTCTAAAGACTCGACACTATGCTAGCAGTAGGTTTAACCACAGGCAGCAAGCGGTACTAGCTGTATGTAACAGTCCCCAGGTAGATGTCGATAAGAAGGTCGATGAGGAAACCCATCCGAACTCCTACTGACCCGATGTGATAATCTCCGTACAGTCCGGTCTGTTCATCTAGGACTATCGCATATCGGGCCTAGGGGGCGGTAAATGTCAGACCCCTAATAGCGGTATAAGTCGTGTCGGAGTGTAGCCCATTACAACTTGAGAAACTACTGGAACCTACCAGTAAATATCGCTTGCCCTGGTCAGGGACTTTGCATAATGGCTCTCCATACACAGCGCGATATCAACCCCCATTACCGGGAGAGACGAATCCTATCTAACCGCCACTGCCTCCAAGTTCTTTGGGACTGCATCCAACTACTACCTGTTTTCACGACTCCTTTGAGCCGTGGTAGAGTAGTAATCTAAGAACAGTGGGAACATGTTCAGTCGATAAAACTGCACATTTGTATTACATTTTTTCCTACCATTTTTATATTAAAAAAGGACTTTATTATAATATATTATACATATGAGGGTTTATGTGTTGAAACATTATTTTCCATGTGTTAATATATTTAATTATCATTTGGTAGGAAAATGTATGCAAATAATATTATTGGTCTAATCCTAGTAGAACAAAGTCTACTAAAATCTTATTTGAGTTGTTGTGCAGATTATTTCCAAGTTGTTATGAAGGATTTAACAAACAAATCAATTTGTTGAAGAATACTTTCCAAATTAAAGAGCAAACTTGGAGACTAAGTCTGGAAGCAACCGAGGAAATATTTTCAGATTCTGAAGATGCTTAGGAATGCCAAATGTCACCATCAGAGAGCCCAAGAGAAACGACAGAGAGATCCATACCAATGAGCGCGGATCCGCGGCCAAACCCACCCTGGGGCCGTGGATCCGCCGCAGTTTAAAGAGTTCAGAATGCAAGATTTTGGGATATTTCCAACCGCTGAATTTTACCAACTTCTGAACAAAAAGATTCTGGGTTTTCACTATATAAAGGCACCGAGGGCATCGTGGAAAAACTATCAAGCCGAAGAGATCACGAAGCTCCCGACGCTCACGCATCCAGGCTGATCATCGACTGTTCGACTACCTCCCTAGGAAAGATCGAGAAGCAAATCAAGTTTTGTAATCATTTTCTATGGAATAAAAAGTGTAGTTTGAAGGAGTTGATTAATAAAGGTATTTAGTTTTATTTAATTGTTTTTCTTTGCATTATGTTTTCCCTCTCTTTCTTTTCATCTTCTTCTACCAACATGCGCGAGTAATTCTCCGCTTGTTAGGGTTCGTAGGATTAGGGTAGGCTAATGAACGATGAAAAATATCTAAACCCTTTTTAAGTCCTATAAAGTTTAGGAACTTTATCAAAATAATCATTAACATCCTAATCGGGCGCGCTAGCAATTCTTTGCTAGTTCCGACCGCGATTAGAGATTAGATTAATGATTTTTTTGGTAAAGGCTAGATATGAACGGAGTTCCATGTCGAGATAAGGGTTAAGAGTGGGATTCCTTTTCCCTCCAGAAACCCTAATCTACACGCATCGCCGTCGTTCTAGTTCTAAATCTATTAATGGATAAAAAGGGTAACTTTAATTAATCATTCATAACTACTAAATCCTAACGAACCCTACAAGCCCTTCTTATTATAATTAATCACATCTTTAAACTATTCTAGATCTATATTTACATTCTTATTAAACGTAGATCTAGAAACCATCCTACAACCATTCTTATTTCTTTTTCTTTTTCAACACATCTAAAGTAAAATTAAAAGGTTCCACGTTTCCCAGAGGACGACCCGTACTCATCTCGGTCTAGCTACGTGCGACACCGTTATTGATTGCGGTTAAACTAAAACACGATTTTTCACATCAATCAAATGGCGCCGTTGCCGGGGATACGTGCGTAATTTTTTTATTTTTACTATTTGTGTTGAATTCTTAGACGAGTCATATCATTATTAACACAAAACTGCAAATTGCATATTTAACGATTTGTGCGTGGATTTTTGCAAGGAGATCTGGAGTCACAGAATTAAGGGAAACAGGAAACAGAGACATTTTTAGAGATCCAGAGGAGCACAGAGGGAAACAGAAAAAATTTCATCAAGCAATCCAACCACCTCGCGGTGGAAGCGCGGCAAAAAGGGCTTCCTGCGGCGGAAACGCGGCGGCTTGAAGGGATTAGGGCTACGGAATTCTATGGTAAGATTCTCAACTCCTTCTCTCTCTCCTTAAATCCAATAAAATCTATTTTCTGCAGGATTCTTTGCAAAATTGCGCCGCTCAAAAATCTTTTTGCAAAAAGTTTTGTGTTTGGTTTTGGTTTGCATATTTAATACGGATTTTAAGGGGCAAAGACCAAATCAAGATTAGGTGGGGATTTCATCACCCTTCCTAAGCCCCACAAATCACAAACCGAGCATATAGAACAACCCTTCATTAATTTAAAAAATATCTAGACCAGACTCTAAGGACTGTCGAGCTCAATAGGAAAAAGACTAGTATAGGCATCGGCCGTTTATCCTAACTGACATTGCGGTGTCTAGGCTAGTGGTTTTTAATTAGGCCCACTGTAGTGGTGGTTCCTTCCCACTTACCTGGCCGTACTTGTTCGTGAAGAGGCGGTTTGAGGTCTATTTCTAGCCTTAGTTAGGAGCTGTCTAGAGACTGACCTAGGTAACCTTAGTTCTAGGGTTGCTTGTGCATTTTAGGGAGATTTGTCTTGAGTCCCACTTTTTCAAAACAAGCCAATTTTAAATCACACACACGCAGCCACTTGCACTAAACCCGCTTAGTGCATGCTCGGCTGGACACGGGATCCTAGTGCCCGTCTTGTCCGCGTTCCTGTTATCGACGCCGAAGTCGGTACTTCTTCATCTTCTTTTCCCCCACCACACACCACATCAACCGAGATGGACGGCACTCCATCAGAGTATAACACCACGCTGCCACCACCCGCAGGTGCGCAGAATCCACCGCGCATCTCTCTCCAAGAGAGATGCTATCCTATTCGTGGTCCTCTTCCTACTTGTCTATCTCTTCCACCACCTAACGGGGATAATTTCGAGATTAAACCCCACTACATCAATCTGCTGCCCAAATTTCACGGGCTTGAATCGGAAGACGCGTACGTTTTCATCACCAAATTCGAAAACGTATGCGCAATGATGGGTACTTCACAATTGACTTTAGATGCTATGCGCTTACGTCTTCTCCCATTCACACTGTGCGACTTGGCAGAAAAATGGCTTTATAATACTGCCGCACACTCTATCGCTAATTGGGATGAATTCGTCGTAGCATTTCTTAAGAAGTTTTACCCAAATCATAAGACTGCACATGTTAGGAGCGAGATTAACCAGTTCACCCAGCTTCCCAATGAACCATTTTGGAAGTGCTTTGAACGTTTCAAAGATCTGCTTGTCCAATGCCCCCATCACGGGATACAAAGATGGGATTTATGTCGGATTATATATGAGGGCATTAATCCAGCGACAAAGCAGATGCTTGAAACAATGTGTCAATGCAATTTCATGTCTAAAGATGACGGTGAAGCTTGGAAATATCTGGAAGACCTCGCAGAAAGCACTTTGCAGTGGGAAAGCGTAAGACCACCTTCAACTAAGGGAGGTATTCACCAACTCGATGTTTCCATCGTAGTAAAAGCCGAAATGGCAGCGATGCAGAAGAAACTCGATGCTATGGAGAACAAATTTTCATCATTCTCCCTAAATCAGGTTACGCTTCCCAAGACTGTCTGTGGTTGCTGTTCGGATCCTTCACACTTAACGGAAGAATGTCCTATGAATGCATCGTTTCAAGCTAATGCTGCTTTTCAGCAGCGACCTAGAAACGACCCTTATTCTTCTACGTACAATCAAGGATGGAGGAATCATCCTAACTTTGCTTGGAATCAAAACCAACAAAGCAATTATCAAAGACCTCCTCCACAGCAACCACAACCACAGAATCAGCCCCCCTTTCAGTCACAAAATTTCCAAAATCCGGCCAACATTTCTACACCACAGGTGGCCGGTATTGACAACTCACTTGCACAAACTTTGGATATGTTCATGAAACAATCCATGAAAAATTCGGCTGATATGAGGTCTTCTGTTGATGCCCTAACGAAAAACTCCTCCTCCCATGGTGAGAGTATTAAATCAATAGAAAACCAAATCGCACAGTTAAACGCCGCAATGAGTGCGAGAGAGAAAGGGAAACTCCCATCTCAACCCCTACCGAATCCTGGCCATTCACAAAGTCATAATGTGAATGCCGTCACTACGTTGAGATCGGGGAGAGTGCTGAACAACCAAGTGGGTGAGCAAGTTGATGATAGTGAAACATTTGATACCCCTTCTTCTTCTTCTTCCCCTAATTCGTCTAGTCTCCCACCTTCATCCGAGCCTATTCTCCGTTTTCCCCAAGGCTCAAACATTTCACCAAATCTATCTAAGTCGATTCCCACTCCAATTTTGGGATCGAATCCGTCGCCACAGTCTTCTCCACAAACGTTGGACCCAAAACTTATTGATCGAGCTCCATTTCCAAACCGATTAAGGGCCAACCGACCTAACCCGCAAATGGAGAAGATTGTGGAAATGTTTAAGCAAGTTAGCGTGAATATTCCTCTCCTAGATGCTATTCAACAAGTCCCATCTTATGCAAGAATCCTTAAAGACTTGTGCACTAGGAAGAGAAAAACTCAAGTGCCTAAAAAGGTTTTCATGACGAGTAATGTTAGCACAGCTTTTACCCAACAAATACCAAAGAAACGTAAGGACCCCGGCTGTCCTACAATCTCTATTTCTATTGGGGGTAAAAATATAAATCGTGCTTTACTCGATCTAGGCGCTAGCGTCAACTTGCTTCCTTATTCGGTATACGAGCAGTTAGGAATTGGAGAGTTAAAACCCGCCCATTGTACTCTCCAAATGGCTGATCGATCTATCACCAAACCTCGGGGCGAACTAGGGGATGTGTTAATTAAAGTCGGGGAATTCATATTTCCCGTGGACTTTATTGTTTTAGATACACAACGTGTGACAAACCCACGCAATCAAATCCCGGTGATACTTGGTCGACCCTTCCTAGCAACTTCTAACGCTGTGATTAATTGTCGTAACGGTTCTATGAACTTATCCTTCGGGAAAATGACAATTGAGCTTAATATTTACAAGCTAGGAAGTCAGCCATCAGAACCTTCTGCTCATTTGCTGGATGTTTGTTCCATCCACGAGATAGCTCCCGAAAGCTGTATGGATGAGGAACTTTGCTTTGATGTTCTCGACAACACTAATGAGACATCATTTGATCTTGCACCACTTTACAGTGAGGATATGTTCAATGAGTCAGACCTTGAGATTGAACCCGTTGACTCGTTGCAAAAGTCAGCAGCACTTTCCGAGTCAATATCTTATGCAAGTTTTGAACCTCTTAAGGAGTCCGAATATCATTCCGTTACCCCTCCTTCTATTGTCTCTCCGCCAAATCTTGATCTCAAGCCGCTACCTTCTCATCTTAAATATGCATATTTAGGAGAGAATGAGACTTTGCCGGTGATTATTTCCGCTTCTCTAGCCTTAGAGCAAGAGAATGCACTTTTGGCAGTGTTGAGATCGAATCGGGAAGCATTTGGTTGGACAATGGCCGACATCAAAGGGATTAGTCCCTTAATTGTTGAACATCACATACATCTGATGGATGAAGCCAAACCAACCCGAGACCCACAAAGACGGTTAAATCCCGTTATGAAGGAGGCGGTAAAGAAAGAAATCGTCAAGTGCCTTGATAGTGGAATAATTTACCCCATATCTGATAGTCAATGGGTAAGTCCAATTCATGTGGTCCCTAAAAAGTCTGGCATCACGGTCATCACTAACGAGGCTAATGAGTTAATCCAAACACGCACCCAAACTGGGTGGCGCGTATGTATCGATTACAGGAAACTCAATGCCGCGACAAGGAAAGATCACTTCCCTCTACCTTTCATTGACCAGATGTTGGAACGATTAGCGGGACACGAATACTACTGTTTCTTGGACGGATACTCTGGTTACAACCAGGTCCCCATCGCCGAAAAGGATCAAGATAAAACCACTTTTACTTGTCCTTTCGGAACTTTTGCTTATAGACGCATGCCCTTTGGGTTATGCAACGCTCCCGCTACATTTCAGCGGTGTATGATGGGGATATTTTCAGATATGGTGGAAAATTTTCTAGAAATTTTTATGGACGATTTCTCCATTTTTGGGGACTCCTTTGAGGACTGCCTTCGTAATCTTGACGCTGTTCTTACCCGCTGTAAGGATAAGAACTTGACTTTGAATTGGGAAAAATTCCATTTTATGGTCCAAGAAGGTATTGTACTTGGACATATAATTTCACATAAAGGCATTGAGGTCGACAGAGCTAAAATAGATGTCATTCAAAACCTCCCTCGTCCCAATTGCGTCAAAGATATACGATCCTTCCTTGGTCATGCTGGATTTTATAGGAGATTTATTAAGGACTTTAGCAAAATTGCTAGACCCTTAACCCTTCTATTGGCCAAGGACACTACTTTTCACTTCGATTCGGATTGCGAGGCTGCTTTTGAATCACTTAAAGGATCACTCACTACAGCCCCCGTTCTATCATCTCCGGATTGGAACCACCCGTTCGAGCTTATGTGTGACACATCAGATTTTGCTATTGGTGCTGTCTTGGGATAGCATATTGATAAGATGCCACATGTAATTTACTATGCAAGTAGGACCTTGAATGATGCACAAATAAATTACACAACTACCGAGAAAGAACTCTTGGCAGTTGTATTTGCATTAGAGAAATTCAGGCCCTACTTGATTGGCTCGCCTATTGTGGTTTACACAGATCACTCCGCCCTACGACATCTTTTAACGAAGAAGGATGCAAAGGCCAGGCTAATACGTTGGATCCTATTGTTACAAGAATTTGATCTTGTTATCAAAGACAAAAGTGGATGTGAAAACGTAGTAGCCGACCATCTTTCACGCATCACTTCTTCGCCAACTGTGACCGTGCCGATAAATGACTCATTTCCCGACGAACAGCTCTTGAATGTATCCTACGAACCTTGGTTCGTGGATATCGTGAACTATCTTGCGACGGGACTTATACCTAGCGATTGGTCGAAACAAGACAAACTTCGATTTTTATCCCAAGTAAAATATTTTTACTGGGATGAACCATATCTATTCAAGTATTGTTCCGATCAAATCATTCGCAGGTGTGTCCCTAACGATGAATTCAAGAGCGTGTTATCATTTTGTCATGATCAGGCGTGCGGCGGTCACTTTGGACCTCGAAAAACGGCGGAGAAAGTTTTGCAATGTGGCTTTTATTGGCCAACATTATTTAAAGATGCATTTGAGCATTGCAAAACTTGTCCGCGATGTCAGCATTTGGGTCGGATTTCACGTAGGAACGAGATGCCGCTCCAACCTATATTGGTTGTGGAAATATTTGATGTTTGGGGTATTGATTTTATGGGGCCTTTTCCCAACTCCTTTGGGAATCTATATATCTTGTTAGCGGTTGATTATGTCTCGAAGTGGGTGGAAGCTATACCGTGTCGCACTAATGACAACAAAGTTGTCATTAAGTTCCTTAAAGAAAATATCTTTTCGCGATTCGGACACCCTCGCGCTATCATTAGCGACAACGGGACACATTTCTGCAATAGGTCTTTCGAAGCCTTGATGAGGAAATATTCAATCACTCACAAGCTTTCTACGCCCTATCATCCCCAAACAAGCGGGCAGGCTGAGATCTCAAATAGGCAGATCAAACAGATTTTGGAGAAGACGGTTTCGAAAAACCGTAAAGATTGGTCAACCAAATTGACGGATGCTCTTTGGGCATTCCGCACCGCTTATAAGACCGATCTTGGTATGTCTCCATACCGCCTTGTGTTTGGAAAGGCATGTCACCTCCCTGTCGAGATTGAACATAAGGCAATGTAGGCTATTAAAGAGCTTAATTTTGATCTTGATCATGCAGGCAGCTATCGGAAGCTGCAATTGAATGAGCTAAGCGAACTCCGCGATGAAGCTTATGATAATGCGGTGATAGTAAAGAATAGGACCAAAGTGTTCCACGATAAAAATCTTTCTAGAAAAACCTTCACATCGGGGCAACAAGTCCTTCTTTACGATTCCCGTCTCCATCTTCATCCGGGTAAGCTTAAATCTCGTTGGAAAGGACCTTTTGTGGTGCGGTATGTACACCCGCACGGGGCGGTTGAAGTCGAAAATTTGAAAAACGGTTCGATTTTTAAAGTAAATGGGCATAGATTAAAACCGTATTTTTCTGCTGACCCCGCGGAGGAGCTCCTGTTTTTACAGGAGCCGCTTTATCAAAATTAAATTTCCTCCGCCTCACCTCCATGTCTTGGTAACTTTTCACATTTTAAGAATGGAGGTGAGTAAAAAAAAAATGGATTTGATTGAATATCTGTGCGTGTCAAAGAATAAGTTTGGGGGAATGTATCATTTAACTATTATTTTACCCCTTGTATCTCTCCTTTAGTATACAGGTCCATGTTCTCAAAAGGCTACATCAGTGAGGACACTGCTGAAAACAGGTTTGGGGGGGAGGTTTGTATTCACTGAATTATCTTTGACACCGGGCATTAAAATAAAATAAAAAAAAAATTTATAACAAAAGAATAGAAAGTAAAAAATTACATCCAAAAGATAGGAATAGTTTAAGAAAACCAAGAAAATTAGAAGTTTTCTTATACGAACTAGTAATAAGTAGTTATGAGCTGTTGTCCCAAGGGTTAGTAAAATGAAGGAAGTCACTAATCTGAGGATAGAAATAAGTCTGAAAAATAGTTTCTATTCTGGAAGCCAAACATTTGAATGTTGATACCCTACAATATGCACATACACACGTCTTGAAACTCGGGATAGTAGAGGATACCTTGAAATGCTCTTGTCTAAAAGCCAAAGTATGAAGGAAATGATGAAGAAAATATAAAATGGTGAAAAGAAAAAAATGAACACTGGTTTTGTATCGCCAAGGTAGCAATAAAAAAATATAGCGAGGGTGCCTCTTCACCTAGTGCCCTAAGGCCAACTGGTCTGGGAGTCACTGCTAAGCCTTAGGTGGTGCAAGACAAGGAAAATATTATCACCAAATCAGCAAGCACATGAGTAATCGGTCGGTTAGTACCTCAAGAAGTATTAACGGTCGCATGAAAATGTGTAAGCAATTCTAAGTATTCATCAAAGAAAAAGTACTAAGGTAGATGGACAAGAGTATGATAGCTTGAATTGAATTCTCTGAGTGTAGGGATGTTCTTTACACACAAGTGGGGTTATATGATCAATGTTTGGACAAAAGGTAGGAATGAAGAATAAAGACGATGTTTTATTGAGGGATGATGTGATTTCTAACATTTTTTCATGACTATTAAGATAGGGCTCATGACAACTGAAAAGCTAGTATAGTTGGAAACTCTTCTTTTCAAAGTATTTCTTTTATGGTTCTTATCTTTATATGTAAATTTCACCATCTTTCTTTTGTTATTGGATTTTGTGGGTGTAATCCGCTGAAAACCCTCAGGAGACAACACTCCTCCTACTAGGGACACCTAGAGGTTTAACGGCTTGTTGCACGTGCTCAGTGTAATCGTGTCTGCCTACGAAAGTGTGCCTAGTTTTCTCCTTTCTTTTTTTTTCCCTCTTAAATAAACTAATTTGCTCGGGACGATCAAAGATAAGTTTGGGGGTATTTGTTCAGTCGATAAAACTGCACATTTGTATTACATTTTTTCCTACCATTTTTATATTAAAAAAGGACTTTATTATAATATATTATACATATGAGGGTTTATGTGTAAAAACATTATTTTCCATGTGTTAATATATTTAATTATCATTTGGTAGGAAAATGTATGCAAATAATATTATTGGTCTAATCCTAGTAGAACAAAGTCTACTAAAATCTTATTTGAGTTGTTGTGCAGATTATTTCCAAGTTGTTATGAAGGATTTAACAAACAAATCAATTTGTTGAAGAATACTTTCCAAATTAAAGAGCAAACTTGGAGACTAAGTCTGGAAGCAACCGAGGAAATATTTTCAGATTCTGAAGATGCTTAGGAATGCCAAATGTCACCATCAGAGAGCCCAAGAGAAACGACAGAGAGATCCATACCAATGAGCGCGGATCCGCGGCCAAAACCACCCTGGGGCCGTGGATCCGCCGCAGTTTAAAGAGTTCAGAATGCAAGATTTTGGGATATTTCCAACTGCTGAATTTTACCAACTTCTGAACAAAAAGATTCTGGGTTTTCACTATATAAAGGCACCGAGGGCATCGTGGAAAAACTATCAAGCCGAAGAGATCACGAAGCTCCCGACGCTCACGCATCCAGGCTGATCATCGACTGTTCGACTACCTCCCTAGGAAAGATCGAGAAGCAAATCAAGTTTTGTAATCATTTTCTATGGAATAAAAAGTGTAGTTTGAAGGAGTTGATTAATAAAGGTATTTAGTTTTATTTAATTGTTTTTCTTTGCATTATGTTTTCCCTCTCTTTCTTTTCATCTTCTTCTCCCAACATGCGCGAGTAATTCTCCGCTTGTTAGGGTTCGTAGGATTAGGGTAGGCTAATGAACGATGAAAAATATCTAAACCCTTTTTAAGTCCTATAAAGTTTAGGAACTTTATCAAAATAATCATTAACATCCTAATCGGGCGCGCTAGCAATTCTTTGCTAGTTCCGACCGCGATTAGAGATTAGATTAATGATTGTTTTGGTAAAGGCTAGATATGAACGGAGTTCCGTGTCGAGATAAGGGTTAAGAGTGGGATTCCTTTTCCCTCCAGAAACCCTAATCTACACGCATCGCCGTCGTTCTAGTTCTAAATCTATTAATGGATAAAAAGGGTAACTTTAATTAATCATTCATAACTACTAAATCCTAACGAACCCTACAAGCCCTTCTTATTATAATTAATCACATCTTTAAACTATTCTAGATCTATATTTACATTCTTATTAAACGTAGATCTAGAAACCATCCTACAACCATTCTTATTTCTTTCTCTTTTTCAACACATCTAAAGTAAAATTAAAAGGTTCCACGTTTCCCAGAGGATGACCCGTACTCATCTCGGTCTAGCTACGTGCGACACCGTTATTGATTGCGGTTAAACTAAAAACACGATTTTTCACATCAATCAGAACACACCCGAGGTGAAGTAGCATTGTCAAATCGACGGACTAAGCTGTACTCATGTCACCTGGGAACTGCTATCTGACGATGGGTATAGTACCAACCTGCAGTTCCCGGTGAGTCCTGTCCGGTGTACTCGTAACCTAACGAGCACATGCATACTATCTCCAGTATGATGTACTGATGGCTGTGGGACAGACCATCTCCCTAACTGGGATGAGAAGCGTACACACCAGTCTACTCTGGAGTATCAATGCCCCGTCTCGATAATCTTACGACTAGGGACCTGTATAGGATGTTTCTTATAGACTACCCAGCCCCACTAGTGTGACTGCCATCACAACGCTGGTAATCAAGCAAAGATCCTAAGGGCTCTACTAATATGTATAAGCGATATGTTAAAAGAAACATATGCACATATTAAATTAGAAACAAACCAAGTAGCATACTACCATTTTTAGCAAGACTGTCAGTACAATTGTGAATATCCCAAGCTTCCATTAAGTAATATACAATCTAGTATGATACAGTAATGACCTCTAGGGTATAAACACTAACAATCTCCCACTTGCGCTAGGGCCATGTACTGGCATATCGTAGACCAATCATCTCGAATAGCCTCTCGAACTGCGTCTGAGGAATGGCCTTTGTGAATGGATCAGCAGTGTTATTCTTTGTATCTACTCTCTTCACCTCGATCTCCCGGTGATCTACGATCTCCCTGATCAGGTGATACCGCCTTAAGATGTGTCTGGACTTCTGATGGGACCTGGGTTCCTTCGCTAAAGCTATAGCGTCGTTGTTGTCGCAATACAGAGGTATTGGATCAATACTGGTAGGAACCACCTGAAGTTCTGTGAGGAACTTCTTCATCCAGACAGCTTCTTTTGCGGCATCGCAAGCAGCTATGTAGTCCGCTTCCATCGAGTCAGCAACGGTGTCCTGCTTGGAACTCTTCCAACAGACCACCCCTCCATTGAGGGTAAAGACATAACCCGACATGGACTTGGAGTTATCCTTGTCACTCTGGAAGCTGGAGTCAGCAAAGGCCTCGATCTGGAGGTCCTTTCCGCCATACACTAAGAACATCTCCTTAGTCCTTCTCAGGTACTTGAGAATGTTCTTTACTACTATTCAGTGCTTCTCCCCTGGGTTTGCCTGATACCGGCTTACAACGCTCAATGCGTATGCTACATCTGGTCTGGTGCATAACATCGCATACATTATAGAGCCTACCGCAGAAGCGTAGGGTATAATCGACATGCGAGCCCTTTCCAAATCAGTCTTTGGAGACATCTTTTTGGAGAGGGTGATTCCGTGACAAGCCGGTAGATCACCGCGCTTAGAATCTTCCATACTGAATCTTTTCAATATGGTGTCTATCTACCTGGACTGCGAAAGTCCCAACATCCTCTTTGATCTATCACGATAGATCTGGATCCCCAGAACTTAGGTGGCATCACCCAGGTCCTTCATGGAGAACTTCTGTGACAAGAATCCTTTGAATGACTGTATCATAGGAATATCATTTCCTATTAGGAGAATGTCATCCACGTACAAGACGAGGAATACTACAGCTCTCCCTACAATCTTATTGTATATGCATGGTTCATCTGGATTCTTGATAAAGTCGAATTGTTTAACAGTATCATCAAAACGGATGTTCCAACTCCGCGATGCCTGCTTTAGTCAATAAATGGACTTAGGCAACTTGCACACTTTACCGCTGCTCCCACTCTGAATGAAACCCTCTGGTTGATCTATATAGACACACTCTTCCAAATTACCATTTAGAAAAGCCGTCTTTGCGTCCATCTACCAGATCTCATAATCGTGGAAGGCAGCAATGGCAAGAAGGACCCGAATGGATTTAAGCATAGCCACTGGAGAAAAAGTTTCGTCATAGTCCAAACCAGGTCTTTTACGAAAGCCCTTTGCAACAAGTCTAGCCTTATAGGTTTCAACCTGTCCATCTGTAAGTCCATGTCACGCACCCCACGAGCTTGCGCGGAGGCGGAATATATGAAAAACAATTATCAAAGCTTCGTAACACGGACTTGAGTACACGGATCGTGTCTAAACCATTACTAGCAAACTACGAAAGGTTTAACTACTCTGATTCGAAGTTATACCTCACGTTACTTGTACTTCGGGTCTTTATCGCTATCCTCTACACCTCGTAGGCTCTATAGAACGTGGGCACCTCAACGGCCTCCTCGAGTCAAAGACGATCCACCCGAGAGTCTATAGTCCGAGCTCCTATCTCGAATCTGAGATAACTACGGCTCCTAGATCGCTAATCTAGAAGTCCTAGAGGGTGTATAGTAATTAGATGGATTACTTAGTCACTTAAACCATAGGTTTCTCAACTCATGAGAGCAATTAGGGTTTGAGGAAGAAGATGAAGACTTGAGGAGAAAGAAAGCTTTTGTGATAATCATAAGAATAATAACTCATGAAAGAATATAATGAAGCATACAAATATCTCTTGATCAAAATATCTAGAAATATCTTGTGAGCTTCATTTAATACTAAGGGTGAATCACTTCATGAGTCATTAAACATTTAATGAAAACTTACACCTCAACTCTCCACCTCATTTGTGTTTAATCCAAAAGAAATAAATACAAATGAGTCATCCTCTTCTAGAAGCTTCCCGACAAATTACGAGACTGCCCCTCCCATCCGTATTTCCGAAAAACACAGATAATCTTTGACTGAATAAATCCATCTGTATAATAGTAGAATCTGGCTTAAACCAAAGCCCGCTAGTATTATCTTCCCGATCATAATACGTGCACAAGTGTACGAAAGTGATCGCGGCCCTGCCATAAAACCATACAGCCTCTACACCTTTTGCCCGGTGCAGGGAAACTCTCTATATGGGACTCTAAAGACTCGACACTATGCTGGCAGTGGGTTTAACCACAGGCCGCAAGCGGTACTAGCTGTACGTAACGGTCCCCAGGTAGACGTCGATAAGAAGGACGATGAGGAAACCCATCCAAACTCCAACTGAGCCTGATGTGACAATCTCCGTATAGTCCAGTCTGTTCATCTAGGACTATCGCATATCGGGCCTAGGGGGCGGTAAACGTCAGACCCCTAATAGCGGTATAAGTCGTATCGGAGTGAAGCCCATTACACCTTGAGAAACTACTGGAACCTACCAGTAAATCTCGTTTGCCCTGGCCAGGGACTTTGCGTAGTGGCTCTCCATACACAGCGCGATATCAACCCCCAATATCGGGAGAGACGAATCCTTTCTAACCGCCACTGCCTCCAAGTACTTCGGGACTGCACCCAACTACTACCTATTTGCATGACTCCTTTGAGCCGTGGTAGGGTACTAATCTAAGTATATTGGGAACACACCCGAGGCGAAGTAGCAGTATTTCAAGTCGACGGACTAAGCTGTACTCATGTCACCTGGGAACTGCTATCTGACGATTGGTATAAATCCAACCTGCAGTTCCCGGCGAGTCCTGTCCGGTGTACCCATAACCTAACGAGCACCGGCATACTATCTCCAGTACAACGTACTGATGGCTGTGGGACAGACCATCTCCCCAACTAGGATGAGAAGCGTACACACTAGTCTACTCTGGAGTATCGATGCCCTGTCTCGATGATCCTATGATCAGGGTCCTATATAGGATGTTGCTTATAGACTACCCAACCCTAACTACTGTGACTGCCATCACAATGCTGGTAATCAAGCAAAGATCCTAAGGGCTCTACTAATATGTATAAGCGATACGTTAAAAGAAACATATGCACATATTAACGTAGACACAAACCAAGTAGCATACTACCATTTTTAGCAAGAGTGTCAATACAACTGTGAATATCCCAAGCTTTCATTAAGTAAAATACAAACTAGTATGATACAGTAATGGCCTCTAGGGAATAAACACTAACACCATCTACACCAATCTTCTTTCGAAAGATCCATTTGCATCCTACGGGTTTTACCCTATCTGGAGCAATGTCCAAAGTCCATACTTTGTTATTGTACATGGACTCCATTTCGGTCTGCATTGTATCCATCCATTTTACTGAGTCGCCGCTCTGAATGGCTTGCTGGAAGCTATTAAGGTCATCATTATCAATGATGCAATCTTCTCTATCCCCGTCTATGTGAAAACCGTAGTATCTCTCGGGCAGATAAGACTGCCTACTACTTCTGCGAATAGGCGCCGGGATGTCCCTTTCTTCTGAAACTTCTGATTCTAGCATACTTTCAGTAACAGCTTGTGGTTCTGGAATTTCTTCAAGTTCTATTGCGCTCCCACACTTCTGATTTTCTAAAAATTCTGCTTCTAAGAAGTGGGCATGACGAGAAACAAAAACCTTTTGTTCCTCTGCGTAATAGAAACAAGACCCCTTGGAGTTCTTTGGATATCCCACAAACTTACACTGTACTGAGCGTGCCTCCAGCTTGTCCGTATGCAGCTTTTTAACAAAAGCTGGACATCCCCATGTCTTCAGGTACTGAAGATAGTGTTTCTTCCCACTCCACATCTGATATGGTGTGGTAGGCACAGTCTTGGTTGTAACCTTATTCAAAAGATATACAGCTGATTCTAGTGCATAACCCCAGAAAGATTGTGATAACTCAGCCTTACTCATTAATAAATGAACCATATCTAATAGGGTTTGATTCCGCCTTTCCGATACACCGTTGTGTTGTGGTGTGTATAGAGGAGTAAGCTGAGAGAGAATTCCATTCTCTTTTAAGTAACCCAGGAACTCGGCACTTAAGTATTCACCACCTCGATCAGATCTCAGTGTCTTGATGCTTTTGCCTGTTTGGTTTTCCACTTCATTCTTGTAATCCCGGAATTTCTCGTATTTATGCTTCATCAAGAAGATATGTCCATACCTAGAGAAATCATCCATAAAAGTAATGAAGTAGGAATAACCATCTCGCGCATGTGTAGACATTAGACCACATACATTGCTATATATGAGTCCAAGGAGCTCGCTCGCTCTTACTCCGTGTCCAGTAAACGGAGTCTTTGTCATCTTTCCCATGAGACAAGATTCACAAGTAGCATAAGATTGATATTCGAACGGATTCAAATATCCTTCTCTATATAACTTAGTCAACCGTGTTTCATTGATGTGACCTAGTCTACAATGCCATAAGAAAGCCTGATTTATTTCTGGAGACTTTCTTTTAAGTGTGTTCTGGACATTGAAAAGCTGAGCTTGATTCAATACGTATATACCGTCATCTAATGTACCGGACCCAATCAGAACTTGATTTAGGTGGATGTGAACCACATCGCTTACGAATGTAAAATCATATCCCTCTCTCGAAACTGAGGACACTGATATGATATTACAAGTCAAACTAGGTACATAAAAACAGTTATGTAGAATCAATATCTACCCACTTGTCGAACCTATGCGATATTCTCCCACGGATTCAGCGTCCACGCTCATTCCGTTCGCAACTCTGAGTGACAAATCACTTACCCTGATAACTCTATAGTTTCTCAAAGCATGTAATGAATTACAGATATGAGATCCTGCTCCGGTACCTAATACCCAGGAAGTAGAATTAATTGACAAACAGTTCTCAATTATAATCACACTCGAGGCCGAAGCCACAACATGTTTCGAATCCTGGCTACTGGCTTCCAAAGCCCTGCAATCCTTCTGCCAATGCCCGTTCCCATAACAATAGGAACATCCCTCCTTCCTTATACAAAGTCCCGAAACTTTTGCTCTTCCCTTTCCTTCTACTTCACTGACACCGTATATCGGCTTTGTGGAGGTTTTCCTCTTTTCACCCTTTGCTTTCGCCCTGGATGCAGAAGAAGAAGGTCCCCCATTAAGCAGAGCGGGTGTCTCCCTGGTTTCTTTTAGGGTGTAAGTAGAGGGTAGGGACTGTGGAAATAAGTCAGCATATGACCTGTTTCCCAACGTGGTTTCCAGGTCCGTGAGCTCATCAATATAGCTAGTCATTATAAGGACGTCGTCCCTTACAAATGATCCGACATCCAACCTCGCTTGAAGCAATTCGTTCGAGGTCTCATATCTTGCGATACGAGATTGCTCTCCATATAAATCTTTGTTATGGAGGAAGATGGAAACTAAGTCCATCTTCTCGTGCTGCTTCTAGTATACACCATCAGCTGAAGCCAACACGAGGCACATGGCATTCGCAATGTCCGTTTCCTTCGTCTGACGGATATCCATATCCGCGACGATGGAAAATGGACCTGGGACGGTGGGGGCTTGAGTAGTAATAGGGTGGTCCAGCTTGTCATAGGCAATGGACATCTGGACAGACCTTTGCCAGTTATAAAAGTCAGATTCAGTCAACTTTTTATCTAGATGTAACCTAGTCATGGTCACATGGTCGCTGCAGTTGAGAGAGAGAAGAAAACACTTTAACATGATGCTCTTGCATTTTTAGATTGGTTTTTAGTTTATCTAAACTGGATGGCTCTCACTGTTTCTCGAATCCTTCCTCAAACCATAAAAGAAGAATTAGTCAGGACTGATCTCACCATCTCACCATATAATACTTGCTTAACCGTTCAGCCAGGCTAGTGTCGGTACTTCAGGGAGGTTTTACGACGCTTTCATGAAGTTCCTTAATTAAATAACATCTTTTCTCTGGAGGCGTAGCCCCGCTGACACTGTTCTAGACACCTACTTGGTTTATAGCATTGATCGTTAAGTTACGAATCTCCTGATGAGTAGCATATACTTACAGTAGGATCGGGATCCAGATATCATCGTATGATAATGCTGAAAGAATCCTACCAACATTATCAAACTCCAAATGGTATGCAACACTAGCAAGTTTCAGTTTCTTTAGAAACTCCCGATGTGGATTTTTGCCCCATGCTCTTATGACCTTGACGAAGGCCAACAAATCATAAGTTACATGTCAAGTTCTACCCATCATTATCTTGTTAATTTGAACCCACCCATACATACCCCTGACGTTGGCCAAATGGCAGTATGACTGTCCCAAATCAACTCATCTATCTATGCTACATATGAATACCCCAGCAGCTACCAAACATTATGCCTTGACGAAGGCCAACAAACATAGCTTGAATATTACTGACTATTCATATGAAATGACGGAGGGCTACGACTGGTTTTGGCGAAACCGTGAACGTAGTGAACTTGATATAATCGAAGGAACCTGATAGCTTTTTTAAAAGGAGTGGTTAAAGCTCCGCAATTAAAAATTCTGCTCTTTTTAAAATATCTGAGTGATTTCTTTTAAATTTGTTCCAACGATTCAACTTTGGTTTATTTTCTTTGCATTAATATAATGCGTCCCATCATTTATCCTGTCATTGCAGAAAACAACGAAAATACAACGTTCGCTTATGCCATCCGCATTCGCCACTGGGTCCCGTTAGGTTACTTAACTAACGACAGAGCGGGGGCTGGGCTAGCGCGGATGCAAAATATAAGCAACGCCTACTATATATCATATATAGATATTGTACATTCGTCAGACGCAATAATAGGCATTCCAGATCACAGATGAATATATTGGATATATTAGGAATCCGCGTTTCGTTTGAGCCTGCAACAAAAGACGGATTACACGGTCGTGATGAATAGCCAAACCCCACCCTAGACCCCTATGGATGCAGCAAACTACCCGCCTAGTACCAGAAGTGAAATAGTCTCCCTCAACAACGTGAGTAGGCCATTAAACACTTCAAAGTACCCGTAGTTTGTGCACCCCATCTTGGGTCTATCCTAAGAGCAAAAAATAATAAATGAAATAATACAACGGTGGCTACAAGCTCAACCCGGATGTGCCCCGCAAAAGAATATTACAACATATTACAATTCATATTGAATGAAAGATAAAAACTCTCATCTCACATCCCCGGCTATTCATCCACGACGATCCAATGATGTTTATATACACAAACCAATAAATCTATTAAAGAAATGTGCAGCCCCAACTTACCGACCTACTAGCATTTAACGGAGGTTTACGAACACATATAAACATCACCAAGCTTGTAAAGTAACAACGACATTAGAATCCCGCATGCAATTAGCAAACACATCCAATTTTCCAGAAACCAAAAATCTAGTGAGCTAAATTTTAAAAGCTGAAAGTTTTGAGCCAATCCGGAAGTCGAAACGAACTCGAAACCCGCCTGAATCTTCGTGGAGGCGAAGATACATGATAATATGTCGAGTGGGGGGGCCTCGGAGGGGGTGCCCACCCCTGGGGGCCACCATGAGGTGGCCCCCAAAGGAGGACAGACCTGAGAGACCAGTTGCTAGTCTCTCAGGTCAGCAGCCCCCGAGGCCATAAATTGGTGGTCTTGGGGGGTGTTCTCGGCTGTTGGTCCCCCCGGGGTGTCCCTGGGATACGGACGCTTCACCCCGCAGCTTCTTGGTTCAAACCGTGAGCCCGCGGGGTGTGCAAACAACTCAAAACCTCACTTTTCAAAACTGTTTTTGTCGACAGTTTTCCGGCGACAAAAACGGCGGAATTCTAATATCGCTACAAGCTATCTAAGGTTTGTGAATGGCTCTGATACCACTGTAAGTCGATGCCACGCACCCCACGTGTCCGCGGGGAGGCGGAATTAGCAAAAAATGATTTTTACAAGCTTCGCAATATCGACTCAAACAAAGGATCGAACACAAACCGTAGCTAGCAAACTACTTGAGGTTTAACTACTCGGATTCGAAGTTATACCTCACGTTACATGTCTTTCGGGTCTTCATCGTTGTACTCCACATCACGTAGGCTCTATGGAACATGGGTACCTCAACGGCCTCCTCGAGTCAAAGACGATCCACCCGAGAGTCTATAGTCCGAGCTCCAATCTCAAATCTAAGATAACTACGGCTTCTAGCTTGCTAGTCTAGAAGTCCTAGAGGGTGTAGAGTATTTAGATGGATTAATTAGTCACTTAAACCATAGGATTCTCAACTCATGAGTGCTTTTAGGGTTTGAGAAAGAAGATGAAGACTTGAGGAGAGAGAAGTGTTTTGTAATATTGAAAAATCCTTCTCACTTTGTGAATATCATGAAGCATAACAATATTATCAAAAATAAGAAAGATCTAATATTTATCATGCTTCATTTAATTCACAAGGTGAATCATCTAGTGAATCACCCAATGAGTCATGGATCATTTAATGCATATATGCACCTCATCCTCCAACTCATTTAGTTTAAATCACAAAAGGAAATAAACACAAACGAGTCACCTTCTTCTAGAAGCTTCCCGAGAATTTACGAGATTGCCCCTCCCATCCGTATTTCCAAAAAACACGAATAATCTTTGACTGAATAAATCCATCTGTATAATACTAGAATCTGGCTTAAACCAAAGCCCGCTAGTATTATCTGCCCGATCATAGTACGTGCACAAGTGTACGTAAGTAATCGCGGCCCTGCCGTAAAACCATACGGCCTCTACACCATTTGCCCAGTACAGGGAAACTCTCTATGTGGGACACTAAAGACTCGACAATATGCTGGCAGTGGGTTTAACCACAGGACGCAATTGGTACTAGCTGTACGTAACGGTCCCCAGGTAGATGTCGAGAAGGTCGATGAGGAAACCCATCCGAACTCCTACTGAGCCTGATGTGGCAATCTCCGTACAGTCCGGTCTGTTCGTCCAGGACTATCGCATATCGGCCCTAGAGGGGCGGTAAACGTCAGACCCCTAATAGCGGTATAAGTCGTGTCGGAGTGTAGCCCATTACACCTTGAGAAACTACTGGAACCTACCAGTAAATCTCGCTTTCCCTAGCCAAGGACTTTGCGTAATGGCTCTCCATACACAGCGCGATATCAACCCCTAATACCGGGAGTGACGAATCCTGTCTAACCGCTACTGCCTCCAAGTGCTTCGGGACTGCACCCAACTACTACCTGTTTGCACGACTCCTTTGAGCCATGGTAGGATAGTAATCTAAGAACAGTGGGAACACACCCGAGGCGAAGTAGTAGTGTCAAGTCGACGGACTAAGATGTACTCATGTTACCTGGGAACTGCTATCTGACGATGGGTATAGTACCAACCTGCAGTTCCCGGCGAGTCATGTCCGGTGCACTCGTAACCTAACGAGTACCTGCATACTATCTCCAGTACGACATATTGATGGCTGTGGGACAGACTATCTCCCCAACTGGGATGAGAAGCGTACCCACCAGTCTACTCCGGAGTATCGATGCCCCGTCTCGATAATCCTATGACAAGGGACCTATATAGGATGTTGCTTATAGACTACCCATCCCCCACTAGTGTGATTGCCATCACAACGCTGCTAATCAAGCAAAGATCCTAAGGGCTCTACTAATATGTATAAGTGATATGTTAAAAGAAACATATGCACATATTAAAGTAGAAACAAACCAAATAACATACTACCATTTTTAGCAAGACTGTCCATACAACTGTGAATATCCTAAGCTTCCATTATGTAATATACAATCTAGTATGATACAGTAATGGCCTCTAGGGCATAAACACTAACAGCATGATACTGTCAAGAGTTGTTCATCCGAAAAAACGTCGTTGATTGGAATTTTAAGCGACGGCGAAGAAGGAAGTCGTGAGAGATGGTCAGCGACTACGTTTTCACATCCTCTTTTGTCCTTATGACAAGGTCAAACACTTGAAGTAAGAGGATCCAACGTATCAGCCGAGATTTTGCATCCTTCTTTGCAAAAAGATGGCGAAGAGCTGAATGGTCCGTGTAGACGATGACTGGAGAGCCGATCAAGTAAGGCCTGAACTTTTCTAAAGAAAACACAACAGCCAAGAATTCCTTCTCGGTCGTTGTGTAGTTCAGTTGGGCATTGTTCAAGGTTCGGCTAGCATAATAGATTATGTGCGGCATCTTATCGACGTGCTGTCCAAGGACAGCACCGATGGAAAAGTCGGATGCATCACACAAAATCTCAAATGGATACGTCCAGTCAGGAGAAGAGAGAACGGGAGCAGAAGTGAGTGAGCTTTTTAATGACTCGAACGCAGTCACACAGCTCGAGTTGAAGTCGAATGTCGTGTCTTTGGCCAGCAAAAGAGTCAAGGGCCTAGCAATATTGCTAACGTCCTTGATGAACCATCTATAGAAACCGGCATGTCCAAGGAAGGCTCGGATGTCTCTGATGCATCTGGGAGGAGGGAGATTGGAAATGACTTCAATCTTTGCTTTATCTACCTCAATGCCATTTTGCTAGATGATATGTCCTAAGACAATACCTTCACGCACCATGAAGTGGCACTTCTCCCAATTTAAAGTGAGGTTCTTGTCCTTACACCGGGTAAGGACATCGTCGAGATGCAGCAAACACTCATCAAAGGAATCGCCGAAAATGGAGAAATCATCCATGAAGATCTCCAAGAATTTTTCCACCATGTCTGAGAAGATTCAATCATACACCGCTGGAAGGTAGCGAGCGCATTGCATAACCCAAGGGGCATTCGACGGTATGCAAACGTACTGAAAGGACAGGTGAATGTGGTCTTGTCCTGGTCTTTTTCGGCGATGGGAATCTGATTATAGCCGGAGTAGCCATCCAGAAAGCAGTAGTACTCGTGTCCAGCCAATCGTTCAACCATTTGGTCAATGAAAGGTAGCGGAAAGTGGTCTTTCCGTGTTGCAGCGTTGAGTTTTCTATAATCGATGCATACTCGCCACCCAGTCTGGGTGCGAGTAGGGATTAACTCATTCGTCTCATTAGTTATGACCTTTATGCCCGACTTCTTGGGGACAACGTGAATGGGGCTAACCCACTGGCTATCAGAGATATGGTAAATGATACCACTATCCAGACACTTTACGATCTCCTTTTTTACAGCCTCCTTCATGACTGGGTTGAGTCGCCTTTGTGGATCCCTGGCTGGTTTGGCATCATCCATCAGATGAATATGATGTTCAACGATCAGGGAACTAATCCTCTTAATGTCCGCCATTGACCAGCCAAAAGCTGGCCTATTACTGTGCAAGACCGTAAGAAGGGCTTTCTCTTGCTGTGGAGCTAGAGAAGCCGAGATGATAACAGGAAGGGTCTCGTTCTCACCTAAGTAAGCATACTCAAAGTGAGACGGCAATGGCTTGAGTTCGAGCGTTGGAGGTGAAACGATTGAAGGCAAGATTGGTGAAAAGGTCTCGAACTCAAAGGATTCCAGCAGAGGTTCAAAACGAGTGTAAGCGACCGAGTTGGATGGTTCAGCTAACTCAACCGGAAATTCAAAGGATTCAAACTTGGGTGGTGACTGGCCAAGATCGTTCGAGAAAGTGAAATACTTATAGTCATTGTCGGGCATAGAAGTAGCAGCAGGTTCGAAGAGGAACGCACTACTGGCGTCAAGATTACTGTGATCAAACAAAAACTCCTCGAATTCACAGTCCTCCGGGGTGATCTCCTGGATCGAACAAACGTCTAGTATATGAGCATTAGGTTCGGAGGGCTGATTCCCCAACCTAAAAATATTGAGTCAATTGTCATGTTTCCAAAATAGAGGTTCATGGAACCATTTCGACAATTGATCACAGCATTTGAGGTTGCAAGGAATGGGCGACCGAGTATCACCTGAATTTGATTCCGGCGGTTAGCTACAGGCTGTGTGTCTAAAACAATAAAGTCAACGGGGAATATGAAGTCCCCAACCTTGACTAACACATCCTCTAGCTCACCTCTAGGATAAGTGATCGATCGGTCGGCCATTTGGAGAGTACAGTGTGTGGGTTTCAGCTCTCCTACACCTAGTTGCTCATATACTGAGTATGGAAGCAGGTTAACACTGGCACCAAGATACAAAAGTGCGCAGTTGATGTTCTTATCCCTAATGGTTATTGAATTCTTAGGACAGCCAAGGTCCTTCCGTTTTGAGGTAAAGATTGGGTAAGAGCATCACTCACGGCATTAGCTAAAAAAACCTTCTTGGGTACCTGAGATTTCCTCTTCTTAGTGCACGAGTTCTTCAAGATTTTAGCGTAGGAAGGGACTTGTTGGACTGCATCTAAGAGGGGAATGTTGATGTTAACCTACTTAAACAACTCCAGAATCTTCTCCATTTGTGGATTTTGTTTATTGGACCTCAACCGGTTTGGAAATGGAACGTTTTTGAAATTGGTTGAGTCCAATACTTGTGGAGAAGATTGTGGAGTTGGAACAGATCCCAGAGCTGGTGTTTTCGTGAAGTGAGATGTGGGTCCGTTCGTTGCAGCGGTAGAAGAAAAGCCTTTTGAAGAATGGAGAATAGGCTCTGAAGACGAAGAAAAAGAAGAAGAAGAAGAAGCGGCCGGGGTGTCATCATCTTTGCCGACGTTGTTATGCAGCATCCTTCCAGATCTCAACGTAGTTACGGCAATCACATTATGATTCTGTTGTTCAAGAGCAACATGTACATTATGTGGGTGACCAGGATTCGGGAGTTGTTGAGATGAAAGTTTCCCTTTCTCTCTCTCGCTTAAAGCTGCATTCAGTTGTGTGATTTCGGTTTCGATGGTCTTGATGCTTTACCCGTGTGCAGCAGTGTGTTGCACCAATGACTGAATAGAAGACTGGATGTTGGCGGTGGATTGAGTCGATTGATTTACGAATGCCTCCAGACTTCGTTCTAGCGAGGAGACCTTATCGTTGTTTGACGCAAAAAAGTTGTTTTGAGGAAAAGAATTGTTGGGTGCAAAATTGTTCATCGGATTTTGAAATGGTTGGGGTTGGAAGGGCTGCTGATATTGATGTTGAGTTTCTTGTTGAGCTTGTTGTTGCGGAGCAGGAGGCCTCTGGAAATTGTTACGGCCCTGAAATTGATACTGGTTCTGATTCCAGGAGAAATTGGGGTGGTTCCTCTAGCCGGGATTGTAAGCGGAAGAGTACGGATCATTTCTTGGTCTTTGCTGAAAGGAAGCATTGACCTGATCCTGTCCTTGAGAAGGTGGGTTGTAAGGACACTCTTCAGTCAAATGGGATCGATCAGAACAACAAGCTCAGATGGTATGAGGGGGAGGAGCAGGGGCAAGAGAAGGAGACGAGAATTTGCTCTCAGTTGCTTCCAGTTTTCGTATGATTGCTGCCATCTCGGCCTTCATTGCAATTGAGATATCAAGTTGATGAACGCTTTCCCTAGAGAGACCGAGAGAAGTAGAAGAAGAAGTGTTTGGTCGTGTGCTTTCCCACTGAAGCATCTGTTCTGCAAGATCGTCGAAGAATTGCCAAGCTTCCTCGTCAGATTTGGATAGGAAGTGGCCTTGACAAATGGTTTCCAACAACTACTTCGTTATTGGATTCAAGCCCTCGTATAAGGTCTGGCAAAGTTGTCATCTCTCAATACCGTGATGAAGGCACTGAACAAGAAGGTCTCTGTATCGGTCAAAGCACTTCTAAAAGGGTTCGGTAGGAAGCTGGGAAAATTGGTTAATTTCGTTTCGGATTCTCGCGGTCTTGTTGTTCGGGTAGAAATTTTTAAGAAACGCTTTAACAAACTCATCCCAACTGGTTATGGAATGCGACACGGTGCTATACAGCCATTTCTCAGCAAGGTTACACAGAGTGAAAGGAATGACTCGTAGCCGTATAGCATCGTCGAACAGTTGGGTTGTCTTCATCATTGCACAGACGTTCTGGAATTTGTTGATGAAGATATAGGTATCTTCGGATTCCAGCCCTTGAAATTTAGGCAACATGTTGATGAAGTGGGGCTTAATTTTGAAATTATCCCCATTGGCCGGCGGAAGTGAAAGACAGGTAGGAAGTGCAGAGCTGGTGGGATAGAAACGATCCTGGAGCGCGATTCGCTGTGGCGCTTCAACAGGAGGTGGTTGCGGGTTATTCGCACCCAGATGAGGTGGAATCAGTCCCGGGGGAGGTAAAGGGATGTTAGGAGGAAATCCTGACATCTCAGAAGAGGAATTTGGTGATGATGATGGTGAAGGTGAAGGTGAGGATGTATGAACAGAATCCCAGTCAACGTCGGAGTTGGCCGGCAAAGGTAAGGGCGAAAGAGGCGTGGAGGGAGTTTCGACGTCTGATTTGATCGCGTAGTCGGTAGCGACCAACGTAAAGCGGACTAGACGAGCACTAGTGTCCCGAGTCCAACCGGACATACACTAAGCTAGTTTAGTGTAGTCAAAGCGTAGAATGTGAAGGTAAGAAAACGTCAAAGGAGAAATGCAGATGAAAGGTGGATGAAAATGGGATTCTGGTGACAAAGGGCAAGTTTTTATAAAAGTTTTTATTTTGTGTTTTTTTCTGTTTTTTTAGAAAGAGTTTTGCAGAAATATGTATGGACTTACGGCTTAACTTCAAACAATCACAGTCAAAATATGCACAATCACACCTAGAGCTATGGTCTTCAGAGTCCACTAGACTGCTCCTAACTGTTCCAAAGCGACAAGTTGTGAGATAACCCTCAAATCATCTCTTCACTGCCAATTGTGACCAGGTAAGCACAAGTGAGGAAAGGAGGGTTCCGCTCACGAATTACAGTTAGACGGGCCTTTTAAAATTATCTTTCTCACTTGTCTAGCCTAGGCACCATAAAGTCAAGTTTAGATAAACGATCGAATGCCCACAACCTTCCTCTATCCTGTTGAACAGGACGGTCCTTAGTTGACTGAGTCTAGATATTTTTTTAATTAAGCTCAAGGGTAATGCGTAAGCTTTTAGTGATTTTTGGGGTCTCAGGAAGGGTGATGAAATTCCCACCCAATCTGAATTGGTGTTATAGCCCCTTAAAGTCCGTATTATTTATGCAAAACAGTAACAAACAAAAATCTAAAACACTTGCAAAAAAAATTATTTGGCGGCGGCGCAAAGAATCCTGCACAAAAGCAATTTTATTGGAGAGGGGAAGAGAGTTTGTGCAAAGAATGCTGCAGAAAGAATAGTTCAGTGGAGTTCAGAGGAGTGGAGAAGAGGGTTGAAATACTCACAGAGGATTTTTGGTTGCTGATGTCAGCAAATAGCCGCGGTTCCGCGGCCAAACAAGCACTTGTGCCGCGGTTCCGTGGCTATACAGTGGAGTTGGAACATAAAATTTCTTCCCTGTGCTGAGTTGGGTCTCCTCTTCTTGTTTAGAACCCCTGAATCTTGATTTGCTCACTGGGTTTGCTCCATAATTTTACAGTAGATCGTTGGTTCCGTCTCAATCCACCGCGGTATAGCCGCGAGATATGGGTCTAACTTCCCACGCCTTTAGCACTAAACTTGACCTTCTTCCTATCCTGCACACTTGCACAAAAACTAATCAAAAAATAACAAGATGATTTTTACAATATATTTTTTTTGTTTTTTTTGGTTATATTTATATTCACAAATTAACCTGAAATTACACAAAGAAATAAACTACCGTCTCCCCGGAAATGGCGCCATTTGATTGTTAAAGTTTTTGTGTACTTAGTTTGTTAACGCAATCAAGACGGTTTTGCTTGGTAGCTAGCCGGTTGAGTACGGGTCGTCCGCAGGGAGATAGGAATCATTTTCTATGTGTTTTAACGAGTTAAGTCCAAATGTTCGGGTTTGTTGGAGATTAACTATGTGCTAAAATATATATAAAGAGAGCTTGTTCGGGTTAAGATTAGGTTAGTTTGAGATAGGAGTCGCTCACTTCTTTCGTTGCCACTCTCAATATCGGTGTTACGGTAATCGGCAACAGCGGGGATTAGCATGACTAGGAAGGAACTTGCGAGTATAAGTTAGGCTTTCCAACGCTTAGTTTCTTCCCTTTAGTCCTTGTCTGTCCGTTCTTGGCTCTTAGCCTTAACCTCCGGTTAATTCAACCACAATCGGTCTCGCTAAGGAATCACCGCTATCATGTAGAATAGGGTGCCGTAGGGAGCGGATTATGGTTCAATTAACGGGAGTCCAAATTAAGATATTTGGTAAGAAAAGAGTAAGAGAGATTTCCTTCTCTCAAACTTTCCTTATCCTACCCTAACAAGTGAGAAACTACTCACCCATTACAAAACAAAAGGAAAATACAACAAAAGGAGGAAGATAGAGAGAAAGGGGTTAGAAGATTACAACTAGCTATTTGAGACCTCACTTTGGCAAGGATCAAGCTTAAGCATCATTGTTGTAAGGATAAAGAAAAATAGAAGAAGAAAGAAAAAAATAACAAATAACAACAACTAGATTAGCAAATGAAAATTACAAGCAAATATAATTAACAAAGAAACAAGACAAGCATGATAAAGAAAAGAACTCTTTTATTCATCACATCACTCATAAAAGCTCACCACAACGTTTTAATGGAGAAAGATGAAAAGAGGAAGAAGAAATACAAAAATCTATCCTAAAATCTAACACCAAAAATAAGCACCCTTCACTTGGCTTTGTTATGGGCTATTTATAGCCAGGAAACTGAAACCCTAGGGATACAATCTGACCCAAGATGAAATGACCAAACTACCCTCAAAATCCGAGTTGACACAGAGTCAACTAGGCCGCGGATCCGCCGCATATATGGCATATTGGCGGCGGTTCCGCGGTCATTTGGTGGAGTTGACTTGTCGTTTTTTCTAGGTTTCTTCATGTTTCTGTTCTCTTTAGTTTGGTATACTTGGTTTCTCAGAAGCTCTTTGTAACATTTCAAAAAAATAAATTATTATTTTTGGGAATTTTTATAATTTAATATTAATTTTTAATGAATATTTTAATATTTCGGTATAATTAAATACCGATAAATGGGAAAAAATTTGGAAAAATTATGGAAAATTATAAAATAAGGTATTTTATGGAATTAAGCCATTTTTAAGTTTTTATGATTAGTTATATGCCAATTTAGTGCTAATCGCGATTAAAAATCGCTAATCGGATTTTTAGCTTTTTGTGCAAAACATGCACATATCATTTTTTTACACTTGTGTTACATTTGTTTCTTTGCCTTCTCTTCATTTTAGCATGGTTGCTTAGGGTTACCATTGTGTGGGAAGGAAAGAAAAGAAAAAGGGAAAAGAAAAGAAAGTCAGAAAGGTATCATGATGAGAGAGGGGACACAATCATGATATGAGGCATACTGGAGAGAGAGAGCCATACCCCTTTGTTCCCGTCATTTTCCTCATCTCTTCACCATTCTTCTCCCTCTTCACCCATGGCAATACCTCATCTCCCTCCACCTTCACTCCATGGATCCATTTCATTTCCCTCACCAAAACCCTATATCCCTTTCACAAAAAATGATCCCCACCTCACCCTCATCACATTGGACCGATCAAACTTAGATTTTGAAGACGTAAGACTTCTAGGGTTTTGCTTGGTGGCATTAATGAGGTATAATCTCTACCATTTAGTTTAGTTTTTAGTTTATTATATTCTAGTTTAGTTTAGAAGTCGTTTAGCGTGAAATTTTGATGTTGGGAAATTCTAGAGAAGGGTTAGGGTGTTTGTATAGATTTGAGGTGTGTAGTGGCTGTTACAAACCTTAGGGACTGGATTCGAGAGCTGGAATTGAGTGTGTAACCAAAATACGGATTTATGATTGTTGTGCATGACCGTTTTGTGAGGATATAGGGTGTGCAGGGAAATCTGGAGCAACCCGGGGGATTTTTGAGGAAAAAAAACAACTCCAGGGACTAGAGTTCTAGGAGACCCCCATGACCAGAGGAACCCAAATGGAGACCCTTTGGCTGAGGAGGCTGGAATTTTTAGCCTTGTTGCCCACCACATGAAGGAAATGGGTGTCGGGGTTGATCCAGTAGGTCATATACATCATATACAACAGCCTAGAGTTGTTTTGGAAACTACTTTTGACCTGAGTCAAAATCTGGGAGCATTCTAGTGTGATTTTGGCTATGTTTTTCGTGTTTTGAAATGCTAATTCTTGACAGTTGGATTTATATTGGTTTGTTGCATGTTTGTACAGCAATAACAAGGGTTGTTTAGTCGTTTTTGCACGTGGGGACTATAGGTTTTGACCCATAGGCAATCCGTGTGCCGTTTTTGGTTTCTGGACTTGATATTAATAGCAATTGCGATTGTTTATTATATGTAGGTACCCTCATGAAGACTTCGAGGCGACAAGTAAGCGCGTGGCGACATCGGCATCGGCAAACAAAGGTGAGTAGATTTATATCTACGGGGAGAAGTCGGGTGGATGGCGTATAGCACCCCCGCAGTTCGTGGTGATATATACAGATGCGTATACACACATATAGATTCTATATGTTGATTGAGATTTTTGATGATAAAGATGGATTTTTGGTGTTCTTGGATTGGTTTAGTGTAGTTGCGAAACCCTAGAGTAGTGGTTGCACCTATACACACACGCACGCACATACTTGCATACATCCTTTCTTTTACATGTGCGTATATAGGAATATATATATTTATGTGTTCACATGGGTATGGGACTATGTGTTCATATACTGGATTGGAGGATAGTACTTGGGATTGTTGGAGATAGTGCCCTCAGAGTCAATTATTGGATCACAGGCACGTGATTGCAATGATTGAGGGGAGGACCGATCCCGGTAGGACAGTCTTACTCGAGATGATAGTATGCTATCTGGTTTATCTTTATCATAGTGTACTGCTTTAGGTGACCGGACAAGTCGCTATTACACGTTGATAGAGCCCCTAGGATTCTTGCTTGACCACCAGCAGTATGAGGGCGATCATATAAGTGGGAGCTGGGGGTCTACAAGCACATCCTTAAAAGGTCCCTAGTCGTGGGAGATTCGAGACAGGGCATCGTTTCTCTAGAGTAGACTAGTGTATACAGTCGAGACCCCGACGAGGGGCGGTGGCCGGTCTCACAAGCCACTGGTGTCAGTTGGTTCACCTAAGATGTATACAGGTGCTCATTGGGTTATGAGTACACCGGACAGGACTCGCCGGGAACCTGCTAGTTGGGATTATACCAGACGTCAGATAGCAGTTCCCTGGTGACATATGTACATGTTAGTTCATCGACCTGAGACCGTCATTTGTCTCGTGTGAGTTCCCACTGTGCTTTGATTACTACCCTACCACGGCTCAAAGGAGTCGTGCAAACAGGTTTTAGTTGGGTACAGTCCCGAGCCACAAGGAGGCAGTGAGCGGATCTGCAGGGGTTCGTCTCTCCCGGTATTGGGGGTGAGGTCGTGCTGTGTCTAGGAGAGCCAGAACATGAAAAGTCCTTGGCCAAGGCAGGAGATTTGCTGGTAGGTATTCCAGTAGTATCTCAGGGTGTTCTGGGCTACACTCCGACACGACTTGTACCGCTTTTGGGGGTCTGACTTTTACCAACCCCCTAGGCCCGCCATGCGATACTCATAGACGAACGGACCAGACTGTACAGATATTGTCACTGACAGGCTCAGTAGGGTGTCAGGATGAGTTCGCTCATCGACGTCCCTTTTGGTCGATAGCTGGTGGCCCGTCACGTATGGCTTATACCTCTGACGTGCTAGTGGTTAAATCCACAGCCGTAGTATTGACGAGTCTTTAGAGTCCACCACACAGACAGTTACTCAAGTTTCGGGCGAAACGCTGTAGAGGCCGTATGGAGATATGGCAGGGTTCGATCAGATACGTGTGGTATTGCACGGATCGTGATCGGACAGTTTTTACTAGCCGGCTTTGGCTTAAGCCGGATACTAGTATTTGATAGTATAGTTTTGTCTCTTTGCATTTGTGTTCAGTGCGAATACAAATGCGGGCATGTATTTGCAGTAGTGGGGTTTTCCTGTAATTTATTACGGGATCGGTTTTCTGAAGTTGCCAGTTTGCATTCCGTTCCGGCCGGTTTTCTCTTTTTCCTTCCCGGTCGGACTTTTCGTTGGAGGGTGTTAATTGCTAGTTTGCAATTAACATTAAGTGGAGGGCTTTCTTGCTTATGTGGCTATTTGATGAGACTTGCTTCATGATGATATTCTATTTTGGTCTCATCTTTGCTTTTCTTGTGATGGTTTTAAAAAGGGGAGATTGATTAATGAAATGAGAGTGACCATTTTCTATGGTTGATATATTCTTTCTTGCATTCCTTTTTCTCTCTCCAATCCCATTCTTGAGAGGGAGGGCCGGCCACTTCAAGAGAGGGAGAAGAGGGGATTTCATTTTGTGTGAGGAAAAAGTTTCATATCATATTTCATGCTACCAAAATTCCAAAGCACATTTTCTTTAGTTGCTTTCTTCTCCTCCTCACATCCTTCCATCAAGGCAACTTCAAGAACCCCAAGAGACATGCCTTCTACACTATTTCTATAGCAAGTCTTGGACGCGTCGGCTAGCCAACTTCGCGCCCGAGTTGCCTCGGTCAAGAGGCGGGAGCCCGTAAAAGATTCCGGCTACGTGGTGCCATTTCCGACGAGCGAGGAGGTGACGGAGATTCCGCAGGAGATCGGAGTGGAGACAAAGACCGAAGGATACGGATCGCTTGGTATTGCATCTCTACTCTTTTCTTATTTGCTAGCTAGCTAGGTTAATGGCCCGATCCGGGTGAAAAGTCCGCGGCGGTGCCGTTTTGCAAAGTTCGCAAAGTTTTTGTTTTCCGCGTTTCCGGCGTCGGATCGACGGCCGGGGCGCCCCCGCGGGCTTACAATGGTATCAGAGCCACGCCATTAACCTCGCCTAGCTTGCTCTAGCGCGTTTAGAACCCGATCGAACAAAATCCCCAAAAACCGTATTTTTTGTGCACATGTGTTCTCTGTTAAAATTTTTTGAGCTCCTAAAATTTTTCTGGTGATTGCAGAGACATGTACAACAAATTATAAGAATTCTGGGAAAATACGATCCACTGATTCCTCACTTCGACCGCGGAAGCGCGGCCAAAACCCTGGTTTGGCCGCGCTTGCGCGGCGGAAAAGAGGAATCGTGGCACCATATTTTCCCAGTAAGCTTATGAGTTGAAAATAGGGCTTTTGGGATATTTTCTTTGGGCCCAGATTTTCTGTAAGTGCTACAGTAGTGTGTGGGGCCCACTTTGATAAATTTGTTCGATCGGATATTTTAAACATGCTAGTTCACAGTATTTACTTTATATCTGCGACCGTGAATGTCATTCGATCGGTAAATCCCGTCTAACTGCTATAGCCCGGCTAGACGGATTTGCGAACGTGACATTCACGTTGATGTTCTGTGATTGTACTGTGTTGTTGCGGATCGGTCGTGGGGATAGCCTGGTTGCAATATAGTACAGTTCTGTTTTTTTTATGTACATTTGATATTGCGGGGCGAGCGTCCGACATGTGGACTGCCGTCACTGCCTGTTTGTATTATTATTTTGGGGCACGACCTGGTTGCGGTCGATGTACCCGTTGTATGTATATTTTATTTTCTGTACTAGGATTACCCCGCGGAGGGGTGCACGGATAGCCGGGTTCTGGAGGGCAACAAGCCCGCATCTCATGGCATTGAGACGGAGGGGGCTTCACTCTGGGATCGGCGGGCTATTCGCCGCACTCGTAGGGGGTATAGGGTTGACCCAGGAGGGGTGCCCAAGTTACCGGATTCCGTGAAGTGCTGGGTGGTCCATTCACGGTGCTGAAGGGGGCTGCCTCGCTTCAGGTTTTGGCGGGTAACTTGCCGCGCCCGTAGGGGTCTAGGATTTCATTGCACAGGCTATCCACACGACCAGGGGAACGTCGGGTTTCAGCGGCTCTGTGAAACCCGGGGATCCCAGATATCTGTATTGATCTGTGTTGCTATACATTTCTGTGTTGCTGCTTTTTTATCACGCCTTGAGCGAAAATTATATATTATATATATATATTAGTAGATGTTGTATATGTTTTTCATCCGCGCTAGTCCAGTCCCCGCTCTGTCGTTAGTTAGCTAACCTAACGGGTGATGACGGGACCCAGTGGCGAATGCGGATGGCATATACGTACATCAGTATATTTTCGTTCTTTGTGGTGTGATCAATTGATGGGACTGCGTTGATTCGGATCAATGCAAGATAAACAAACCTATTCTGATGTTGTTGGAACACTTTTTCAAAAAGCTGTTATTGCAAGGACGTTCACTTCTGTTTTGCACTGTGGTATTCAGTTGGAATATCCTGCTCCTCAGTCGACGAGGCAAGGGCCGAGATCCCTTCACCGGGAGTGACCCCTTGGACAAAAGTTTACGTCAGGGCATTAACTTCACTATAGCCGATTACTTTTGCTTTGCATCGTGGTATTCATTTGGAATATCCTGCACCTCATTCTACGGGGAAAGAGCCGAGATCCCTTCACCGGGAGTGACCTCTTTAGCGAAGGTTTTCGTTACTATATTTTTCTAAAAAGCTATCCGTTCCTTCAACGATATCAAGTTCATTACGTTAAAGGTTTTCGCCAGAAACCATTCGTAGCCCTCCGTCATTTCAGTTAAATATTCGGTAGTATTCAAGCTATGTATTTTGACCTCACGCCAAGGCATAGTGTTTGGTAGCTGCCGGGTATTTATCTGCTGCATAGATAGATGCGTTGGTTTGGGACAGTCGTACTACTATTTTGGCCTACGTCAAGGGTATGTACGGGTGGGTTCAAATTAACCAGGATAATGACGGGTAGAACTTGACATGTGACTTATGATATTTTGACCTCACGCCAAGGTCATAAGAGCATGGGGCAAAAATCCACATCGGGAGTTTCAAAAGTACCGAAACTTGCCAGATATGCGCATACCTTCTGGAGTGTGATAACGTGAGCGGATTCCGTCACGTTATCATGCGATGAGAGTTGGATCCCGATTCCCACTGATGAGTTGGTTTACTCCTCGGGTTATCCCGGCTAATTCTTCTTTCAGGTTTGAGGAAGAATTTGACGTTACAGTGGGAGGTTTCCAGATTAGATAAAGTGATAACCATTCTGATCTAGGTTAGAGTGCACGCTGAGTGTTTCTTTTCTCTCTCTCTTTGGCAGCGACCATTGACCCGACCCTAGACTATGACTCAGTGACCAAGTTGACCGAACCTTCTTAACACTGGCTTTTGGATTGTCAGAGTTGCCGACCTCTTTGCCACTCCTACTTTTACTCTTTTCTCCGGGACACCCCGTATTACTACGAACGTCCACTTCCATTGGACAAAACCATCGTATGGTTATATACGAACTCGAAGGACTTCGAGGATGGTTTCCGGTTCTGGAGAAAACGAATAGGATTATTCAGTTGTCTTTACCTTTTACCTTCTCTCTGGTTGCGAGTACTCCTTGGTTTAGGAGATAGTACACCTATTACGCAAATTGGATAGTCTTCTTCCAAACCTTAGGCTGGTGCCGAACGGTGGGGAATGAAGAAAGCCAATTAGCCTAAACGGTGTACAGAAGGTATTAAGTTCAGACAAAGCAAGGGATTAGTAAGAGGGCAAAGTAAATTGCGACTGCTATTCACGACCAAACCATGTACTTCTTTGTCAATCCTAAATCACCTATGAATTAAGTTCATTCGGTTGTCTTTTATCCTCACCTTCTCTCGCATTGCGAGTGCTCCTAGGACTAGGACAGTACACCCATTATGCTTTTTGGATAGTCTTCTTCCAAACCATAGGCTGGTGCCGAACGGTAGGGAAGGAAGAAAACCATTTGGCCTAAAGGGGTGTACAGAAGGTAATGACTAAAGACATGTAAAGGGATTTGGAGAGGTGGCAAAGAATTATACAGTTATAGTTGTGAATCTGGATAATGGAAGAGGCATTACTAGGAATACCAACATACCCCATCGAAACATTTCAATGTTTCAGTTTCACTGTGTACTGTTAAAAGGAAACTGATTTCCCGATTAGACACTTACTCCAGGGTATGTATTTACCAGGTTGGATTCTCACATCTGTATGGTTTTACAGACGATGAGTGGGAGTAAGTTATTGGGAATTAGGTGACCATCCTCATTATATCGGGATTCGTTGTAATCGGTGATATTTGAGGAAGTCACCTGGGTTGTTTGCCGGTCGGCAAATATTTGGTTTTGAGTATCCGTTGTTGTGCACCAATTTCAAATTGATATATCTGTACGTCTATTTTTATAGAGTGAGATATACTTTTTGAAATTATGTCTATGACATTTACCTATATCTGTGGATGTTTAGGTAAGGAGCATTGAACAACGGTGTACTTCTTAACCAAAAGTACAGTTTTCAACCTACGACACACAGTGAATGAGTCACTAGACTCAGGGGACTTATACAGAGTATTGTATATTGTCCAGTGTCCATTAGGACAGAGGGTTTGGTCCTCGTACTATATTCTGTTTACTTTTAACTTCTCTAGTTCTTAGACATGTGTTTCGTAGAAACACAGGGTCTAAGTTTTGAGGAGTTATAGGTATAAGAGTAAAGTAGAGAACCAAGTGTTGCAAGTATCGGGATTCTTCAAGGAGATCGAAGATATAGATACTTGTGAATGGTATTCAGTTGATAGTAATGATTAAGAGAACTAGCTTCTCTCTCAGGTTACTCATAATTGGAAGTACTCCTAAGTTGAGTAACGCTGATCGGCCTCTCTTCCATTTACTTGACATGCACTGGAGACAGCTGCATGATTTGAATCTGGTTCAATTAAATCAGTGCCTCTGGTTCTTGGATATAGAACAGTTCATATCTTGACATTGTTAAGATACGGGGAGTTGTCCGGCTTATGCTTAAAACCAGACACTGGACAACTCAAGGCACGTTTCAGTAGTGGCTGTTTGTGGGTTGACCCGGGCTATGACGAGGGTTGACTTTCTACCATCTGGAAGATCAATAGTAATATTGTTCTTGACTGGCCACAGTTTTATCAAAAATGGATTTTTTCAGAAAAACAGTAGTGGGAGTATGGTAGAACTGGAAGTGATTCCAGAACCGCAAACGATTACTGAAGATTTGATAAGAACCTAAAGATTCAATCTGGTTTGACATTCCATTGGCCACTCCGCAGATACGGTGGGTAACCTCAGGCACTCGAGAGGTACTTCGGTATGCTCAAGGACGGTGGCAGGGAGGTTCTTGTTTACCCAGACTTGCCATTGCTGTTGTTCCAGACTGTGAGACCTGGCAGGAGGATGAGTATAGCGTCGTTCTAAACTAGCTTTAGAAGTGTATGTCTATATGACTCTGCCAGAGGGTTGTCGTAGTCAGTGGGAGCAGCGGAAGCATTGGTGGACATCAGGCTTATGTCTATTTATAGACTAAAGCAGATATAGCGGAGATAGATCATCTATTTCTGATGTGACAGTCATAAGATTGACTTTATCAGAATAGGGGATGGATCTGTTAAGAAGGTAGTAGGGTGTGATGTCCTGGTATTTGATGACATACACAGAGTAGGAAGTGATATTCCTATACTACGATCGGTTATACTTTGGTCGTCACAATCGGAAGCAGTTTTAGAACATAAGTTGATGTTCTAGGGATATGATAACAGCAGCCTCCTTTAGGAGACAGTTATCATTCCAGGCTTCCAAGGTGACATGGACGACAAGGAGGTTGTCAGAGTTATAGTTTTCCTTCTGAGGAGGGGCAGTATTTTGGACAGGTGGTCCAGGTGGATACAGAGGGAAGGTATGGCGCAGGATACTGATTAAGTTCAGTTGACGATACAGTCTAAGAAGTTTGGATTTGGAGTTCATTTCTGAGCTAGGTCCCATCAGACATCCAGACATTCTAAGACAGGTATTGCTCATTTCGGGAGATGGCTTTCTCCGCGAACTTGAGATATAGAGAGACATAGAAAGAAACATCAAAGCGGATCCACTCACTGAGGCTATTCCTCGAACGCAATAGTTTCGCAAACGAGCTTTGTGAGACTGACTAGTAGAGGAGTTGGGTGTTCGGTATCACACGGGCTGTGAGTATGCGACATCGCAATAATTAGCCTTGAGTGCAAGTGGGAGATTGTTGGAGATAGTGCCCTCAGAGTCAATTATTGGATCACAGGCACGTGATTGCAATGATTGAGGGGAGGACCGATCCCGGTAGGACAGTCTTACTCGAGATGATAGTATGCTATCTGGTTTATCTTTATCATCGTGTACTGCTTTAGGTGACCGGACAAGTCGCTATTACACGTTGATAGAGCCCCTAGGATTCTTGCTTGACCACCAGCAGTATGAGGGCGATCATATAAGTGGGAGCTGGGGGTCTACAAGCACATCCTTAAAAGGTCCCTAGTCGTGGGAGATTCGAGACAGGGCATCGTTTCTCTAGAGTAGACTAGTGTATACAGTCGAGACCCCGACGAGGGGCGGTGGCCGGTCTCACAAGCCACTGGTGTCAGTTGGTTCACCTAAGATGTATACAGGTGCTCATTGGGTTATGAGTACACCGGACAGGACTCGCCGGGAACCTGCTAGTTGGGATTATACCAGACGTCAGATAGCAGTTCCCTGGTGACATGTGTACATGTTAGTTCATCGACCTGAGACCGTCATTTGTCTCGTGTGAGTTCCCACTGTGCTTTGATTACTACCCTACCATGGCTCAAAGGAGTCGTGCAAACAGGTTTTAGTTGGGTACAGTCCCGAGCCACATGGAGGCAGTGAGCGGATCTGCAGGGGTTCGTCTCTCCCGGTATTGGGGGTGAGGTCGTGCTGTGTCTAGGAGAGCCAGAACATGAAAAGTCCTTGGCCAAGGCAGGAGATTTGCTGGTAGGTATTCCAGTAGTATCTCAGGGTGTTCTGGGCTACACTCCGACACGACTTGTACCGCTTTTGGGGGTCTGACTTTTACCAACCCCCTAGGCCCGCCATGCGATACTCATAGACGAACGGATCGGACTGTACGGATATTGTCACTGACAGGCTCAGTAGGGTGTCAGGATGAGTTCGCTCATCGACGTCCCTTTTGGTCGATAGCTGGTGGCCCGTCACGTATGGCTTATACCTCTGACGTGCTAGTGGTTAAATCCACAGCCGTAGTATTGACGAGTCTTTAGAGTCCACCACACAGACAGTTACTCAAGTTTCGGGCGAAACGCTGTAGAGGCCGTATGGAGATATGGCAGGGTTCGATCAGATACGTGCGGTATTGCACAGATCGTGATCGGACAGTTTTTACTAGCCGGCTTTGGCTTAAGCCGGATACTAGTATTTGATAGTATAGTTTTGTCTCTTTGCATTTGTGTTCAGTGCGAATACAAATGCGGGCATGTATTTGCAGTAGTGGGGTTTTCCTGTAATTTATTACGGGATCGGTTTTCTGAAGTTGCCAGTTTGCATTCCGTTCCGGCCGGTTTTCTCTTTTTCCTTCCCGGTCAGACTTTTCGTTGGAGGGTGTTAATTGCTAGTTTGCAATTAACATTAAGTGGAGGGCTTTCTTGCTTATGTGGCTATTTGATGAGACTTGCTTCATGATGATATTCTATTTTGGTCTCATCTTTGCTTTTCTTGTGATGGTTTTAAAAAGGGGAGATTGATTAATGAAATGAGAGTGACCATTTTCTATGGTTGATATATTCTTTCTTGCATTCCTTTTTCTCTCTCCAATCCCATTCTTGAGAGGGAGGGCCGGCCACTTCAAGAGAGGGAGAAGAGGGGATTTCATTTTGTGTGAGGAAAAAGTTTCATATCATATTTCATGCTACCAAAATTCCAAAGCACATTTTCTTTAGTTGCTTTCTTCTCCTCCTCACATCCTTCCATCAAGGCAACTTCAAGAACCCCAAGAGACATGCCTTCTACACTATTTCTATAGCAAGTCTTGGACGCGTCGGCTAGCCAACTTCGCGCCCGAGTTGCCTCGGTCAAGAGGCGGGAGCCCGTAAAAGATTCCGGCTACGTGGTGCCATTTCCGACGAGCGAGGAGGTGACGGAGATTCCGCAGGAGATCGGAGTGGAGACAAAGACCGAAGGACACGGATCGCTTGGTATTGCATCTCTACTCTTTTCTTATTTGCTAGCTAGCTAGGTTAATGGCCCGATCCGGGTGAAAAGTCCGCGGCGGTGCCGTTTTGCAAAGTTCGCAAAGTTTTTGTTTTCCGCGTTTCCGGCGTCAGATCGACGGCCGGGGCGCCCCCGCGGGCTTACAGGGATTTGAGATGAGTCGATGAGATTTGATTTGAGGCCGTGAGATCGGTGATATGGCAGGGTTTGTATTTGAGATACGTCATGATGTTATAGCGGATCTTTGGACGACGATACCAGGTGAATAGTGATATACATAGAATAGTTGACTTATGATCGAGATTGAGATAAGATATGTTAGGATATTTATAATAGGTCGCATTGGGCGATGTATACCTCTTTATGATGATATGTGTTGATGACATCGGTTTGTATGAGGCTGTAGATCAATAGCCAGATCATGATTATATTGATGATATCAGTATTGTACTAGACGTACATCAGTACCCCGGATTATGATCTTTGATAAAGAGGATACCAGATGAATAATATGATGAAGTGATATTGACCCGTACCTAGATTTGGGATGCCGTACGACGGATTTACGTACGAGCTATATAATGATGATAGATCCGCACTCTTGACTTGGGAATGTCTGATTATAGATATGGTATCAGATGTGATATTATTGAGGCGGGATCACCGACTAATATATATGTGTGTGTGTGTGTGTGTGTCGACTCAGATGTTAGACGGTTTTCTTACCTTCAGTTAGCCTGTTAGCTCTGCCCTATAGTTTAGTATAGTTGTTAGACTAGATTCGATTCCTACCTATTTCAAAAACTAACGAATCGTCGGTATTTTAAAAGACAAGTTAAGGGATTCTATGGATATTTCAAAGAACGTATCTTTTCTTAAAAACACCGTAGCCCTTATTTTCAAAACACAGCGATTCGTATTATTTCAAAAGGCACTACTGTATGATTTATATTTATATTAAAGGCAGATTAGTTATCGTTGTGTCTAGTATTCAGCTCCCGAACATTATTGTTGTTCGCTCCGCATCGCATACTTATATTATGATTCATATACCATTATTGATAACATGTTGTTAGGACACCAGCACCATTACCGATGATGCGTATGCTCCACTTACACTTACTTGCCGGCTCACACACATCATCATCGGTAATTGCCATGTCACGTACACTTTAGAGAATAATATTTCATGGACATAGCTTTTTAGCTAATAGTTTCGACATGATATTAGTGTACTTTCCTTATATGCTAGTTTAGACATTGTAGTTATTACTTGCTACTTCATGCATATTATTATTCACTGTTACGCCGCATTCATGGATTTTTATGCCTATATTCGCTGTTTTGTGGGCTATTGATGATTTGGATTCGGATTTCCATGAGATTTCCTGGATTTGTGTAACATCTTAAAAATAAATAATTAAATAATTAAATAAATAAAAAAAATTCAGTGAATTTTCTGATTTTCGGAAAAATAAACTGTATTTTCCGTAAAACTTAACTATAAATAATTTTCTTCATAAATTTAAAAATATCTATTTTAATCAAGTAATTACTAGTAAATGGTGTTTATTTAGTCACTCATAAATTTTTAGTTTAATTAAATAGTTTTCCTAAATTAATTATTCTAAATATTAACATAAACTTTTTTTATACATTAAATTAGTGTAAATTACAAATTTGAAATGGGTTAATTTTATAAAATGAGTCATGCCATATTAGAATCAAGTGTGTTTATGAAAAATTCTTTCTCAAATATTTTCATGGTTCTAGATTTTTCTAGGTTCATTTTTATTGAAAAGAAAAGTGTTAAATAATGAAATGAGTGAAAAGACATAAAGAAGGTGTTATTTTGGAGAGCTTTCTACACAATTCCTCATTCTTTTCTTTCTTTCTTTTTCCTCCCCAAGTTGGCCGCCCTCTCCCCCATGGCAGCCCCCAATTTTCTACACTTGATTTTGTTACAAAAATCCTTCAAAATTCATCAAAAATTCAATAAAAAACCTACAAATTCCTAATTAATTTCTACCCTCTATTCTTTGCTCATTTTTACATGGATTTTGAAGTTGGAAACCATTCTTTTAGGTGGCAAATTTTCATGGTTGGATCTCACATGTGAGGTATAGTTCTAAGCTTTTGGTTTTAATACTTGTAGATTACTTAATTTAACTTAATATAGTGTTTAATTAATTTTTAGTTTGGTTCTATTGCTAAATGAAAAATTCAAGAGAGGGTTTCAAAATGAAATTTGGGTTTCTATTAATTGAGTAGGGTTATATTATATAGTTTAATATTTTTAGAATGGGAAAATCTTGTATGGTTGTTATATTGTATATTGTTGGTTGAAAATTTGTTTAAGCTAACCAATTTTGCAAACTAGTTCTTATATATTGTATATATTGGTGATATAAAATTCTAATTAAGGTTGCTATCATTAGATTGTAGTTTTAATGAGATTATTAACATGTTTAAGGAATGAAAAACTTAATTTGGTTACTAGTTTTTATTGATAATTGAGAAATTGTGATAAAAATACTATTTTGCTAACTAGATTTTAAAATTCTTAAATAAATGAGATTTAAAATCTAATTATGGTTTGATTATATTATCATCATCATGAATTGTAGTTTAATAAGTTAATTCAGGCAAAAATCAAGTTTAGTTGTGATATTGTGAAATTTTTCTTAAAAGTATCGAAATCGGGGAAGTTTGCAAACTAGAATTTCCAAACTAATATAAATTAGGGTGTTAAAAATATAATAATGGTTTATATAATCAAGTTATGATATTTAATGAGTATTATGACCATTAGTTTCATCTAATCATCAAGTCTTGAAGTAAAACTGTAAATCGACATTTTCAAGGTTTTTCGGAATTGGACGATTTGATTGATTTTAGGGTTTCGATGATTTAAATCATGTTTTATATTATAAATATGAGTTTTGAAACTATGAGTTGTTGGTTGGTGTTTTATCTCGATCAATCGGCGTTTGTACGCCGATATCAAGCGATATTTGGTTCTTTTGCATGAGCGGATCATAGGTTTTAACCTATGCGCGTTCCGTGCGTCGTTTTGGTTTTGTCCGTGATTCAGTTTACGATATTATATATCTTTGCGTATAGGTACCCCTCGCATGGACTTCGGACGAGGAAGAAGTGGATGGCGACATCATCTTCGGCAGATAAGGATCAGGTGAGTAGATGTATATCTACGGGGGAAGTCGGGTGGATGGCGTTTAGCACCCCCGCAAACATAAAATTGGAATATTACTTATTTTCATTAGGAAGCCAGACTTGACATTAGATTCTTGGTGAGTAGGACCCTAGTAATGACCTTAGGTTGGAGTAGACTGATTTAGAAAGACCTTACCATAGGATTAATATCTTGGAGGAGATTCGTAGGTTTTAGGTAGACACACACACACGTACACACAGAAACTTAATTTGGTGTATATGTGTATGTGTATCTATATATATAGGAATGTGTGTAGGTATATATATATACACACACACACAACATGTATATGTGAGATAAGGATGTTATATGATATATGGGGATGAGACAATATAACTGGGCTTGATGCCGTTATCTCTTGGCTGGACAGTCGTGTTATGATGTTAGCGGATCGTTGGAAATGAGAAAATGGATATGTATACATAAACGATATTAGGTGATGATGACATTGAGCTATACGAAACTCTAGAATAGAACCCAGACTGTAACCTGTGACTTGATTACGATATGAAATATGGGTGGCTTGGCTACGACATGATATAGGTGACTTAATCTCGACATGATATATGCGCCTTAATCACGACGTGAAATATGTGAATTAATCATGATATGATGTATGTGATATGATATTTCTGAGGATCAATTGACGATGTATAATTATGCTGGTAATGATATATAATTGATGATATTAGAATGTATGCGATTTCAGTGCAGTACCCTTGATCGTGACATTATTTGATGATGATATTATACGAATGATGATGTACGTAGGTGATACTTGACCCGTACTCCGATATTGGGATGCCGTACGATGGATTTTACCGTACGAGGCGTAGATGTGATGATTGATCCGCACTCTTGATTCGAGGAAGTCGTACTATGTACGTGACGCTATTGAGTCTGGATCGCCGACTATTAGAGATATGAACTCAGACCCTAGGTAGATTCTTACTGCTGATCGACTAGTTTCTTTAGTTTAGTTCTTAGGGGGTTAAATAGATACCAGTTTAGGCTCAAGTCATATAAATGTAGTTAGATATGTATATTCCAAATGAGTGGTTAGTACTCATTTTTCCTTTATTTTCAGATTGTAATCATCACGTTGCATGTTCATACATATGTTTCCTTAGTCAGTATAAAACTCTGCCTGTTAGGACACCAGCACCATTACCGATGATGCACATATTCCACGCACACTTATTTGCCGGCTTACACACATCTTCATCGGTAATTGCTATGTCACGTACACTTTAGAACATATTATCTTTTGTTGATAGAATTAGCTAAAAGCCAGATCGATATAATATTGTGATTACTCTCAGGTGTTAGTCTAGACATGGCATTTATTACTTAGACATTTCATGCATTCATATTTTCATGTTATCATGCAGTATTGTAGGGATTATGCCGACACTTATCATTTGCTTACTCATGATATTGGGATTTTGGATTTCTATGAGATTTCTGGATTTTTGGGAAAACCAGAAGAATATATATAAAAACTTCTCTCTCTCCTCCTCTCTTTTTAAAATATAAGATGCGGTTTTCTCGTGATGTATGTGTCGTCCACCATGAGATTTCATGTTTTCTGTTGGATTTCGAGACCCGATTCGAGGAGTGGATGAACCGTCTCGGGTACATGGTGGGCCCGGTATGGTACCCCGGGGTAAGAAGATAGAGTTGTAGACGATGAGCCTAGTAGGGGAAGACTACCTACCGGTGATGTTTGGCGCGGCGGATATCCGTAGGATACCGAACGTTGTCATGAGATTTGATGTTATGGGCCGATCCGGACTGACGGAGCCCGTGATATTGAGACTATGAGATATTGAGACTATGAGGTATTGAGACATGAGATTTACATGTTTTGTGTCGATGCTTGACACGGATTTCCATGGATTTCATCGATGATATTTCAGATTTCTATACAAATTTACTATGATAAAATTTAAAGATTTCTTCTACAGATATATCCAGATTTCAGGATTGATTGTTTTACATTCATGGTGCATGCATACTCATTCATATGACATATTACTATTTGAGGCACTCGCACGAGCACGGAGCATTTGCACTTGCATGTAGTTTATTACCCTGCCATTACTAGATGACTAGTAATATATTAGTTTATTATTATGACCTAGGACAGCGTCGTGCATTCGATTTCTTTTCGCAGATGTCTTCTACTCACGAGTTGGCAACTCACTCCTGTTGTGCCAAATTTTGTTACAGGTTCGATGTACAGATTTTCTTGACAGCTTGCTGGCACATCATTTCATTCAGGGTGATTTACACGGTAGGTTGGTTCACTTGTATCAGGACCGCCATTGTACTTTTATTATTTCATTGATATCTAGTAAGCTCCATCAACCAAACTTGTATTACTTGATAAGTTTAAAGGACCAGTTATTTATTTCGACCTTACAGTCGCGCATGTATTATTATGGTTTGGTGGATTTGTTTTCTTTTAGGTTTTGAGCCTCACCCTTTGGCGTTGTATATTATTGTGCATTATATGGTTGTTTCCACCTGTTGGCGTAGAGCTAGCTCCCGCTTGGGGATGCCTTTTTATTGTTTGTATATATTATTCTTATTTGCACCCGTTTGGGGCCAGTTTTTACAAAGGAGACTCTGCCGAAATTTTTGAGGAAATTTGATCTTGTTTTTTTTAAACTTGTTTTCTGCATGTTTTCCTTTACATCTTCTTTTATATGGTTTAAATGTCTGGGCTTCGGCTTACTTAGATTACTTTGCACCTCTAGACGCTTCGTAATTTAAGTGCCGGTCACGTTCCGTACCTTCGGGTCGTGAAAAAGTTGGTATTAGAGTGCTAGGTTTAACCTTGTATAAGTCTAGGGTGACCCTTGGTTGTTGGAGTAGGTGACTTAGGTAGAGTGACGTACCGTGGGTATGATCTGCGGCATACTTACGATACGGTACTCTGTTTAATGAGCCTTAGGATGTACATTTCTTTGTACCGCATTTCATTCGTTCCTTTGATCTATCTTCGTCGATATCGGATGGTAGTTTCTGTAACCACGGTCGCATGGGCAGAGGGAGCTGCTGCTCGAATGCGATAACCATTAGAGTATCGTTTATTCTTGAGGATTGAATCATTGTTTAGCGTGCGGACGAAGGGTATTCACATGCCGTCCAGACGAAGTTAAAGGATTCGAACAATTGTCAGAAACCCATTTTCCCAAGTTTAAGGTATTCGGAAGAACAAGCATGTATTTCTATGGACCCTCTAGAAGAATGAAACCCTAACTCGACATAATGACCATGAGAACGCCCTTGAACCTTAGGGTTTACGGCAGTTCCGCGGTGCCATTAGTGAGGCTTGGGTTTGCCCTTCTACGGCTGGTCCGCAGATGCTGGGGTATGTACTGGATATTTTTAAACTGTACTTGAGTGTTGAGCTCTCGGGGAATTATGGGATTTGGATGAATCGATCGAAAAGTTTAATGTAGTCCGGATATCAGGTGAAGGGATAGATTACGTGGGAGACTCTAGATATGAGTATTGCCGTTGGTAGCGCAGTCAGTACACCTATGAAGAGACGAGTTCGAAGCAGTCGACATCAGAAGAAATAGGCGCACATTGACGATAGTGTTTACGATTGTGATTTGGTGATTTGAATTTCATATTTCCGTTGATTGGATTTTGGTATTTTGAGGATTTTGTTCTACGATTGGTATTTCCTATGTGTACATTCATTACATTCTATTCGTGTTTCATATATCAGTTGTATTGATGTTGTTTTGTACATACCCAGTACACTCGATTTGGTTTTATACATTTTGAGATTTTGATTTGATTTCGTGCATATGGGTTACACATGATTTTGACATATGCTTCGACCTAGTTTTCATGCATTTTCATACTGTGATTTCGATTTTGATATTCGGTGTATGTTTTCGTGCACCATGTGCACCTGATTGAGATTCTTGCGCACACTTGGCGCACTTGATGCGATTTTGTGCACACCAGATGCACTAAATCGGGGTTTTGTGCAGATTAGATGCACCTGATGTTAGAGTCGTGCATGCCCGTTGCACTTGACAGATGTTTTTGGTGCACACCTGTTGCACTCAGTTTTATTTTTGTGTGTATTCGTGGCATCTGTATTTGTTTTCGATTTCAGTGCGCACCGGACGCACATGATCTTTTTATGATGTGATTGGGATCGATTTCAGTTTGAGCAGTATATTTTTATAATCATTACTATTTGATTTAGTATCCAGGCGGGACGTGTATATTAAATAAAAGATATATATATATATATAGCGATTTTTTTTAAAAATAAACGTCCGCTTCTTATGCCGTGACACGCGTATCGCACGGCGATTTTAAAAGGGTTTTTTTGCGTGTTCCTTTATTAAGATATTTAGCCGATTTTACTACGATGCGCACTATATATAAGTATAGTTTTGATGTACATTATGTTGGTTTTCGTATTGGGTTTTGATATTTTATTTTCACCATAACTCCGATGATTGCGTTATGCTTGACGGAGTTGATTTTAGTTATGTATTGATGATTTCGGAGCCCCGACGATTTGAGTGTTTTGGCTGAATGTTTTAGTAATTAGGGGGGAGTTTTAATTTAAATTTGGGGACCGAATTTCAAAAAAGGGGGGAAGATTGTAACGTCTTAAAAATAAATAATTTAATAATTAAATAAATAAAATTCTTTAAGTGAATTTTCTGATTTTCGGAAAAATAAACTGTATTTTCCGTAAAACTTAACTATAAATAATTTTCTTCATAAATTTAAAAATATCTATTTTAATCATGTAATTACTAGTAAATGGTGTTTATTTAGTCACTTATAAATTTTTAGTTTAATTAAATATTTTTCCTAAATTAATTATTTTAAATATTAACATAAGCTTTATTTAAACATTAAATTAGTGTAAATTACAAATTTGAAATGGGTTAATTTTATAAAATGATTCATTCCATATTAGAATCAAGTGTGTTTATGCAAAATTCTTTCTCAAATATTTTCATGGTTCTATATTTTTCTAGGTTCATTTTTATTGAAAAGAAAAGTGTTAAATAAAGAAATGAGTGAAAAGACATAAAGAAGGTGTTATTTTGGAGAGCTTTCTACACAATTCCTCATTCTTTTCTGTCTCTCGTTTTCCTCCCCAAGTTGGCCGGCCTCTCCCCCATGGCAGCCCCCCCCCCCCAATTTTCTACACTTGATTTTGTTACAAAAATCCTTCAAAATTCATCAAAAATTCAATAAAAAACCTACAAATTACTAATTAATTCCTACCCTCTATTCTTTGCTCATTTTTACATGGATTCTGGAGTTGGAAACCATTCTTTTAGGAGGCAAATTTTCATGGTTGGATCTCACATGTGAGGTATAATTCTAAGCTTTTGGTTTTAATGCTTGTAGATTACTTAATTTAACTTAATATAGTGTTTAATTAATTTTTAGTTTGGTTCTATTGCTAAATGAAAAATTCAAGAGAGGGTTTCAAAATGAAATTTGGGTTTCTATTAATTGAGTAGGGTTATATTATAAAGTTTAACATTTTTAGAATGGGAAAATCTTGTATGGTTGTTATATTGTATATTGTTGGTTGAAAATTTGTTTAAGTTAACCAATTTTGCAAACTAGTTCTCATATATTGTATATATTGGTGATATAAAATTCTAATTAAGGTTTCTATAATTAGATTGTAGTTTTAATGAGATTATTAACATGTTTAAGGAATGAAAAACTTAATTTGGTTACTAGTTTTTATTGATAATTGAGAAATTGTGATAAAAATACTATTTTGCTAACTAGATTTTAGAAATTCTTAAATAAATGAGATTTAAAATTTAATTATGGTTTGATTATATTATTATCATCATGAATTGTAGTTTAATAAGTTAATTCATGCAAAAATCAAGTTTAGTTGTGATATTGTGAAATTTTGGTTAAAAGTATCGAAATCGGGCAAGTTTGCAAACTAGAATTTCCAAACTAATACAAATTAGGGTGTTAAATATAGTAATGGTTTATATAATCTAGTTATGCTATTTAATGAGTATTATGACCATTAGTTTTATCTAATCATCAAGTCCTTAAGTAAAATGGTAAATCGACATTTTCAAGGTTTTTCGGAATTGGACGATTTGATTGATTTTAGGCTTTCGATGATTTAAATCATGTTTTATATTATAAATAATGAGTTTTGAAACTACGAGTTGTTGGTTGGTGTTTTACCTCGATCAATCGGCGTTTGTACGCCGATATCGAGCGATATTTGGTTCTTTTGCATGAGCGGGTCATAGGTTTTAACCTTTGCACGTTCCGTGCGTCGTTTTTGTTTTGTCCGTGATTCAGTTTATGATATTATATATGTTTACGTATAAGTACCCCTCGCGTGGACTTCGGACGAGGAAGAAGAGGATGGCGGCATCGTCTTCGGCAGATAAGGAACAGGTGAGTAGATGTATATCTACGGAGGAAGTCGGGTGGATGGCGTTTAGCACCCCCGCAAACGTAGAATAGGAATATTACTTATTGTCATTAGGAAGCCATATGTGACCTTAGATTCTTGGTGAGTAGGACCCTAGTAATGACCTTAGGTTGGAGTAGACTGATTTAGAAAGACCTTACCATAGGATGAATATCTTGGAGGAGATTCATAGGTTTCAGGTAGACACACACACACGTACACACAGAAACTTGACTTGGTGTATATGTGTATGTGTGTGTGTGTGTGTGTGTGTATAGGAATGTGTGTAGGTATATATATATACACACACAACATGTATATTTGAGATAAGGATGTTATATGATATATGGTGATGAGACAATATAATAGGCTTGATGTCGTTATCTCTTGGCTGGACAGTCCTGTTATGATGTTAGCGGATCGTTGGAAAAGAGAAAATGGATATGTATGTAAGTGCACGGCGGCGCCCCGGCCGTCAAACTGAGGCCAAAATGCGGAAACGATACTTTACTTTAACTTTATAACCGGCACCACCGCACACAAAAATCCCGGATCGGGCCATTAAACTAATTCTAGCTAACAAAAGAACGGGGTAGAGAGATATACCGAGCGATTCGTGTCCCTCGGTCTTCTCGTCATCGTCCCGATCTCCCGCGGAATCTCCAGTCTTCACCTCCTCGCCGGAAGGGTACCACGTCGCCGTCTTCTTTTACGGGCTCCCACCTCTGGACCGAGGCAACTCGGGCACGAAGTTGGCGAGTCGACGTGCCCAAGGATACTGTAAGTTAACTGTAGAAGTCTATGTCTCTTTGGGGTTTATAGAAGTTGCCCTTGTTGGTGGAGGAAATGGAGTATGGAATTTTGTGTTGAACATGGAATTTTTGCAAGCATATGAGAACCAAAAACCCCTTAGCAAAAATTGGACATCCCCATCTCCATTTGGCCGGCCATGTACATGGAGAATGGAGAGACAGAGAGGAAAGGTCAAGGGGTGGGAAAGCAACTAATACAAGCAAAAAGGAAAATGATTATCATATGAAATGACGATCACAATCCAATCCAAAACCACTCCCATCATCAACAACCATGATGAACCAAAAGTCAAGCCATAATGAAAAGAAGAAGTCAAATGGCGGTAGAATTATCATGATACAACAATATGCAAATAACACCCTCCAAAATGCTTATTTGCACAAATGCAAATAAGCCATCTTCCACCAATCTTCAGCCAATGAAAGATACAAAGAAATATGGCTGAAACGGAGAACAAACTGGCAACTCTAAAAAACTGATCCCGTAATAAATTACTGGAAAAACCCCGCTACTGTATATACATACCCGCATTTGTATTCCGACCGAATACGAATGCACTGAGATAAAATCTACACTGTACAATACTAGGATCCGGCTTAAACCAAAGCCCGCTAGTATTATTCGTCCGATCATGATCCATGCAATACCTCACGTATCTGATCGAGCCCTGCCATATCTCCATACGGCCTCTACAGCGTTTCGCCCGAAACTTGAGAAACTGGTCTGTGGGGGACTCTAAAGACTCGTCATTACTTTGGCTGTGGATTTAACCACTAGCACGTCAGAGGTATTAGCCTATACGTAACGGGCTACCAGGTATTGACCAAAAGGGTCGTCGATGAGCGAACTCATCCTGACACCCTACTGAGCCTGTCAGTGACAATATCCGTAAAGTCCGGTCCGTTCGTCTATGAGCATCGCATGGCGGGCCTAGGGGGTTGGTAAAAGTGAGACCCCTAAAAGCGGTACAAGTCGTATTGGAGTGTAGCCCAGAACACCCTGAGATACTACTGGAATACCTACAAGTAAATCTCCTGCCTCGGCCGAGGGCTTTGTGTAATGGATCTACTAGATACAGCGCGACCTCACCCCCAATACCGGGAGAGACGAACCCCTGAAGATCCGCTCACTGCCTCCATGTGCTTCGGGACTGTACCCAAATAAAACCTGTTTGCACATCTCCTTTGTGCGTGGTAGGGTAGTAATCACAGCACAGCGGGAACTCACACGAGACAAATGACGATCTCAGGTCGATGAACTAACCTGTACACATGTCACCAGGGAACTGCTATCTGACGTCTGGTATAATGCCAACTAGCAGGTTCCCGGCGAGTCCTGTCCGGTGTACTCATAACCCACTGAGCACCTGTATACATCTTAGGTGAACAAACTGACACCAGTGGCTTGTGAGACCGTCCACTGCCCCTCGTCGAGGTCTCGACTGTATACACTAGTCTACTCTGGAGAATCGATGCCCTGTCTCGAAACTCCCACGACTAGGGACCTTTTAAGGATGTGCTTATAAATCCCAGCTCCCACGTATATGATCGCCCTCATACTGCTGGTAGTCAAGCAAAAATCCTAGGGGCTCTATCAACGTGCAATAGTGACCTGTAAGGTCACCTAAAGCAGTACACGATGATAAAGATAAACCAGATAGCATACTATCATCTTGAGTTGTTAGTTATATGTATGCCCTAGAGGCCATTACTGTACATTGGATGTATATTGTAGTGGATGCTGGGACATATATAGGGAGGACTTTCTTGCTCGACATGATAGTATGCTATCTGGTTGCTCTTTACCTTAACGTGTACACTGATAGTCTCTCTGTTACATATTGGTAAAGCCCTTAGGATGTGTGCTTGACTACCTGGACTATGATGCAGATCATACTAGTGGGGACAGATAGTCTATAAGTACATCCTTCAAAGTCCCTAGTCGTGGGTATATCGAGACGGGGCATCGATATACCAGAGTAGACTAGCGTATACCTTCTCGACCCATACAGATGGGCGATGGATGATCCCATATCCATTGGTGTTTGACATCAGAGATGATATACGGGTGCTCAGTAGAGACTGGGTATACTGGACGGACTCGCCGAGAACTCCCAGATGGTATTATACCTCACGTCAGATGGCAGTTCTCAGGTGACACTGGTACAGAGTAATCTGTTGACCCGAGATCGTCATAGAGTCTTGTGTGGTTCCCACTGTGCTTTGATTTCCATCTTACCACGTCCAAGAGGGCGTGCAAAACGGTGGTTTTTGGGTACAGTCCCGAGTCACATGGAGGCAATGAGCGATAGGAGGGGACTCGTCTCTCCCGGTATAGGGGGTTGATGTTGCGTTGTGTTCGATTGGCTATAACAGGAAATCCCTGGCCAGGGTTGCTGAGATTTACTGGTAAGTGTTACCAGTAGTTTCTCGAATTGTTATAGACCTCATATCGACACGACTTATTGAGCTATTGGGGTCTGACGTTTACCACCCCTAGGCAAGATATGCGACAAATCAGACGATCAGACCGGACTGTACGGTAGTGTTACTGGTTGGATTCACTGGAGTGTGAGCGGGCTTGCTCGTCGATCTTCAGATCGCTCAATACCCGGGTGGCCGTTACGTTTAGCGGACCGCTTGCGGCTTGTGGGTGTTTGATATGATCATCACCTGCTGCCGGCGTATTGATGAGTCTTTAGAGTCCTACACAGAGGTTTCCTTGTTCAAGCGAAACGAAATAGAAGCGCATATGAGATATGTGCGGGACCGAGAATAATGCGTGTATGTGATACCGTATTCTATTCTCGCGATGAATGTGTCGAATGGTTGTATGCGATATAACCTAGTTATCGAATCGAGGATTGATTCGATAAGCCGATACATTGTATACTAGTCGGTTGTGTGCGACATGACCGGATCATTGAATCAAGTGTTGATTTAATTATTTAATGCATAATTAAATATTTGATATATTACTTTGCATTAACTAGTATCGGTTCACTTTAAATGGATTTTCTCGCTTGGAAGTGCACATTGTATATTCGATATAGTTTTGTGCACTTGATTGTATCATGTTTGATGATACATGCTAGTTTGGGTTTGTGTAAAGAATTAAACCATGGTTACTTAAGTGGTTAGGGTTTCATTTCCTTTTCTTATTTATTTATCTATTTATTTCATTTAGAAAAGATAAAGAGAAAAGAATGGTTGCTAGTTTTGTTTTATTTGAAGCTTCTTGAAGCTTTGAACATGACCACCATTCTTGTCTCTTCTCTAACCCTAACCACTTATCTAACCTTAGTTAATTCTCTACACCTAACCATGGTTTGCTTATGATAAGAATGGATTTTCTTTTCTATTTTAATATTTCTTATCATAACAATTTCCTTCTTCTTCTTCATTTCTTCAAGTGAAGAAAGCTTGCCTCCATCAATGGCAAGTGATGAAAAAGAGTGAGAAATCCAAATCTAAAGTCTACCCACTTCCTATTTCTTCATCCTCTACCTCTTGCCAAGTAGTAGAGTGTGTTTTCTTCACAAGTTTCATGACTTGGTGAAGTGAGAGCTTGATCTTGCGATGCTTCGACGTAGATCATCTTCGGCATGGACATCGATGACTTAGCCCGTCCATTCTCCGATGAAGCGGACGCTAGAGCCCGGGACATGTTATGGACAGCGAGGAGACTTCATTGCGGAGCTATGGAGGTGGAGAACCGGATCTACAAAGGTTGTATTTCCGTATCTCTTAGTTAAGTGTTAACTAGTTTATTGTTTCGCCTAGACATCTTGCCAACGATCCGTATTCTAGGGTTTCTCGGCACCGTAATTTTTGAAATTTGCATGGTTGATGCCTTGTGAGACCTCTTGAGAGTGCCTAGGAACCCTACAGTGGTATCAGAGCCTAGCTAGAGCCTTAGGCGAAGTCTAGACGGAATTTGAAACCCGATCGAACCCGAAACCCCAAATCAAAATTGCTCTCTGTACTTTTTCTAAAATCGTGGATTTTTCCAAATTAAAAATATGCAGAAGACTCAGCAGGGAAATCTAAGAATTACGGCGCAAAAAGTTTTGCATGAACAGTATAATCGGCGGCGGAACCGCGGCACAAGCCTAGCTTATGCGGCTGTTCCTCGGCAGAAGTGTGACGTCAGCAGTAACTGTTTGCTCTGTAATTAATTGTTTCAGGTGCTGAGTTCTCTGGGTATTTTTAAAATTTATTCAAGAGTTGAATTTTCTGGGGTTGTTTTGGGGATTCGGTGTTTCGATCGGAGTATCAAATTTTGTCTATGTGGCTTTCCGGATAAATTTTAGAATATGTTAAAAAGTTCGACCGGATATAAATACCCAATTTTCCCCTGTCGGGAAATTTCCAAGTGTTGGATTTTTCCGTAGTTTAACGACGTTCTAAGTAGTGCAAGTAACTCGATGGACCCTCTAGAAGACAACAAACCTTAACTCGATTATGTGACCGTCTTGAACTGCCCTTTGAACCTTCGGGTTTGGGGCAGTACGGCGTGCCACATGTGAGGCGTTGGCTTAACCCTTCTACGGCTGGACCGTTGGTACTGAGGCACGAACTGAATGTTGTTAGACTTATTTCATGTGTTGATCTGTATTGGGAAACCTTGGGTGTTTGATTGTTCGATCGGAAAGTTTAACATTTTCTATTTATCTGGAATGGGATACAATAATTGGAATTCACAATGAGTTATGAGATAACTGAATGAATGTTATAAACATAGCACTTTAGTCTCACTTGATCGGTTGCCATGGAATTTTGATGTGATCAAAAGTCCGTCGCAATCACGTAGCGTACGCGGATACTCGCCGGGTAAACTTAATAGACAGCCTCACTCCATAGCCCCGACCAAGTGACTGTAGGAGAACCCCGTCGCCGAAAGCATCCGTTCGGGTGCTCGCGGTAGCGGTGTTCCGCCTTGGTGCACTTCGTCGACGGTATCAGGGGTGCAGCCGTCTACTGAAGTTTGCGACGAGCATTCGATCAGGATGTCGGGAATCTTGTTGAATTACCCGACTTGATATTGAAAAGTGTTTTCGATAAAGAGACTAAAATGCGGGGTTTATAATTGTTAGGAATGCGATGTCTAAGTAATTCATTTGTTCAGGCATGCGATGTCTGAGGTGGTTGTGGATTCCAACTGTTGTAGTTTTACACTTTCTTTTCTGTGACCGTAAGTGTAATATGTGATATCGCCGGTTTCGTTGCTATATGTCAACGACAATTGGGATGCGCATATTTACTTACGTTGATGACATGTGATGTTATGTGTTGCTGGATATGTTATATTGGATCGTCGTGTTTGAATAGCCGGGGGTTTTTATGTGAGATGAGTGTTTTTCATTTTCATTCATGTAAAAACTTGTATGTAATATTCTTTTATTGGGGCACTTCCAGGTTGCGGAAGTTGTCACCCTTTGTATATTATTTACTTTTCCGCACTAGGATAGACCCAAGGAGGAGGGCATAAGTAACCGGGTTCTGGAGTCCAGTGGGAGACCAACTCGAGGAGTTGAGTCCGGGTCTCCTAACTCTAGAATTGGTAGGGTTGCTTGCCGCTCTCGTAGGGGTCTAGGGGTGTGGGTTTGGCTATTCATCACGACCGTGGAATCCGTTTTTTATACTGGCTCGTATTGAAAGCACGGACGTCCTAGTATATCCAATGTTTCATATGTTTCTTCTGCTGCGATATCTGTGATGTGATCATGTGATGTTCTGTGATAGATACTGTATATAGTATATATGATATATTATATAGACGTTACTTATGTTTTACACCCGCGCTAGCCCTGCCCTGCTCTGCCGTTAGTTACCTAACCTAACGGTGCACGAGGGGACATCGAGGCGAATGCGGATGGCATAAGTGTACGTCGTATTTATCTGTGATGCGGATGGCATAATATGATTAATGAAAGTAAAAGAAACCTAAGATGTTGTAGAATCGAATTTCAAAATAAAACAGGTAGCTACAGTTTTTGCTTTGCACAGCGGTATATGTGATATATCCTGCACCTTATTCGATGAGGAAAGGACCGAGATCCCTTCACCGGGAGTGACTCCTTTAGCAATAACTGGCAGATGCTACAACCCTCGGTTTGTCTTTTGATTGCTTTTAAGAGTTTTTGCTTTGCACAGTGATATATATGATATATCCCGCACCTCTTTCGACGAGGAAAGGACCGACGATCCCTTCACCGGGAGTGACTCCTTCAGCAAAACTAGAAAAGCCTCAAAAGCAGTCCATTTTAAAATCATTTGATTCTACAACGATATCAAGTTCATTACGCAATAGGTTTTCAGAAAAACCTGTCGTAGCCCTCCGTCATTTCAGATAAGTCCTATTTAGTATTCGTGCTACGTTTGTTGACCTCCGTCAAGGCGTAGTGTGCGGTAGCTAACTAGTATTTATCTGCTTATGCATATGATGCAGATTGGATTAGGGTAGTCGTGCGGCCTTGTTGACCTCCGTCAAGGGTCGTGCGGGTGGGTTTAATTCGATCAAGAAATGACGGGTTGAACTTGACTAGTAGCCTATGGTTTGTTGACCTCCGTCAAGGTCATAGGACGCTAGGGGCAAAATATTATCGGGAATTTCAAGTGTTGAAATTTGCAATGAGATTGCATACCTTCTATGAGATAGTTGGATCCCGATACCCGCTGCGTGTAAGAGTTACTCCTGGGAGAGTTTTATACATTACAATTAGCCGATCAAGTAGGTGTCTAGAAAGGTGTTAACGAGGTTACGCCTCTGGAAAAACGAGGTTTACATTAATTAGGTTCGTGCGAAAGCACGGGGGACCTCCCTCAAAGTACCGACACTGGCCTGGCTGAAAGATTGGCGAACTTGTAGTGTGTAATTAATCCCGGCTAGTCTTTCCTTTTAGGGTTTGAAGGAAGATTTGATAAAAAGCAGTGGGAGCCATCCTGATTAGATAAAATAATAACCAATCTATTCTTGCAAGAGCGCACGCTGAGTGTTTTCTTCTCTCTCTCTTCAGGTAGCGACCATATCACGCCTTAATCAAGATAATAATACGGATTATTGACCGAACCCGCTTGTTATACTGAGCTGGGGAACGTTGGTCCCGCTCCAACTTATAATTGTTATAAGACAGAGCAGGAAATAGGGATTACCAGAATTCCCGTGCCGTCCAAACGAAGAGAGTGCATGCTGATGCATCATCTTCGGGTTTGTTCATTATGTAGAACTGTTTCTCTGTATCCTCTACATCCTGGGTATGTGATACCAGATCAGGATCCCAGATATGTAATATGTTCATAGGGCTACAGAAAGGTAGAGAACTGAGAACGGGTGATAAGTTTCATGAGGCAGAAAACGGGGCAAGTGTTGCAGCCAAGTCTGTTGGTCACTGTCACCCTGTATTACAAATACATTGATTCTGAACGAATGTTATTAGATACCGAACCTGATATACAAAATCGTATCTATCTCTTTATTAGTAAAGAAATGATAAAATTTTGTATTGTTGGATAATGTTTTCAACATTTCCTATATCAAAAGTTGATCGGTTCAGGCACGTTATCTAAAAGCATTGATGTTCTAAATCAAACTACAGTTCTTAGTATACGGATCACACACAAGAGGAAGCGTTCAGAAATGAACGAATTCTTCTTGAGGCATTGTAGACTAGGTCAGATCAATGTGACCCGACTAGCTAGAGTTACATATAGATGCATATTTAAATCAGTTTGAATTTACATCTTGTGAAACTCGCCAGTCATGCCACAAAGATAAGATGACCATAGCTCCGTTTACTGGAAACAGAGAAAGAGTTAGTGAACTCTTAGGATGATACATGTTGATGTATGTAGGTCCCCTGTCTACACATGCCAAGACCGGTTCTTTTACTTCGTTACATTCTCTGATAATATCTCAAGATTCAGACATATGTTCCTGTTGAAACACAAGTCCGAACCTTCTGAGATATTCACAGAATATAGCTTAGAAGTAGAGAACCAACACGGGTATAAGTATTATGTCCTATGATGAGATCAGGGAGGAGAATACTTGTGCACGGAATTTCTGGACTTTTCTAAAGGAGAATGAGATTCTCTCTCAGCATTACTCCTCCGTATACACCATAGCACGATGGTATATCGAGGCGGAGCAATAGCACCCTATGTGATATGGTGTGCTCTATGATGAGTACTACTGAGTTGCCTATTTCCTTTTGGGAGATATGCACTTGAGAAGCTGCATACCTATTGAATAGGGTTTAAATCAAATCAGTTGCCTACCACTTCATATTTGATATGATAAGGGAAGAGCCCATCTCTTAAGTTAGTTAAGATTTGGGGTTGTCCGGCCTATGTCTGAAAAGCAAAATCCGGACAAGCTCGAGGCAAGATCTGTTATGTAGAACTGGAAAGGTTCCAGCTATACAAACTACAGCAGATGATTTGATAAAACCAAAGGATTCAATAGTTACCAACGAACCTCAGCCTCTCCGCCGATCTAGTAGGGTTTCTCACCCACCTGAGAGATACTTCGGTTTCTCTATGACAGTGGGAGCGAGGATTGCATCATGAGATGATGACCCAACTAGTTTCGAGCTGGCCATCAGGAGTGAGACTCTGTAAGAATGGCTGGATGCTTAGCGATCTGAGATGGAATCCATGTACACCAACAAAGTATGGACTTTGGTTGCAATATCTGAAGGGTTAAATCCCCATCAGGAGCAAGTATATCTTGAGAAGATTACTTGGTGTATATGGAAGAGTTGAGACTTTCAAAGCTAGACTTGTTAAAGGTCTACATCATTGACCAGGTAAGGATGATGATGAAACCTTTTCTAAGTAGCTATGCTTAAGTCCATCCAGATCCTACTTGCCACGGCTACATACCATGACTACGATATCTGGTGGTTGGGTGTCATGACAGCTTTTCTAAATGATGTTTAGAAGAGAGTGTCTATAAGTACACAGCCAGAGGGCTTCGTAGACAGTGGGAGCAGCGGAAACGTGTGCAAGATGCTTTATAGGATAAAGCAGGCATCGCGGAGATGGAACATCTGTTTTGATGAAGCGGTCAAAGAAGTTGACATCATCAAAATGGTAGATGAACCTTGTATAAACAAGAAGGTAGTAGGGAGTATGGTGGCGATCCTCGTAGAGTACGTGGATGACATACTCTTGATAAGAAAGGAGTTTCTTATGCTACGCTCGATCAATCTCCGTTTATCACAAAGATTCTCCGTGTAGGATCAAAATGATACCTCCTAAATCCTGAGTTTTAGATCTATGAGATAGATTCAAATGGATGTTAGGATACTCACTAGTTGTAGTGAGATGGTATCAATTGATCCTGGGGAGAATCACTGGAAGGGTTCCAGAGTGATAAGGACGACTAAAAGTCAGTCACAGGCATTGTCTTTACCCTCAATAAAAGGGACGGTATGTTGGAAGAGTTCTAAGCAAGATACCGTGGCATACTAGACGATAAAGGCTGAATACATCGCTACTTAAGATGCTAACATAGAGGCAGTCTGGGTGTATAATAGTTCATGAGATGAACTTCGTTCCTACCATTGTGAGACAATGGAGTTGTGGCTTATGCCAAGGAACACCCGTCCCATCAGTGACCCAGGCGTATTCTGAGGCCGCATCACCTGATCATGGAGATAGTTGATCTCCAGGGTAATCGAGGTAAGGAGAGTAGATTCTGAGGACAACACAGCGGATCCACTCACAAAGGCCTGTTCCCAAAGAGAGATTTTTTTTTATGGGATGGTTGAGTATGAGATACTGCAACCACTGCTACAGATGGCCCTAGTGCAAGTGGGAGATTGTTAGTTATATGTATGCCCTAGAGGCCATTACTGTACATTGGATGTATATTGTAGTGGATGCTGGGACATATATAGGGAGGACTTTCTTGCTCGACATGATAGTATGCTATCTAGTTGCTCTTTACCTTAACGTGTACACTGATAGTCTCTCTGTTACATGTTGGTAAAGCCCTTAGGATGTGTGCTTGACTACCTGGACTATGATGCAGATCATACTAGTGGGGACAGATAGTCTATAAGTACATCCTTCAAAGTCCCTAGTCGTGGGTATATCGAGACGGGGCATCGATATACCAGAGTAGACTAGCGTATACCTTCTCGACCCATACAGATGGGTGATGGATGATCCCATATCCATTGGTGTTTGACATCAGAGATGATATACGGGTGCTCAGTAGAGACTGGGTACACTGGACGGACTCGCCGAGAACTCCCAGATGGTATTATACCTCACGTCAGATGGCAGTTCTCAGGTGACACTGGTACAGAGTAGTCTGTTGACCCGAGATCGTCATAGAGTCTTGTGTGGTTCCCACTGTGCTTTGATTTCCATCTTACCACGTCCAAGAGGGCGTGCAAAACGGTGGTTTTTGGGTACAGTCCCGAGTCACATGGAGGCAATGAGCGATAGGAGGGGACTCGTCTCTCCCGGTATAGGGGGTTGATGTTGCGCTGTGTTCGATTGGCTATAACAGGAAATCCCTGGCCAGGGTTGCTGAGATTTACTGGTAAGTGTTACCAGTAGTTTCTCGAATTGTTATAGACCTCATATCGACACGACTTATTGAGCTATTGGGGTCTGACGTTTACCACCCCTAGGCAAGATATGCGACATATTAGACGATCAGACCGGACTGTACGGTAGTGTTACTGGTTGGATTCACTGGAGTGTGAGCGGGCTTGCTCGTCGATCTTCAGATCGCTCAATACCCGGGTGGCCGTTACGTTTAGCAGACCGCTTGCGGCTTGTGGGTGTTTGATATGATCATCACCTGCTGCCGGCGTATTGACGAGTCCTTAGAGTCCTACACAGAGGTTTCCTGGTTCAAGCGAAACGAAATAGGAGCGCATATGAGATATGTGCGGGACCGAGAATAATGCGTGTATGTGATACCGTATTCTATTCTCGCGATGAATGTGTCGAATGGTTGTATGCGATATAACCTAGTTATCGAATTGAGGATTGATTCGATAAGCCGATACATTGTATACTAGTCGGTTGTGTGCGACATGACCGGATCATTGAATCAAGTGTTGATTTAATTATTTAATGCAAAATTATATATTTGATATATTACTTTGCATTAACTAGTATCGGTTCACTTTAAATGGATTTTCTCGCTCGGAAGTGCACATTGTATATTCGATATAGTTTTGTGCACTTGATTGTATCATGTTTGATGATACATGCTAGTTTGGGTTTGTGTAAAGAATTAAACCATGGTTACTTAAGTGGTTAGGGTTTCATTTCCTTTTCTTATTTATTTATCTATTTATTTCATTTAGAAAAGATAAAGAGAAAAGAATGGTTGCTAGTTTTGTTTTATTTGAAGCTTCTTGAAGCTTTGAACATGTCCACCATTCTTGTCTCTTCTCTAACCCTAACCACTCATCTAACCTTAGTTAATTCTCTACACCTAACCATGGTTTGCTTATGATAAGAATGGATTTTCTTTTCTATTTTAATATTTCTTATCATAACAATTTCCTTCTTCTTCTTCATTTCTTCAAGTGAAGAAAGCTTGCCTCCATCAATGGCAAGTGATGAAAAAGAGTGAGAAATCCAAATCTAAAGTCTACCCACTTTCTATTTCATCATCCTCTACCTCTTGCCAAGTAGTAGAGTGTGTTTTCTTCACAAGTTTCATGACTTGGTGAAGTGAGAGCTTGATCTTGCGATACTTCGACGTAGATCATCTTCGGCATGGACATCGATGACCTAGCCCGTCCATTCTCTGATGAAGCCGACGCTAGAGCCCGGGACTTGTTATGGACAGCGAGGAGACTTCATTGCGGAGCTATGGAGGTGGAGAACCGGATCTACAAAGGTTGTATTTCCCTATCTCTTAGTTAAGTGTTAACTAGTTTATTGTTTCGCCTAGACATCTAGCCAACGATCCATATTCTAGGGTTTCTCGGCACCGTAATTTTTGAAATTTGCATGGTTGATGCCTTGTGAGACCTCTTGAGAGTTCTTAGGAACCCTACATGAGTAAGACTGTCCTACCGGGATAGGTCCTCCCTCAATCATTGCAATCACGTGCATGTGATCCAATAATTGACTCTGAGGGCACTATCTCCAACAATCTCCCACTTGCACTCAAGGCTAATTATTGTGATGTCGCATACTCACAGCCCGTGTGATACCGAATACCTAACTACTCTACTAGTCATTCTCACAAAACCCGTTTGCGAAACTATTGCATTCGAGGAATAGCCTCAGTGAGTGGATCCGCTTTGATGTTTCTTTCTATGTCTCTCAAAATCTCAAGTTCGCGGAGAAACCCATCTCCCGAAATGAGCAATACCTGTCTTAGAATGTGTCTGGATGTCTGATGGGACCTAGTTCAAAAATGAACTCCAAATCCAAACTTCTTAGACTGTATCGTCAACTGAACTCAATCAGTATCCTGCGCCATGCCTCCCTCAGTATCCCCTTGGACCACCTGTCCAAAATACTACCCCTCGTCAGAAGGAAAACTATAACTTTGACAACCTCTTTGTCATCCAGGTCACCTTGGAAGCCTGGAAAGATAACTGTCTCCTGAATGAGGCTGTTGTTATCATATCCCTAGAACATCCACTTATGTTCTAAACTGCTTCCGATTGTTTCTCCAAGATTGGATTAATGTCAACTTCTTGCATCTACTGCAAAAACAATATCTGGTTTGGTACTTGACATCTCATACTTGACTCAATTGCCTAAGCAAGTGATCTGCCAATCATGCACATCCCTCTCCACTTTTGTCTGTAAGACACCTTTAGAGAGGGTGACTCCATCACCTGCAGGTACACTACCGTGCCTGGAGTCATCCATTCTAAAACACCTTCAGAATGCTGTCTAAGTACCCTGATTGGGAAACTACCCAAATCCAGATCTAAAACCATAGATCCAGTAACCAGAATGTCTTGATATTATATCCAAGTCCCATGTGGAGAAACCACTGTGTGACAACCAAAGTATAACCGATTGTAGTATAGGAATTTCTTTTCCTACTCTGTGTATGTCATCTAATATACCAGGACATCACACACTATTACCTTCTTAACAGATCCATCCCCTACTCTGATGAAGTCAAACCTATGACTGTCACATCGAAAATAGATGATCTATCTCCGCTATATCTGCTTTAGTCTATAAATAGACATAAGCCACTTGTCCACCAATGCTTCCGCTGCTCCCACTGACTACGACAACCCTCTGGCAGAGTCATATACACGCACACTTCTAAAGCTAGTATAGAACGACGCTATACTCATCCTCCTGCCAGGTCTCGCAGCCTGGAACAATAGCAATGGCAAGTCTGGGTAAACAAGAACCTCCCTGTCACCGTCCTTGAGGCTACCGGAGTACATCTAGGGTGCCTGAGGTTACCCACCGTATCTGCGGAGTGGCCAATGGAATGTCAAACCAGATTGAATCTTTAGGATTTTATCAAATCTTCAGCAATCGTTTGCGGTTCTGGAATCACTTCCAGTTCTACCATACTCCCACTACTGTTTTCCGAAAAAAAATTCCATTTTTGTTAAAACTGTGGCGAGTTAAGAACAATATCACTATTGATCTTCCAGATGGTAGAAAGTCAACCCTCGTCATAGCCTGGGTCAACCCATAAACAGCCATTACAGAAACGTGCCTTGAGTTATCCAGAGTCTGGTTTTAAGCATAAGCCGGACAACTCCCCGTACCTCAACATCGTTAAGATATGAACTGTTCTATATCTAATATAGAAACAGAGGCACTGATTTAATTGAACCAGATTCAAATCATGCAGCTGTCTCTAGCGCATGTCAACTAAATGGAAGGAGGCCGATCAGCGTTACTCAACTTAGGAATGCTTCCAATTATGAGTAACCTGAACGAGAAGCAAGTTCTCTTAATCATTACTATCAACTGAATACCCTACACAAGTATCTACATCTTCGATCACCTTGAAGAATCCCGATACTTGCAACATCTGGTTCTCTACTTTATTCATATACCTATAACTTCCCAAAACTCAGACCTTGTGTTTCTACGAAACACTTGTCTAAGAACTAGAGAAGTCATAAGTAAACTGAATATAGTACGAGGACCAACCCCTCTGTCCTAATGGACACTGGACAGCATACAATACTCTGTATAAGTCCCTTGAGTCTAATAACTCACTCTCTGTGTGTCGTAGGTTGAAAACTGTACTTATGGTTAAGAAGAATTACACCGCTGTTTAATGCCCCTTACCTAACCATCCACTGATATAGGTAAATGTCAAGGACATAATTTCAAAAAGGTATATCTCACTCTATGAAAATAGACGTACAGATATATCAATTTGAAATTGGTGCATAACAGCGGATATTCAAAACTAAATATCTGCAGTCCGGCAAACAACCCAGGTGACTTCCTCAAATATCACCAATTGCAACAAATTCTGATATAATGAGGATGATCACCTAATTCCCAATAACTTACTCCCACTCATCATCTGTAAAACCATACAGATGTGAGAATCGTACCTGGTAAATACATACCCTGGAGCAAGTGTCTAATTGGGAAATCAGTTTTCTTTTGACATTACACAGTAAAACTGAATCATTGAAATGTTTCGTAGGGGTATCCGGGTATTTCTAGTAATGCCTCTTCCATTATCCAGATTCACAACTGTAACCGTATATTTCTTTGCCACCTCCCCAAATCCCTTTATATGTCTTTAGTCGTTACCTTCTGTACACCCCTTTAGGCCAAATGGTTTTCTTCCTTCCCTACCTTTCGGCACCAGCCCATGGTTTAGAAGACGACTATCCAATAAACATAATGGGTGTACTTTCCTAATCCTAGGAACACTCGCAATGTGAGAGAAGGTGAAGATAAAAGACAACCAAATAAACTTTATTCCTATTTCTCCTGAACCAGAATCCATCCCCGAACTGGAACAAGTTCCTTTCGAGTTCGTATATAACCATACGATGGAATATCCAATAAACTGTGGATCTTCGTAGTGATACGGAGTGTCCTGGAGAAATACAAAGGTGAAGTGGGAGTGGTAACGAAATACTTGGTTTGGTCGTGAATATCAGTCCCAATTTACTTTGCCCTCCTTCTAATCCCTTCATTTGTCTTTACACAATACCTTCTGTACACCATCGTTAGGCTAATTAGTTTTCTTCATTCCCTACCTGTTGGCACCTGCCTATGGTTTGGAAGAAGACTATCCAATTTGCGTAATAGGTGTACTATCCCCTAATCTAAGGGGCACTCGCAACCTGAGAGAAGGTAAAAGGAAAAGACAACCGAATAGTCTTATTCGTTTTCTCCAGAACCAGAAACCATCCTCGAATAAATTCCTTCGAGTTCGTATATAACCATACGATGGTTTTGTCTAATGGAAGTGGACGTTCGTAGTAATACGGGGTGTCCTGGAGAAAAGGGTAAAAGTAGGAGTGGCAATGAGGTTTGCAACTCTGACAATCACAAAGTCAGTGTTTTAAGAAGGTTCGGTTAATCTTGGTCACTGAGTCATAGTCTTAGGGTCGGGTCAATGGTCGCTGCCAAAGAGAGAGAGAAAAGAAACACTCAGCGTGCACTCTAACCTAGATCAGAATGGTTACCAATTTATCTAATCAGGAAACCTCCCACTGTACCGTCAAATTCTCCTCCAAACCAGAAAGAAGAATTAGTCGGGATCACCCGAGGAGTAAACCAACTCATCAGTGGGAATCGGGATCCAACTATCATCGCATGATAACGTGACGGAATCCGCTCACGTTATCACACTCCAGAAGGTATGCGCATATCTGGCAAGTTTCAGTTTCTTTTGAAACTCCCGATGAGATTTTTGCCCCATGCTCTTATGACCTTAGCGTGAGGTCAAAATGTCATAAGTCACATGTCAAGTTCTACCCATCATTATCCAGGTTAATTTGAACCCACCCGTACATACTCTTGACGTAGGCCAAAATAGTAGTACGACTGTCCCAAACCAACGCATCTATCTATGCAACAGATAAATATCCGGCAGCTACCAATCACTATGCCTTGGCGTGAGGTCAAAATACATAGCTTGAATACTGCCGAATATTTAACTGAAATGATGGAGGGCTACGAGTGGTTTCTGGCGAAAACCTTTAACGTAATGAACTTGATATCGTTGAAAGAACTGGATATCTTTATAAAAATATAGTGACGAAAATCTTTGCTAAAGATGTCACTCCCGGTGAAGGGATCTCGGCTCATTCCCCGTAGAATGAGGTGCAGGATATTCCAACTGAATACCATGATGCAAAGCAAAAGTAATCGTCTATAGTGAAGTTATTGCCCTGACGCAAACTTCTGTCCAAGGGGTCACTCCCGGTGAAGGGATCTCGGCCCTTGCCTCGTCGACTGAGGTGCAGGATATTCCAACTGAATATCACTGTGCAAAACAAAAGAGAACGCCCTTGCAATAACAGCTTTTTGAAAAGTTGTTCCAACAACATCAGAATAGGTTTGTTTAACTTGCATTGATCCGAATCAATGCAGTCCCATCAATTGATCACACCAATAAAGAACGAAAATAATGACGTACGTATATGCCATCCGCATTCACCACTGGGTCCCATCATTACCCGTTAGGTTAGTTAACTAACGACAGAGCGGGGACTGGACTAGCGCGGATGCAAAACATATACAACATCTACTAGTATATATATCAATATATAATATTCGCTCAAGGCGTGATAACATGCAACATCACAGAAATGTAATCAGCATCACAGAACAATACAGATATCTGGGATCCCCGGGTTTCACAGAGCCGCTACTGAAACCCGACGTTCCACTGGTCGTGTGGATAGCCTGTGCAATGAAATCCTAGACCCCTACGGGCGTGGCAAGTTACCCGCCAAAACCTGAAGCGAGGCATCCCCCTTCAGCAACGTGAATGGACCACCCAGCACTTCACGGAATCCGGTAACTTGGGCACCCCTCCTGGGTTAACCTGTACCCCCTACGAGTGCAGCGAATAGCCCGCCAATTCTAGAGTGAAGCCCCCTCCGTCTCAAAACCATGAGATGCGGGCCCGTTGCCCTCTAGAATCCGGCTATCCGTGCACCCCACCTTGGGGTAATCCTAGTACAGAAAGTAAAATATACATACAACGGGTACAACGACCTCGACCCGGTCGTGCCCCAAAAGAATAATACAAACAGGCAGTGACGGCAGTCCACATGTCGGACGCTCGCCCCGCAGTAACAAATGTACATAATACAACCAAATCTGTACTAACATTGCATCCAGGCTATCCCCCACTACCAATCCGCAACATCACAGCACAATCACAGAACATCAACGTGAATGTCACGTTCGCAAATCCGTCTAACCGGGCTATAGCAGTTAGACAAGATTTACCGATCAAGTGACATTCACGGTCGCAGATATAATGTAAATACTGTGAACTAATGTGTTTAAAATTTTCGATTGATCAAATTTACCCAAGTGGGCCCCAAGCACTACTGTAGCACTCACAGAATATCTGGCCCCAAAAAGAATGTTCCAAAAACCCTATTTTCAAGTCAGGAGGCCTCTGTAAAAAATTGGTGCATTGAACAGTAAATACGGCGCGGCCCAAGCATGGGTTTGGCCGCGGTTCCGCGGTGGGATGATGACGTCACACGACCAAAATTTTACAGAGTGCTTAGAATTCCCTGTACATGTCTCTGCAACAACCTGAAATATTTTCGAGCCCAAAAAATTTCGACAGAGAACTGATGCTTTTGAAAATGCGGTTTTGGGATTTTTGTTCGATCGGAAATGTAAACACGTTAGATCAAGCTAGACTAGGTTAATGGCCTGGCTCTGATACCAGTGTAAGTGCACGGCGGCGCCCCGGCCGTCAAACTGAGGCCAAAATGCGGAAACGATACTTTACTTTAACTTTATAACCGGCACCACCGCACACAAAAATCCCGGATCGGGCCATTAAACTAATTCTAGCTAACAGAAGAACGGGGTAGAGAGATATACCGAGCGATCCGTGTCCTTCGGTCTTCTCGTTGTCGTCCCGATCTCCCACGGAATCTCCGGTCTTCACCTCCTCGCCGGAAGGGCACCACGTCGCGGGCTTCTTTTACGGGCTCCCACCTCTGGACCGAGGCAACTCGGGCACGAAGTTGGCAAGTCGATGTGCCCAAGGGTACTGTAGGTTAACTGTAGAAGTCTATGACTCTTTGGGGTTTATAGAAGTTGCCCTTGTTGGTGGAGGAAATGGAGTATGGAATTTTGTGTTGAACATGGAATTTTTGCAATCATATGAGAACTAAAAACCCCTTAGCAAAAATTTGACATGCCCATCTCCATTTGGCCGGCCATGTACAAGGAGAATGGAGAGAGAGAGAGGAAAGGTCAAGGGGTGGGAAAGCAACTAATACAAGCAAAAAGGAAGATGATTATCATATGAAATGATGATCACAATCCAATCCAAAACCACTCCCATCATCAACAACCATGATGAACCAAAAGTCAAGCCATAATGAAAAGAAGAAGTCAAATGGTGGTAGAATTATCATGATACAACAATATGCAAATAACACCCTCCAAAATGCTTATTTGCACAAATGCAAATAAGCCCTCCTCCACCAATTTTCATCCAATGAAAGATACAAAGAAATATGGCTGAAACGGAAAACAAACTGGAAACTCAAAAAAACTGATACCGTAATAAATTACAGGAAAACCCCCGCTACTGTATATACATACCCGCATTTGTATTCCGACCGAATACAAATGCACTGAGACAAAATCTACACTGTACAATACTAGGATCCGGCTTAAACCAAAGCCCGCTAGTATTATCCGTCCGATCATGATCCGTGCAATACCGCACGTATCTGATCGAACCCTGCCATATCTCCATACGGCCTCTACAGCGTTTCGCCCGAAACTTGAGAAAATGGTCTGTGGGGGACTCTAAAGGCTCGTCAATACTTTGGCTGTGGATTTAACCACTAGCACGTCAGATGTATTAGCCTATACGTAACGGGCTACCAGGTATTGACCAAAAGGGACGTCGATGAGCGAACTCATCCTGACACCCTACTGAGCCTGTCAGTGACAATATCCGTACAGTCCGGTCCGTTCGTCTATGAGCATCGCATGGAGGGCCTAGGGGGTTGGTAAAAGTCAGACCCCCAAAAGCGGTACAAGTCGTGTCGGAGTGTAGCCCAGAACACCCTGACATACTACTGGAATACCTACAAGTAAATCTCCTGCCTCAGCCGAGGGCTTTGTGTAATGGCTCTCCTAGACACAGCGTGACCTCACCCCCAATACCGGGAGAGACGAAACCCTGAAGATCCGCTCACTGCCTCCATGTGGCTTGGGACTGTGCCCAACTAAAACCTGTTTGCACGTCTCCTTTGAGCGTGGTAGGGTAGTAATCAAAGCACAGTGGGAACTCACACGAGACAAATGACGATCTCAGGTCGATGAACTAACCTGTACACATGTCACCAGGGAACTGCTATCTGACGTCTGGTATAATCCCAACTAGCAGGTTCCCGGTGAGTCCTGTCCGGTGTACTCGTAACCCAATGAGCACCTGTATACATCTTAGGTGAACCAACTGACACCAGTGGCTTATAAGACCGGCCACCGCCCCTCGTCGGGGTCTCGACTGTATACACTAGTCTACTCTGGAGAATCGATGCCCTGTCTCGAAACTCCCACGACTAGGGACCTTTTAAGGATGTGCTTATAAATCCCAGCTCCCACGTATATGATCGCCCTCATACTGCTGGTAGTCAAGCAAAAGTCCTAGGGGCTCTATCAACGTGCAATAGTGACCTGTAAGGTCACCTAAAGCAGTACACGATGATAAAGATAAACCAGATAACATACTATCATCTTGAGTAAGACTGACCTACCGGGATAGGTCCTCCCTCAATCATTGCAATCACGTGCCTGTGATCCAATAATTGTCTCTGAGGGCACTATCTCCAACAATGTATACATAAACGATATTAGGTGATAATGACATTGAGATATACGAAACTCTAGAATAGAACCCGGACTGTAACCTGTGACTTGATTACGATATGAAATATGGGTGGCTTGGCCACGACATGATATAGGTGACTTAATCTCGACATGACATATGCGCCTTAATCACGACGTGAAATATGTGAATTAATCGTGATATGATATATGTGATATGATATTTCTGAGGACCAATTGACGATGTAAAATTATGCTGGTAATGATATATAATTGATGATATTAGAATGTATGCGATTTCAGTACAGTACCCTTGATCGTGACATTATTTGATGAAGATATTATACGAATGATGATGTACGTAGGTGATACTTGACCCGTACCCCGATATTGGGATGCCGTACGATAGATTTTATCGTACGAGGCGTAGATGTGATGATTGATCCGCACTCTTGATTCGAGGAAGTCGTACTACGTACGTGACGCTATTGAGTATGGATCGCCGACTATTAGAGATATGAACTCAGACCCTAGGTAGATTCTTACTGCTGATCGACTAGTTTTCTTTAGTTTAGTTCTTAGGGGGTTAAATAGATACCAGTTTAGGCTCAAGTCATATAAATGTAGTTAGATATGTATATTCCAAATGAGTGGTTAGTACTCATTTTTCCTTTATTTTCAGATTGTAATCATCACGTTGCATGTTCATACATATGTTTCCTTAGTCAGTATAAAACTCTGCCTGTTAGGACACCAGCACCATTACCGATGATACGCATATTCCACGCACACTTATTTGCCGGCTCACACACATCATCATCGGTAATTGCTATGTCACGTACACTTTAGAACATATTATCTTTTATTGATAGAATCAGCTAAAAGCCAGATCGATATAATATTGTGATCACTCTCAGGTGTTAGTCTAGATATGGCATTTATTACTTAGACATTTCATGCATTCATATTTTCATGTTATCATGCAGTATTGTGGGGATTATGCCGACACTTATCATTTGCTTACTCATGATATTGGGATTTTGGATTTCTATGAGATTTCTGGATTTTTGGGAAAACCGCAAGATCATATATAAAAACATCTCTCTTTTTAAAATATAAGTTGCGGTTTTCTCGTGATGTATGTGTCGTCCACCATGAGATTTCATGTTTTCTGTTGGATTTCGAGACTCGATTCGAGGAGTGGATGTACCGTCTCGGGTACATGATGGGCGGGGTATGGTACACCGGGGCAAGAAGATCGAGTTGTAGATGATGAGCCTGGCAGGGGAAGACTACCTACCGGTGATGTCTGGCGCGGCGGATATCCGGAGGATACCGACCGTTGTCGTGAGATTTGATGTTATGGGCCGATCCGGACTGACGTAGACCCGAGATATTGAGACTATGAGATATTGAGACTATGAGGTATTGAGACATGAGATTTACATGTTTTGTGTCGATGCTTGACACGGATTTCCATGGATTTCATCGATGATATTTCAGATTTCTATACAAATTTACCATGATAAAATTTAAAGATTTCTTCTACAGATATATCCAGATTTTAGGATTGATTGTTTTACATTCATGGTGCATGCATACTAATTCACATGACAAATTACTATTTGAGGCACTGGCACGAGCACGGAGCATTTGCACTTGCACGTAGTTTAGTACCCTGCCATTACTAGATGACTAGTAATATATTAGTTTATTATTATGACCTAGGACAACGTCGTGCATTCAATTTCTTTTCGCAGATGTCTTCTACTTACGAGTTGGCAATTCACCCCCGTTGTGCCAAATTTTATTACAGGTTCGATATACAAATTTCCTTGGCAGCTTGCTGGCACATCATTCCATTCAGGGTGATTTGCATGGTAGGTTGGTTCACTTGTATCAGGACCGCCGTTGTACTTTTATTATTTCAATGATATCTAGTAAGCTCCATCAACCAAACTTGTATTACTTGATAAGTTTAAAGGACCAGTTATTTATTTCGACCTTAGAGTCGCGCATCTATTATTATGGTTTGGTGGATTTGTTTTCTTTTGAGTTTTGAGCCTCGCCCTTTGGCGTTGTATATTATTGTGCATTGTGTGGTTGTTTCTGTCTGTTGGCGTATAGCTAGCTCCCGCTTGGGGATGCTTTTTTATTGTTTTTATATATTATTCTTGTTTATACCCGTTTGGGGCAAGTTTTTACAAAGGAGACTCTGCCGAAATTTTTGAGGAAATTTGATCTTGTTTTTTTTAAACTTGTTTTCTGCATGTTTTCCTTTACATCTTATTTTATATGGTTTAGATGTCTGGACTTCGGCTTACTTAGATTACTTTACGCCTCTAGACGCTTCGTAATTTAAGTGTCGGTCACGTTCCGTATCTTCGGGTCGTGACAATTTGGGGGGAAACCGCAAAAACATATATAAACTTCTTCTCTCTCACTTTTTAAAAATGAAAAGTGCGGTTTTCCCATGATGTATGAGTCTTCCACCATGAGTTTTCATGATTTCTGATGGATTTCGAGACCCGATTCATGGAGTTGGTTGAACCGTCTCGGGTATATGGTGGACCCGGTAAGGAACCGCGGGGCGAGAACGTCGCAGATGATGGCGTTGAGCCTGGCAGGGGAAGACTACCTACCAGTGATTTTACCCGACGCGTCGGATATCCGGAGGATACCGTCGTGGTCTTGAGATTGATGTTAGGGGCCGGTCTTGACTGACGGTGCCCTAGATAGTGAGATTGAGACACTGAGATTTTGTGATATTGAGGTACTGAGATTTGATGATACAGGCCGGTCCGGATAGCCGGAGCCTGAGATATTGAGATATTTGGATTTATGTTTTGTGTCGACGCTAGACACTATTTCTGCTGATTTCATTTATGATACCTTGTTTTAAAAATACAGAAATCTCACTGAGTTATGAAAGCAGTTTCTTCATTTACATGTATTCTGTTTTCATGCATTCATACCTTATCCATATGATATATTGCTACCTGAGGCACTGACACGAGCACTTGGGATTACACTTGGTTTAGATATTTACCCTTGCTACCTTTTTATACTCCAGACTTGTCATTTTGAGGATTATATATATAGTGATCGTATGACCTAGGATTGCGTTATTCATGCGATTTCTGCTCGTAGATGTTTTCTACTCACGAGTTGGCAACTCACCCCCGTTGTGCCACAGTTTCTTGCAGGTTTTGCCGTACAGGTTTCATTACGGATTTACTGGCACTACTTCCATTTCCGGGTGATTTGCTAGTAGGTGGGTTCACTTGCATCGTGACCATCATTATACTTTGCATATTATTATTCTGTTGTATCTAGAAGCTCCATCAACCAAACATGTATTTATTTCAGATAGAGACCAGTGATGTTTATTCTTTCGACCTTAGAGTCGCGCGTTGTATTTCTATGGATTTCATTCTGTTTTGAGTTTCCTTTTCTGTTGTGATCCTCGCCCTTCGGCGTTGTATATTATTGCTTGTGTGGTTGTGACCGTCGATTGATGATGAACTAGCTTCTACTTGGGGATGCCTTTATTCATTATATATGCTTTATCAGGTTTTGTACCCGTTTGGGGTCGGTTTTTACAAAGTAAACTCTGCCGAAATTTTTAGAAAAGACTTGTGATTTTATAAAATGCATATTTCGGCGTATGTTGCAAGCTACCTGATTTAAATTGGTTTTTCCTTCACTCTACTACTTTTCTTGGTTTGGATTTCTGGGCTTTAGGCTTACTTAGATTACGTACGCTTCGAGACGATTCGCAGTTTAAGTGCCGGTCATGTTCCGTACTTTCGGGCCGTGACAAAGTTGGTATCAGAGCATTAGGTTTTACCTTCGGAGCGTAGGATGAGCCTTGGTTGATGGAGTAGGTAGCTTGAGCAGAGTGACGTACCGTACGTATGTTTCGCGGCATATTTACGATACGCTACTCCACTTAAGAAGCCTTATGATGTACATTTCTTTATTCAGTATTATATTCATTCATGATCTAGCCTCATCAGTACCAGTTATGGTTTTGCTGCCACGATTACGGGCAAGGAGAGCTACGGCTAGAGTTGCGGTCAGCACGAGCTCGTCACGAACGAGGACTGACCGGGGTGTGATTCCGGTGACACATGATTGCAGAGATGTGTCTTTTTATGGTGTTTTTGCGCCACGAGCGTTTGATGGATCGCTGTATGAGATTACTCGGACGTGCAGATCAGCACCATAGGATTGGGCCACTGATAGAGCCCAGCCAGATTTTGATGACCGTTGATGTATTGCATATTCATGATGATTGAGGCACTGTTCAGCGTGCAGACAAGTGAGCCAGTTATTGCTGCGAACGACGAAGTATTGCCTCAAATGTTGGAGCTATTGCAGTACAAGTTGTACTAAGAGATGATAGAAGGTCGCTAGTCACCGAGGATGAATGACTAGAACATGTGGTTCGTTCGGCTACCCCGATGCGAGGTCATCAGATCGATTGATTCCAGCTAGAGACGACTTCACGCGGATACGTTGAGAGTCGATAGAGGCGATCGAATGTCAGAAACCTATTATTCCAAGTTTAAAGTATTCGGAAATACATGCAGGCAATTCTATGGACCCTCTAGAAGAATGAAACCCTAACTCGACATAATGACCGTGTGAAAGCCTTTGAACCTTAGGGTTTGCGGCAGTTCCGCGGCGCCATTAGTGAGGCTTGGATTTGCCCTTCTACGGCTGGATCACCGATGCTGTGGTATGTACTTGATACTATTAAACTGTACCCAAGGTGTTGAGCTCTTGGGGGATTATGTGGTTTTGACGAATCGATCGGATGGTCCGATTTCATTCGGATGCTAGGTGGTGAGATGCATTTGTTGGGAGACCCCAGATACGAGGATAGCCGTTGGAGCTCAGTCCATGCAGCCACGACGAGACGAGTCCGAAGCAGTCGACATTAGAGAAAAGTGGAGTAAGAGGTTTGTACCAGATCTGGATGAGATGACGTTCCACTCCGCCGACATCAGTGATGCGGTACGCATGCCGAGGCATTGTACTTGGATATACCTTCCAGAAGGAGTCGCGATGAGTATGCAGCCGTTCCGGAACAAGAAACATATATAGTAAAGGACGATGACTTCCGGACAGTTAGGCAGAGATGAGATTTGGGAGAGTCCTCGACAAGAACTTTCTGGAATAAATTACGATAAGACTTGGACCCAGGAGTGGTCATGTTACGCACACCAGCAGGCCAGAGTTCATGAACGTCGACGAGACATGCTATGGGTGATCACGACAGTTGGCCAGAGATTCTTGGAGGATGTGCTTGAGCGGGACTATTCCACCATATTTGATTTCGGTATTTTGGGCGGTCTATTCGCATGACTGATTTTGATGATTGAGTTTCATGATATGTGTTTTCATGAACCATGGTTGCACCTACTGAGTATTTACGATTTTGCACAGTTGTTGCAGTTGATATCGTTTTCGTGCCTTGGTTTCTCATGTTTATGATTTTATGGGTTTCATACAGTGAGTTGATTTTGTGCATATGTACGCACACGATTTGGTTTTGCACTCAGTATAGTTCACATATGCTTGCAGTGCAGTGATACGCATTTTGTACACTACAGTTGCACTGGACTTCGGTTTCGATGGTGATGCTCGATATTTGTTTTGTATACGTTGTGCACCTGATTGGATTTTGCGCATGTTCGGCGCTAGATATTGGATTTCGTGATTTCATGCATGATGGATGCACCTGATTTGGGTTTTCGCGCGTGTTGGGCTCATGCTACGAGATGCGATTTTGGTGCACACCAGATGCACTAAATCCAGATTCCTCGTGCATGTCAGATGCACCTGTTTTTGCTGTCAGGCACACCTGTTGCCCTTGACAGATGTTTCGTGCACACCCGATGCACTTAGATATTATTTCTGTGTGCATGTATGGCACATTCATGGATTTTGATTTCCGTGCGCACCAGACGCACATAGTATTCATATGCACATTTTGGGATTGATTTCTTATGGAGCAATACGTTTTTGTGATGTTTTATTATTGTTTTCGTACTGAGCAGGATGAGTCAGATGACAGTACCTGAGTATATTTTGCATGCATTGATAGATTTCAAATGGATTTCCAAAAGCGAGCTATAGTCTCAGTATTTACCTACGTGTCTGATATAACACGAAACGTTTAAAACAAGGAAAACCCTTCTAAATTGTTTCCAAAACGGCGGAACGTACATATTAAACAAAGGATATATACGTATATGGCTATTTCTTATAAGATACGTCCGCCACTGTGCAGTGTTATGCGCATTGCACAGCGACTTTAAAAGATTTGGCATGCATTTCCTTCAGATATTTACATGTATAGATTTGATATTTACATGTATAGTTTCGAGTTATATCATATTGGTTCTGCTTTGGATTTGGCATTCGTGTCTTAACCTTGACTCCGATGATTGAGGGACGCTTGACGGAGTTTCGATTTTGAGTTATCTGCTTACTACTTATGCGCATGCATTGCGCTATGATGCGTTTTATGTATTGATGATTTCGGAGCCCCGACGACTTGGACTTTCATTTGAAATGTTTTAGAATTTGGGGGTTTAAATTTAAATTCGGAGACCGAATTTCTTTAGGGGGGAAGATTGTAACATTTCAAAAAAATAAAATATTATTTTTGGGAATTTTTATAATTTAATATTAATTTTTAATGAATATTTTAATATTTCGGTATAATTAAATACATAATGGGAAAAATTATGGAAAAATTATGGAAAATTCTAAAATAGGGTATTTTATGGAATTATGCCATTTTAAAGTTTTTATGATTAGTTATATACTAATTTAGTGCTAATCGCGATTAAAAATCGCTAATCGGATTTTTAGCTTTTTGTGCAAAACATGCACATATCATTTTTTTACACTTGTGTTACATTTGTTTCTTTGCCTTCTCTTCATTTTAGCATGGTTCCTTAGGGTTACCATTGTGTGAGAAGGAAAGAAAAGAAAAAGGGAAAAGAAAAGAAAGTCAAACAAGTATCATGATGAGAGAGGGGACACAATCATGATATGAGGCATGCTTGAGAGAGAGAGAGAGAGCCATACCCCTTTGTTCCCAACATTTTCTTCATCTCTTCACCATTCTTCTCCCTCTTCACCCATGGCAAAACCTCATCTCCCTCCACCTTCACCCCATGGATCCATCTCATTTCCCTCACCAAAACCCTATACCCTTTTCACAAAAAATGATCCCCACCTCACCCTCATCACATTGGACCGATCAAACTTAGATTTTGAAGACGTGGGACTTTTAGGGTTTTGCTTGGTGGCATTAAAGAGGTATAATCTCTACCATTTAGTTTAGTTTTTAGTTTATTATATCTAGTTTAGTTTAGAAGTCGTTTAGCGTGAAATTTTGATGTTGGGAAATTCTAGAGAAGGTTTTGGGTGTTTGTATAGATTTGAGGTGTGTAGTGGCTGTTACAAACCTTAGAGACTGGATTCAAGAGCTCGAATTGAGTGTGTAACCAAAATACGGATTTACGATTGTTGTGCATGACGGTTTTGTGAGGATATAGGGTGTGCAGGGAAATCTGGAGCAACCGGGGGGATTTTTGAGGAAAGCAAACAACTCCACGGACCAAATTAGAGTACTAGGAGACCCCCATGACTAGACGAACCCAAATGGAGACCCTTTGGCCGAGGAGGCCGGAATTTTTGGCCTTGTGGCCGGCCACATGAAGGAAATGGGTGTCGGGGTTAATCCAGTAGGTCATATACATCATATACAACATCCTAGACTTGTTTTGGAAACTACTTTTGACCTGAGTCAAAATCTAGGAGCATTCTTATGTGATTTTGGCTATGTTTTCCGTGTTTTGAAATGCTAATTCTTGATAGTTGGATTTGTATTAGGTTGTTGCATGTTTGTACAGCAACAACAAGGGTTGTTTAGTCGTTTTTGCACGCGTAGACTATAGGTTTTGACCCATAGGCAATCCGTGTACCGTTTTGGTTTCTGGACTTGATGTTAATAGTAATTGCGATTGTTTATTATATGTAGGTACCCTCGTGAAGACTTAAAGGCGACAAGCAAGCGCGTGGCGATATCGGCATCGGCAAGCAAAGGTGAGTAGATTTATATCTACGGGGAGAAGTCGGGTGGATGGCGTATAGCACCCCCGCAGTTCATGGTGATGTATACAGATGCGTATACACACATATAGATTCTATATGTTGATTGAGATTTTTGATGATAAAGATGGATTTTTGGTGTTCTTGGATTGGTTTAGTGTAGTTGTGAAACCCTAGAGTAATGGTTGCACCTATACACACACGCACGCACATACTTGCATACATCCATTCTTTTACATGTGCGTATATGGGAATATATATATTTATGTGTTCACATGGTTATGAGACTATGTGTTCATATACTGGATTGGAGGATAGTACTTGGGATTTGAGATGAGTCGATGAGATTTGATTTGAGGCTGTAAGATCGGTGATATGGTAGGGTTCGTATTTGAGATACGTCATGATGTTATAGCGGATCTTTGGACGATGATACCAGGTGAATAGTGATATACATAGAATAGTTGACTTATGATCGAGATTGAGATAAGATATGTTAGGATATTTATAATAGGTCGCATTGGGCGATGTATACCTCTTTATGATGATATGTGTTGATGACATCGGTTTGTATGAGGCTGTAGATCAGTAGTCAGATCATGATTATATTGATGATATCAGAATTGTACTAGACGTAGATCAGTACCCCGGATTATGATCTTTGATAAAGAGGATACCAGACGAATAATATGATGAATGTGATATTGACCCGTACCCAGATTTGGGATGCCGTACGACGGATTTACGTACGAGCTATATATTGATGATAGATCCGCACTCTTGACTTGGGAATGTCTGATTATAGATATGGTATCGGATGTGATATTATTGAGGCGGGATCACCGACTAATATATATATATATATATATATATATATATATATATATTTGTATCGACTCAGATTTTATGCGGTTTCCTTACCTTCAGTTAGCCTGTTAGCTCAGTCCTATAGTTTAGTGTAGTTGTTAGACTAGATTCGATTCCTACCTATTTCAAAAACTAACGAATCGTAGGTATTTTAAAATACAGGTCAAGGGATTCTACGGATATTTCAAAGAACATATCTTTTCTTAAAAACACCGTAGCCCTTATTTTCAAAACACCGTAGCCCTTATTTTCAAAACACCGCGATTCGTATTATTTCAAAAGGCACAACTGAATGATTTATATTTATATTAAAGGCAGATTAGTTATCGTTGTGTCTAGTATTCAGGTCCCGCACATTATTGCTGTTCGCTCCGCATCGCATACTTATATTATGATTCATATACCATTATTGATAACACCAGCACCATTACCGATGATGCGTATGCTCCACGTACACTTACTTGCCGGCTCACACACATCATCATCGGTAATTGCCATGTCACGTACACTTTAGAGAATAATATTTCATGGACATAGCTTGTTAGCTAATAGTTTCGACATGATATTAGTGTACTTACCTTATATGCTAGTTTAGACATTGTAGTTATTACTTGCTACTTCATGCATGTTATTATTCACTGTTACGCCGCATTCATGGATTTTTATGCCTATATTCACTGTTTTATTGGCTATTGATGATTTGGATTCGGATTTTCATGAGATTTCCTGGATTTGGGGGAAAACCGCAAAAACATTTATAAACTTCTTCTCTTTCTCTTTTTAAAAATGAAAAGCACGGTTTTCCCATGATGTATGAGTCATCCACCATGAGTTTTCATGATTGCTGATCGATTTCGAGACCCGATTCGAGGAGTTGGATGAACCGTCTCGGGTACATGGTGGACCCGGTAAGGAACCACGGGGCGAGAAGGTCACAGATGATGGCGTTGTGCCTGGCAGGGGAAGACTACCTACCGGTGATTTTACCCGACACGTCGGATATCCGGAGGATACCGTCGTGGTCTTGGGATTGATGTTAGGGGCCGGTCTGGACTGACGGCGCCCTAGATAGTGAGATTGAGACACTGAGATTTTGAGATATTGAGGTACTAAGATTTGCTGATACTGGCCAGTCCGGATAGCTGGAGCCTGAGATATTGAGATATTCAGATTTATGTTTTGTGTCGATGCTAGGCACTGTTTCTACTGATTTCATTTATGACACCTCGTTTGAAAAATACAGAAATCTCACTGAGTTATGAAAGCAGTTTCTTCATTTACATGTATTCTGTTTTCATGCATTCATACCTCATCCATATGATATATTGCTACCTGAGGCACTGATACGAGCACATGGGATTACACTTGGGTTAGATATTTACCCTTGCCACCTTTTTGGGCTCCAGACTTGTCATTTTGAGGATTATATATATAGTGATCGTATGACCTAGGATTGCGTTATTCATGCGATTTCTGCTCGTAGATGTTTTCTACTCACGAGTTGGCAATTCACCCCCGTTGTGCCACAGTTTCTTGCAGGTTTTGCCGTAGAGGTTTCATTACTGCTTTGCTGGCACTACATCCATTTCCGGGTGATTTGCTAGTAGGTGGGTTCACTTGCATCGTGACCATCATTATACTTTGTATATTATTATTCTGTTGTATCTAGAAGCTCCATCAACCAAACATGTATTTATTTTAGATAGAGACCGGTGATGTTTATTCTTTCGACCTTAGAGTCGCGCGTTGTATTTCTATGGATTTCATGCTGTTTTGAGTTTCCTTTTCTGTTGTGATCCTCGCCCTTCGGCGTTGTATATTATTGCTTGCGTGGTTGTGACCGTCGATTGACGAAGGGCTAGCTCCCTCTTGGGGATGCCTTTATTCATTATATATGCTTCATCAGGTTTTGTACCCGTTTGGGGTCGGTTTTTACAAAGGAAACTCTGCCGAAATTTTTAGAAAAGACTTGTGATTTTAAAAAATGCATATTTTGGCGTATGTTGCAAGCTACCTGATTTAAATTGGTTTTTCCTTCACTCTACTTCTTTTCTTGGTTTGGATTTCTGGGATTTCGGCTTACATAGATTACGTACGCCTCGAGACGATTCGTAGTTTAAGTGCCGGTCATGTTCCGTACTTTCGGCTCGTGACACTCTCATTTTTCTTCCAGATTTTCAGCAGATCAAAAGGTGATTTGATGTGGACCTTTTGCTATGATTTTCTTGAGCTCCGCGTAGAAGTCTTGGATCTTGTGCTGCCCTTGTGCTTTGTGCATGGAAATGACCATTGATTTGCCATTTTGTCCTTTAAACTGGTGTGCGGTAACATACGGATAGCGAGCGGAGACCTGTATTATATCTGTGGTTGGCAGTAGTCCAGATTTTGTCGTGCTTTTCCATGAATTTCACTGCTTAGAGCTGATAACCTGTAACGTGCAATTATTTTAGTAAACACGGATCAAGAGTACCTACCTATAAGCAATGTGATCAAAAATGGGCAGTATAAAAATGCAATATTCCGGTATGAACATATATCATATCACGACCCAATCACATATCACAATCTCACGGCATCATGCCTGATAATATCGGCTCATCTCCAAGTATCATATACTGGGCTCATCATCCGTGTATATGTTTATGTATATATATATATATATGTATGTGTGTGTGTATGTATGTATACACACACACACACACACACACCCCAACGCATCCACACACACACACACACACATACACATATATATACATACATATAAACATATACACCCATAATCATATCACGTGTGTGCATGTGCATGTGTGTCAACCATTACTCTAGGGTTTCGTGACTAAGAAACTAAACTAAAAGCACTTTCCTCCAATTACACTAAATCCAACCCATGGTTTCCTAAAGCCTTTCTTGCTAAGTATTCACATCTCACAATAACACATATGTATATATATCATAAACGAATCATACCGTACGAAATTGCGGGGGTGCTTTACGCCATCCACCCGACTTCCCCCATAGATATACATCTACTCACCTTTATCCTTGCTTGTCGAAGTCGATGTCGCTATGCTCTTCCTTGTTATCCAAAGCCTATGTGAAGGTGCCTACATATATAAACACATAGTATTGTAAACAAAAATCGCGTACGAAAACCAAAACGGCACATGAATCACACATAGGTTAAAACCTATGGTCTACGCATGCAAAAGAACCAAATAACCCTCGACATCGATGTACAAACGCCAATCGATCGAGATAAAACACCCATATATGAACTTAAGTCATGAACAATCATGAACCCAAAACAGAAACTCAGAAAACTTGCTCCATATTTTTGGTCAGGTGAATTGGGGATAAACAAGTAGTACAGTAGGGTAGTCTATAGGGTATGTAAGCTACAGAACCAATTCTAACACCATCACCTAAGATTTACCCGGCGAGATCAACCAAATTTCCGGCGTGGCCGGTTTTCCTGGCTTGGTTTGGGTTCGTATTCTCAGGGTGGTCTTCTAGTGCTCAATCTAGGTCAATAGAGTTGCTTGTTTTTCATGTAAAGGTCTCAGGTTACTCCGGATTTCCTTTAGGCATCACAAACCACAAAAACCAACACGGAAAGTTTCTAACTCAAGTTTCATGGCCTAGGTTCTGGTTTGATCAAGGTTTTTAACACTAAGGGGGGTTGTAGTCACCAATCACACCTCAATTGCACCATCACAACTCAGAAATCCACTAAACTTCATCTTTGAATTTTCCAAGATCACTAAACCTCACTTAATCAATTCTAAACTAAAATAGAAGCTAGAGGATATCAATTACTACACTAATGGGGAAAGAAATACCACATTTGGCAACTCAAGAATTTTCTTGAGTTGCCCCGAGTGTTCAAAATCTGAACTTGCTTAGTCCACCATGCTTGTAGTGAGCTTGTGCACAATTTTTATGAAGGGAATATAAGGTTTTGATGTGGATTTGGGGGTGTTGTGAGAAGGTAGAGGAGGTGGAGGGAGAGGGCAGCCATGAAGGGGGAGAAGGAGAAGAAGAATGATGAAGATGGAATGAAGAAACAATGAGCCATGGTCCAAAGACCCCTCACCCTCTCTCTTTCTATCTCTCTCTCTCTCTCACATTTCCTATACTTCCTTGTCTCTTGGTCTCCCACACTCAAAATATCTCTAATTTAAAACCGCTTTTTCTTTTTCCCTTTTAAAAGAAACACAAAACAAAAACCATACATAAAAGAAAAATGGAGAATTAAAACCATGGTCAATAGAAATGTAACAAGTATTTTTACAATATGACATGGTGCATGTCATGTGCACAATCAAGCTTAATGCATGATTAGTGATTATTAATTAAGCTTAGCCATAAACTTGTATGCAATTAATTATAAAATATCCAAATCGACTTAATACACTCAAAATCAATAATCAAGTAGAATTTTTTCAAATATCTCCCGAATTATCGGTGTATAGTTATACCACATCATTAAAGCTAATCTCCTTACTTCAAAATATTCATAATATTTATTACTTAAATTGTTTAGCTTCCCAAAAATAATATTTTATTTTTCTGAAATGTTACAGTGATAGTATTCGTTCAGAATCAATGTATTACTATTTGGTAATACAAGGTGATATTTGCCAACTGCTTTGGCTGCAACATTTGCACTATTCCCTACTCTTACGGAATGATCACCTATTCCCAGTTCTCTACCTTTCTTTAGCCCATGTAACATATTATATATGTGGGATCCCAATCCGGTATCTAATACCTAGGACGTAGAGTGTACTGAGAAACAATTCTCGGTAACTAACACACCCGAAGAAGATGCATCAACATGCTTATTCTTCGTTTGGGCGGCGTGGGAATCCGGATATGTCCCTATTCCCTGCTCGGACTTATATCAATTTTAGGATAGAGCGGAACCAACGTTCCCTTGCTCAGTATAATAAGCGGGTTCGGTCAATACATCTATATTATTATCTTGATTAAGGCCTGACATGGTCGCTACCTGGAGAGAGAGAGAAGAAAACACTTTAGCGTATGCTCTTGCAAGGTTAGATTGGTTATTATCTTATCTAATCAGGATGGCTCCCACTGTTTTTACCCGACTTTTGAGTCCGAACCTACTTAAGGCTCAAATCTTCCTTCAAACCCTAAAAGGTAAGACTAGCCGGGATTAATTACACCTTACAAGTTCGCCAATCTATCAGTCAGGCCAGTGCCGGTACTTTGAGAGAGGTTCCCCGTGCTTTCGCACGGACCTAATTAAAACAAACCTCATTTTCCCAGAGGCATAACCCCATTAATACCTTTCTAGACACCTACTTGATTGGCTAATTGTGATGTGTAAAACTCTTCCAGGAGTAACTCTTACTCGTAGTGAGTATCGGGATCCAACTATCTCATAGAAGGTATCCAATCTCATTGCAAATTTCAACACTTGAAATTCCCGATAATACTTATGCCCCTGGTGACTTATGACCTTGACAGAGGTCAACAAACCATAGTGCACTAGTCAAGTCCAACCCGCCATTTCATGATTGAATCAAACCCACCCGCACGACCCTTGACAGTGGTCAACTAGGTTATACGACTACCCTAATCCAATCGCATAACATGCTTTACAAATAAGCGCTAATCGGCTACCGCACACTGCGCCTTGACAAAGGTCAACAAACGCAGCATGAATACTAAATAGTCTTTATCTGAAATGACGGAGGGCTACGACAGGTTTTTATGAAAACCTTTTGCGTAATGAACTTGATAGCGTTGTAGAAACAAGTGATTTTTGAAAAGGAGTGTTTTTGAGGCTTTTACTAGTTTTTCTAAAGTGGTCACTCCCGGTGAAGGGATCTCGGCTCTTTCCTTATCGAATAAGGTGCAGAATATTTCACAAATACCACTATACAAAGCAAGAACTAAAAAAGCAATCAAAAGACCAAACCGAGTGGGTTGTATCATCTGCTAGTTTCTCTAAAGAGGTCACTCCCGGTGAAGGGATCTCGGCTCTTTCCTCATCGAATGAGGTGCTGGATATTCTACAAGGAATACAGCTATTCAAAGAAAAAAACTAGAGCTGCCATTTTTGAAAATTTTATTCCACAACATCCTTTAGGTTTCTTTTCTTTCATTAATCTCATTAATAAAGTCCCATCATTTATGCTTCCTAAGTATCACAGAAGAAACAAAAATACAACGTACGGTTATGCCATCCACATTCGCCACAGTGTCCCGTTATGCACCGTTAGCTTATTTAACTAACAACATAGCGCGGCGGGACTAGCACGGGTGCAAAACATAAGCAACGTTTATTATATATCATATATATAATAATAAAGCATTCGTCTCAAACATATAAAGTGATCACATCACAGAATATCAGCAACAGAAGATAACATATGAAATATTGGATATACTAGAAATTCCGTGTTTTAAATTAAGCCAGTATAAAACACGGATTCTACGGTCGCGATGAATAACCAAACCCACAACCCTAGACCCCTACGAGAGCGGCAAGCAACCCTACCAATTCTAGAGTGAGGAGATCCGGTCTCAACTCCTCGAGATGGTCTCCCACTGGACTCTAGAACCCGGTTACTTGTGCTCCCCACCTTGGGTCTATCCTAATGCGGAAAAGTAAATAATATACAACAATGGTGACAACATCCTCAACCCGGAAGTGCCCCAATAAAAAGAACATTACATACAATGAATTTTACATGAATGAAAATAAAAACTCTTATCTCATATAAAACACTTGTCTATTCAAAACATGACAATCCAATATAACATATCACAGCAACACATAACATCACATGTCATCAACGTAAGTAAATATGCGTATCCCAATTGTCGTCGACATATAGCAACGAAACCGACGATACACCAAATATTACACTTACGGTCGCAGAAAAGAAAATATCAAAATATAACATTTGGAATCCACAATCACCTTAGACATCATAAACCCGAAATATCACATATCTCGGATTTCATGCCTAACAATATGAATTCCAAATATTGTATCACATTCCAGAAAAAGCTAGACGGTATTAAACATTCCGATCGAATCAACAAACACCAAAAATTTCCCAAAGAGCTCAACACTTGAGCATAGTTTAAAAATACTCAGTACATGCCACAGTACCATGGACCAACCGTAGAAAGGTCAACCCATGCCTCACCTATGGCGCCGCGAAACTACTGCAAACCCTTGGGTTTGGCGGTGGTTCTTACGGTCACAGAATCGAGTTAGGGTTTCGTTCTTCTAGAGGGTCCATCGAATCACCTGCATGATATTTGAATGTTCTTTAACTTTGAAAAAATCCAACTATTGGAAAATTTTCCGGCGAGGGTTAAACTAGGTATTTGATATCCGTTCGAACTTTTTAACGGCGTCTAAATAACTCAAAAACATGTTAGAATAACAACTACGAAACACTCCAAATTGCCTTTATAGAAAATTAACATCTCATGCAATTTTAGAAAAAACAAGCAACACCTGAAACACCAAAACCCAGAGACCAGAACACCAAACAAATATGAACCCAAAACAACACTGTGGGGCCGGCCTGCTCGAAATTTTGATGATTGTGGCCTGGTCAAAACCGTCCAATTGGGTTCATTTTTCTCCAGTGTTCATGTTACAACTCATATAACCTTCAGGAGTTGCATAAAAAAATTTTAGAGCCCATTTAAAAATCGACAGAATCTGGATTTCAACGCTTCAAGTTACGGAGTAGTTTCGGTGTCGTAATCTAACAAATATCGTCTAATTCTCTAGCTTAGCTATGACACCACTATAGGGTTACCAAGAACGATAGCGAGGTTTCAGGAGGCATCGTCCATGCCATTTTCAAAAAATTGCCATTCTACTTAACCCTAACCTTAGAATCTTAACTTGAGAATTGGACAATAGCATATGTAAATAACTTTACAACTAAGTGAATAAGGAATACAACCATTGTAGACCGATCCTTCACTTCAATAGCTCTAAGTAGTGGTCCCTTTGCTGCGAGTAATGATCTCCCAAACTCTTGAGAGGATTCACAAGGTGAAAGATGTAAACTTGCTTGAAGTCTTCAAAGCCGAAGATGATCTACGTCGAGGAGACACCGACTCAAGCTATCTTTTCACTAATATGGAATTAGTGAAGCAAATACCCTAAACTAAATGGCTAGTTTAGTAGAGAATTAGGAATTAGGAATTTTTCTCACTTTAGAATTTATTTTCTCACTATTTTTCTTCACTTCATCAAAAGCAAGAGAGCTAGAAGGAGATGAAGAAGAAGATGAAGTGATGAATGAATAAGTGTGTGAGGTTAGAAATGCAACCATGGGTGAGTTCATATTATATACTAACCCATGTAGAGAATAAACCATGGCTAAGTGATAATTGTTAGGTTAATAAATATCTTAGGTAAAACAAAATTAGTGGACTAAGTCAATGGTTCTACAAGCTTCCATCCAAGCTCAACCATGACTAATTTCCAAATAATTTTGAATTACTTATATAAATAAAAACCCATACATTATTAATAGCATGGTGTAAATCTCATACACCCATGTTGCATGTATAACCTAGCATGCCACAATAATATATATCACATATATATTATTTGTGCACAACAAAAAACAATACAATTGACATATATCACACATATATATATATTAAATGTATCAAAAGTGAGAAAAAGGAAATACTTAAGTGAGCAAATATTAGTTAATGTAATTTAATATATCAAATATATAATTATAAATTAAATTATTAAATCAACACTTAATTTAATAATCCGGCTATATCACATATAACCGACTAATATCATATGTATCATTTTATTGAATCAACACTTGATCCGATAACCCGGCTATATCACATATAACCGGCCGATATCACATATCGCGAGAATATAATACGGTATCATATACACGTATTAATCTCGGTCCCGCACATATCACATATGTGCTCCTACTTCGTTTTGCTTGAGCCAGTAAACCTCTGTGTAGGACTCTAAATACTCGTCAATACGCCGGCAATAGGTGATGATCATATCAATCACCCACAAGCCGTGAGCGGTACTAGCTGGACGTAACGGCTACCCGAGTATTGAGCGATCAGAAGATCATCAAGCAAGCCCGCTCTAACTCCTGTAAATACTGTCAGTAACACTACCGTACAGTACGGTCTCTTCATCTGATATGTCAAGTCTAGGGGTGGTAATCGTCAGACCCTAGTAACCGATAAGTCATGCCGGTGTGAGGCTCATAACGGGTCAAGAAACTACTGATAACACTTACCAGTAGATCTCCGTATCAGTCCTGGCCAGGAACTTCCTGTTATAGCAAATCGAGCACAGCGCAACATCAACCCCCAATACCGGGAGAGACGAAACCCCTCCTATCGCTCATTTCCTTTATGTGATTCGGGACTGTACCCAAAAGCTACCGTTTTTCACGTTCTCTTGAACGTGGTAAGATGGAAATCAAAGCACAGTGGGAATCACACAAGACTCTTTAACGATCGTGGGTCTACAGACAAACCTGTACCGGTGTCACCAGAGAACTGCTATCTGACGATAGGTATAATACCAACTAGGAGTTCTCGGCGAGTCCGTTCAGTGTACCCAGTCTTCACTGAGCACCCGTATACCATTGTTGATGTCAAACACCAATGGATATGGGATCATCCATCGTCCATCATATGTGTCAAGAAGCGTATACGCTAGTCTACTCTGGAGTATCGATGCCCTGTCACGATACACCCTCGACTAGGAACAATTATAGGATGTACTTGTGGACCACCCTGACCCCACTAGTATGATTTCCATCATAGTCTTGGTAGCCAAGCACACATCCTAAGGTCTTCTTCAACATGTGAGAGCAAAACAATATTGTAAGTCTATGTTACTTACCCCGGTAGTTAACGAGGAGGCGGAATAGGTAAAAATCGAATTTTTCTTTACAAGGTAACATAGACTACCCATGAGGATCTTTGCTAAACATTAAATAACAAAGTAACTAGGAGTTCTAACTATTATGTTAGATGATTATATCTCAAGCTTCAAGTCCTTCTTCTCCTTGTTGTGAGGTCCTTGGAGTGATGGTGGATGGTTCCTCCTCACCGGCTTCTACACGTCAAAGATGATCCACCCGAAGGACTCTACCTTGAGCTCCAACCTCTATAATGAAGTAACTAGGGTACTTTGTGTGCTAAACTAAGTATCCTAGAGTGAGTAAAGAAGGATTTTGGTGGCTAAGTCTCAATGACCCCTGATTCTCAACTCATGAGACACTAGGGTTTGAGAGAGGAAGAAGGAGAGAACCTTGAGAGAGAGTGTATGAGAAAATAATGAAGAGAGCTCTCATTTGAGGAAAGAGAAAAAAAAGCTTTTTAAGATAATTTTGATGGCTCCTTTGATTTGACCATTATCATGCCACAATTAATGCTAAGCAAAATATCTTGTGCTCAACAAAAAATATCTAAGCCAACAATAGTCAACATAGTCAAAAGGTCAAACCAATTAGCCATGATACAATTATCTCTAATAAAAATTAGTAAACAATTTCCTCCATCTCAATACGGTTTTAGTCAAGTCAATGGTCAAAACCCTAATGAGGTGTCTCCTTCTCTGCCCCTATCACCCGTATATACATACCCGCATCCGTGTTCCAAGAAACACGAATACAATGAGACTAAACCAATCCAAAATCTAATACTATGATCCGGCTTAAACCAAAGCCCACTAGTATCAACCGCCCGAACACCAAGCACGCACAAGTACGCGTATGTGAATGAACCCTGTCGTAAAACCATACGACCTCTACATCGTTTCTCCCAAAGGTGGAAAACCCTCTATGTGGGACTCTAAAGACTCGACACTATGCTGGCAGTGGGTTTAACCACAGGCTGCAAGTGATACTAGTTGTACGTAACGGTCCCCAGGTAGATGTCGATAAGAAGGCCGATGAGGAAAACTCATCCGAACTCCTACTTATCCTGAATGTGACAATCTCCATGCAGTCAGGTCTGTTCGTCTAAGAGTGTCGCATATCGAGCCTAGGGGGCGGCAACCGTCAGACCCCTAATAGTTGTATAAGTCGTGTCGGAGTACAGCCCAATACACCTTGAGAAACTACTGGAGTACCTACCAGTAAATCTCACTTGCCCTGGCCAGGAACTTTGTGTAATGGCGTTCCGAATACAGCGCGACATTAACCCCCAATACCGGGAGAGAAGAATCCTATCTAACCGCCACTGCCTCCAAGTGCTTCGGGACTGCACCCAACTACTACCAGTTTGCACGACTCAGTAGAGCCGTGGTAAGGTAGTAATCTAAGAATAGTGGGAACACACTTGAGAAAAAGCAGCGGTGTAAAGTCAACGGACTAAGCTGTACTCATGTCATCTGGCAACTGCTACCTGACGATAGGTGTAGTACCAACCAGCAGTTCCCGATGAGTCCTGTCCAGTATACTCTTAACCTAACGAGCACCTTCATACTATCTCTAGTACGACTCACTGATGACTGTGGGACAGACCATCTCTCCTGCTGGGATGAGAAGTGTATACACTAGTCTACTCTGGAGTATCGATGCCCTGTCTTGATAATCCTATGACTAGGGACCTGTATAAGGATGTGCTTGTAGACTACCCAGCCCCCATTAGTGTAACTGCCATCACAACGCTGGTAGTCAAGCAAAGATCCTAAGGGCTCTATCAATATGTATTAGCGATACGTCAAAAGAATTATATACACATATTAAGATAGATACAAACCAAGAAGCATACTACTATATCGAGCAAGACTGTCATAAATTCGTGTATATATCCCAAGCTTCCAAAATGTAATATACAAGCTCGTACTATACAATAATGGCCTCTAAGGCATATTACACTAACAATCCCCCACTTGCACTAAGGCCATGTGCTGGCATATCGCAGACCTATCATCTCGAATAGCCTCTCGAACTGCGTCTGAGGGATGGCCTTTATGAATGGATCTGCAGTGTTGTCCTCAGTAGCAACTTGCCGAACCTCGATCTCCCGGCGATCCATGATCTCCCTGATCAGGTGATACCGCCTCAAGATGTGTCTGGACTTCTGATGGGACCTGGGTTCCTTTTCTAAAGCTATAGCCCCGTTGTTGTCATAATACAGAGGTATTGGATCAACAATGGATGGAACCACCGGAAGTTCCGTTAAGAACTTCCTCATCCAGACTGCTTCTTTTGCGGCATCAGAAGCTGCGATACACTCCGCTTCTATCGTCGAGTCAGCAACGGTTTCCTGTTTGGAACTCTTCCAACAGACCGCCCTTCCATTGAGGGTAAAGACATAACCTGACATGGACTTGGAGTCATCCTTGTCACTCTGGAAGCTGGAGTCGGCAAAGGCCTCGATCTGGAGGTCTTTTCCGCCGTAAACCAAGAACATTTCTTTAGTCCTTCTTCGGTACTTGAGAATGTTCTTTACTTCTATCCAGTGCTTCTCCCCAGGGTTTGACTGATACCGGCTTACCACGCTCAGCGCATAAGCTACATCTGGTCTGGTACACAACATCGCATACATTATAGAGCCTACTGCAGAAGCGTAGGGTATAATAGACATGCGATCCCTTTCTAAATCAGTCTTGGGAGACATCTCTTTGGAGTAGGTGATTCCGTGACAAGACAGTAAATTATCGCACTTAGAATCTTCTATACTGAATCTTTTCAGTATGGTGTCGATGTACCTGGACTGTGAAAGTCCCAACATACTTTTAGATCTATCACGATAGATCCGGATCCCCAGAATGTAAGAGGCATCACCCAGGTCTTTCACGGAGAACCTGTCTGACAAGAACCCTTTGACAGATTGTAGCATAGGAATGTTATTTTCTATCAAGAGAATGTCATCCACGTACAAGACGAGGAATACAACAGTTCGCGCTACAATCTTACTATAAATGCATGGCTCATCTGGATTTTTGATAAAGTCAAATTCATTGACCGTCTCATCAAAACAGATGTTCCAACTCCGCGATAGCTGCTTTAATCCATAGATAGACTTAAGCAACTTGCACACTTTCCCGCCGCTCCCACTCTAAATGAAACCCAATGGCTGGTCCATATAGACACACACTTCTAAATTTCCATTTAGAAAAGCGGTTTTTACGTTCATTTGCCAAATATCATATTCGTGGAAGGCAACAATAGCAAGAAGGATCCGAATGGATTTGAGCATAGCCATTGGAGAAAAGGTTTCATCATAATCCAAACCAGGACTTTGACGAAATCTTTTTGCAACAAATCTACCCTTATAGGTTCAACCTGTCCATCTATACCAATCTTCTTTCTGAAGATCCATTTGCCACCTACGGGTTTTACGCCTTCTGGAGCAATGTGCAAAGTCCATACTTTGTTGGTGTACATGGACTCCATCTCGGTCCGCATTGAATCCAGCCATTTTACCGAGTCAGTGCTCTGAATGGCTTGCTGTAAGTTAGTCAGCTCATCATTATCGATGATGCAGTCCTCTCTATCCCCGTGTATGAGAAATCCGTAGTATCTCTCAGGTGGATGAGAAAGCCTACTACTCCTGCGGAGCGGTGCAGGAATGTCCTGTTCTTTTGAAACTTCTGGTTCCACCAAGCTTTCAATAATAGCTTGTGGTTCTGGAATTTCTTCCAGTTCTATTGCGCTCCAACATATTTCTTTTTCTAAAAACTGATGTTCCAGAAAGTGGGTATGACGAGAAATAAAAATCTTTTGTTCCTCTGCGTAATAGAAAAGATAACCTTGGAGTTCTTTGGATATCCCACAGACTTACACAGTACTGAGCATGCCTCGAGTTTGTCCGCATGCTGCTTTTTAATAAAAGCTGGACATCCTCATATCTTCAAATACTGAAATAGGGTTTCTTCCTACTCCACATCTGATATAGAGTGGTAAGCACAATCTTGGTAGGAACTTTGTTCCAATGATCGTGGTAACTCAGCATTACTCATCATGGAATGTACTGTAGGGTTTCTGTCGACAGCAGCAAGGTTTCAGGAGGCATCGTCCATGCCATTTTCAAAAATTTGCCGTTTCAAGGAACTCTAAACTAGAATCATTAACTAGAAAATAATACGTAAACTAATGTAAACCATTTACATCTAAGTGAAATAGAAATACAACCTTTGTAGATCGGTCCTTCACTTCAAAAGATCCTTGTAGTGGTCCCTTCGCTACTATCATGGTGCTCCTGGACTCTTGGACGGCTCCATGAGAAGAAGACAACGGTCTTGCTTGAATTCTTCGAGGCCGAAGATGATCTACGTCGATGGATTACTAACTCAAGCTACCACTTCACCAAAGTGAAGCAAACACCCTATACTAAAGTGCTAATCCAGTATAGGATGGTGAAATAGGAAGTGGGCTCACTTTAGAATTTCTTTTCTCACATTACTTTCTCACTTTTATCAAACCCTAGCAAGCTTTTCTTTTTCAAGAAGAAGATGAAGAAAGAAGAAGATAATGAGCTTAATCCAAAGTGAGACGAGTAACCATGGGTGAGTGGGTATCATATACTAACTCATGTAGAGACATAACCATGGCTAATTATAGTGGTTAGGTTAATAAATATTCTAAGTAAAACAAAATGGGTGGACTTTGTCAAAGCACTCACAAGCTTCTACAAGTTTCATGCATTGAACAATTATCCACTAATTTTGTATTTACTTTGAATATTAAAACCCCACCATTATAATTAAAATGGTGTATGTCTTATACACCCATGTAGTGTGTATCAACAACCATGACACACAAAAAACAAACAATGCACATTAATATATATCACATATATATTACATTTACACACAAGTGAGAAAAGAATGCTTAAGTGAGCCAATGTTAGTTAATGTAAATTAGTATATCAAATACAATTATACACTAAATTATTAAATCAACACTTCATTTAATAATCCGGCTATATCACATATAACCGACTAACACAAAATGTACCAACTTATCGAATCAATACTTGATTCGATAACCCGGCGATATCACATACAACCGGCCGATACAAAATTCGCGAGAATAGAATACGGTATCAAATACACTCATTATTCTCAGTCCCACACATATCACATATGCGCTCCTATTTCGTTTTGCCTGAGCCAGTAAAACCTCTATGTAAGACTCTAAAGACTCGTCAATACGCCGGCAGCAGGTGATGATCACATCAAGCACCCACAAGCCGTCAGCGGTACTAGCTGGACGTAATGGCTACCCAGGTATTGAGCGATCAGAAGATCAGCAAGCAACCCCGCTCCAACTCCTGCAAAAGCCTGACAGTGACACTACCGTACAGTCCGGTCTCCCCGTCTGATATGTCACATATCAAGTCTAGGGGTGATAAATGTCAGACCCCAGTAACCGATAAGTCATGCTGATATAAGGCTCATAACGGGTCGAGAAACTACTGGTAACATTTACCAGTAAATCTCTAAACCAGCCCTGGCCAGGGACTTCCCTGTTATGGCCAATCAAGCACAGCGCAACATCAACCTCAAATACCGGGAGAAACGAAACCCTTCCTATCGCTCATTGCCTCCATGTGACTCGGGACTGATCCCAAAAACCACCGTTTTGCATGCCCTCTTGGACGTGGTAAGGTGGAAATCAAAGCACAGTGGGAATCACACAAGACTATATGACGATCTCGGGTCTACATACTAACATGTACCAGTGTCACCAGAGAACTGCCATCTGTTGTGAGGTATAATACTATCTGGGAGTTCTCGGCAAGTCCGTCCAATGTACCCAGTCTCCACTGAGCACCCGTTTATCATATCTGATCTCAAACACCAGTGGACATGGGATCATCCATCGCCCATCTATATGGGTCGAGAAGCTATACGCTAGTCTACTCTGGTATATCGATGCCCCGTCTCGATACACCCACGACCGGGGACCTTAAAGGATGTACTTATAGACTACCATGGCCCCCCTAGTATAATCTGCATCATAATCCTGGTAGTCAAGTTCACATCCTAAGGGCTTTACCAGCATGTAACAGAGAGACAATCAGTGTACACGTTAAGGTAAAGAGTAATCAGATAGCATATTATCATGTCGAGCTAGAAAGTCCTCCCTATATATGTCCAAGCATCCACTACAATATACATCTCATGTATAGTAATGGCCTCTAGGGCATACATATAACTAACAATCTCCCACTTGCACTAGGGCCATCTAATAGCAGTGGTTGTAGTACCACATACTCAACCATGCCATAAAAGACTCTCTCTGGGAAAAGGCTTTTGTGAGTGGATCCGCCGTGTTGTCCTCTGTGTCTACTCTCCTAACCTCGATGACCTGGAGATCAATCATCTCCATGATCAGGTAATACTGCCTTAGAATATGTCTGGATCACTGATGGGACGGGCGTTCCTTGGCATAAGCCTCAACTCCATTGTTACACAATGGTAGGAACGAAGTTCATCTCATGAACTAATATACACCCAGACTTCCTCTTTGGTAGCATCTTTGGTAGCGATTTATCCAGCCTTTATCATCTAGTATGCCACGGTATCTAGCTTGGAACACTTCCAACAAACCGTCCCTCCTATGAGGGTAAAGACAATGCCTGTGACTGACATTCAATCGACCTTATCACTCTGGAAGCTATCCAGTGATTCTCCCTTGGATCGTTTGATACCATCTCACTAGACCTTTTGAGAATCCTAACATCCATTTAGATCTATCACATAGATCTAAAATCCCTGGATCTAGGAGGTATCACCTTGATCCTATATGGAGAATCAATGTGATAAGAGGAGATTGACCGAGTGTAGCATAGGAAACTCCTTTCCTATCAAGATTATGTCTTCCATGTACAATATGAGGATCACTACGATACTCCCTACTACCTTTTTGTATATACAAGGTTCATCTACCATTTTGAAGTCAAACTCTTTGACTACCACATCAAAACAGATGTTCTAACTCTGCGATGCCTGGTTTAACCTGTAAAGCAACTTGCACACGTTTCCATTGCTCCCACTGTCTATGAAGCCCTCTGGCTGTTTACTTACAGACGCCTTCTTCCAAATCACTATTTAGAACAGCGGTCATGATACCCAACCGCCAGATATCGTAGTCATGGTATGTAGCAGTTGCAAGTAGGGTCTGGTTGGACTTAAGCATAGGCACTTAGAAAAGGTTTCATCATAAGCCACACCAGGTCGATGACACAAACCTTTAACAAGTCTAGCTTTGAAAGTCTCAACTTTTCCATATACACCAAGTAATCCTCTTAAGATACACTTGCTCCTAATGGGAATTAACCCTTTAGATATAGCAACCAAAGTCCATACTTCGTTGGTGTACATAGATTCCATCTCAGATCGCATAGCATCCAGCCATTCCTACAGAGTCCCCACTCTTGATAGCATGCTCGAAACTAGTTTGGTCATCATCTCATGATGCAATCCTCGCTTCCACTGTCATAGAGAAAACCGAAGTATCTCTCAGATGAGTGAGGAACTCTACCAGATCGGCGGAGAGGCCGAAGTTCGTTGGGAGCTATTGAATCCTCCGGTTCTACCAAATCATCAGTTGTAGTTTGTATAGCTGGAACTCCTTACAGTTCTACCTCATGACCACTAATTTGTTTCCAAAATAAATTCCTTTTTTAAAAAGGTGGCCATGTCGAGAAATAAAACACCTTTTGTTCCTCGGTGTGGTAGAAGATATTCTCTTGCGAATGCTAGGGATATCCAACAAACTTCCATAGAACTGACCTTGCCTCGAGCTTGTCCGGATTATTCTTTTGACATAAGCCAGACAATCCTAAATCTTAACTTACTTAAGAGATGGGCTCTTCCTATACCATATCACATATGGTGTGGTAGGCACCTGATTTGGTTGGAACGCCATTCAATAGGTATGCAGCTTCATAAGTGCATAAGCCCCAAAAGGAAATAGGCAACTCAGTAATACTCATCATAGAGCGCACCATATCTCATAGGGTGCAATTGCTTCGCCCCGATACATTGTTGTGCTGTGGTGTATACGGAGGAGTAATGCTGAGAGAGAATCTCATTCTCCTTTAGAATAGTCTAGGAATTCCGTGCACAAGTATTCTCCTCCCTGATAACATCAAAGAACATAATACTTATACCCGTTTTGGTTCTCTACTTCTGACTTATATTTATTGAGTTTCTCAAAAGCTTCAGACTTGTGTTTCAACAGGAACATATGTCCGAATGATGAGAGAACATCAGTGAATGTAATGAAGTACAAAGAACCAGTCGTGGCATGTGTAGACAGGGGACTTACATACATCATCATATATCAATCCCAAGAGTTTACTAACTTTTTCTCTGTTTCCAATAAACGGAGCTATGGTCATTTTATCTTTGTGACATGACTGGCAAGTTTCACAAGATGTAAATTAAAACTGATTTAAATATGCATCTTAATGTAACTTAGCTAGTCGGGTCGTATTGATATGACCTAGTCTACAATGCATCAAGAAGGATTCGTTCATTTCTGAACTCTTCCCCTTGTATGTGTTTTGTACGTTAAGAACTGTGGTTTGATTTAGAACATATATGCTTTTAGATAACGTGCCTGAACCGATCAACTCTTGATATAGGAAATGTTCAAAACATTATCCAACAATACAAAATTATATCCTTCTTTACCAAAAAGAGACTGATATGATGTTGTATATCAGGTTCGGTATCTAATAAAATTCGTTCAGAATCAATGTATTTGGAAATATATAGTGACATCTGCTAACATCTTGGCTGCAATAATTGCACCGTTTCCAACTCTTGAAACTTATCATCCGTTCTCAGTTCTCTACCTGTCTGTAGCCCATGTAACAGATTACTTATTTGGGATCCTGATCCGGTATCTCATACCCAAGACATAGAGGATACTGAGAAACAGTTCTTTGTAATGATCACACCCGAAGAAGATACATCATCATGCACTTTCTTCGTTTGGGCGGCACGGGAATCCTGATAATCCCCTATATCCTGCTCAGTCTTATAACAATTATAAGTTGGAGCAGGACCAACGTTCCCCAGCACAGTATAACAAGCGGGTTCGGTCAATACATCCATATTATTATCTTGATTAAGGCATGATATGGTCGCTACCTGGAGAGAGAGAGAGAAGAAAACACTTTAGCGTATGCTCTTGCAAGATCAGATTGGTTATTATTTTATCTAATCAGGATGGCTCCCACTGTTTGTATCAAATCTTCCTTCAAACCCTAAAAGGAAAGACTAGCCGGGATTAATTACACCCTACAAGTTCACCAATCTTTCTGCCAGGCCAGTGTCGGTACTTTGACGGAGGTTCCCCATGCTTTCGCACGGACCTAATTAAAATAAACCTCATTTTCCCAGGGGCGTAACCCCGTTGACACCTTTTTAGACACCTTCTTGATCGGCTAATTGTAATGTGTAAAACTCTCCCAAGAGTAACAATTACTCACAGTGGGTATCGGGATCCAACTATCTCATAGAAGGTATGCAATCTCATTGCAAATTTCAACACCTGAAATTCCCGATAATTTTTTGCCCTTAACGTGCTATGACTTTGACGAAAGCCAACAAACCATAGTCCGCTAGTCAAGTTCAACCCGTACATTTCTTGATTGAATCAAACCCACCCGCACGACCCTTGATGAAAGCAAACAAAGCCGTACAACTACCATAATCTAATCGCATCATATGCAGCAGATAAGCAGTAAATAGTTACCGCACACTACACCTTGACGAAAGCCAACAAATGTAGCACGAATACTATATATTACTTATCTGAAATGTCGGAGGGCTACGATAGTTTTTTCTGAAAAACCTATTGCGTAATTAACTTGATATTGTTATAGAAACAAGTGAATTTTGAAAAGGAGTTTTTTTGAGGCTTTCATTAGTTTTGCTAAAGAGGTCATTCCCGGTGAAGGGATATCGGCTCTTTCTTCATCGAATAAGGTGCGGGGTATATCACATATGCCACTATGCAAAGCAAAACTCTAAAAGGAATCAAAAGACAAACCGAGTGTTGTAGCATCTTCCAGTTTTGCTAAAGTGGTCACTCCTGGTGATGGGATCTCGGCTCTTTCCTCATCGAATAAGATGCGGGATATATCATATATATCACAATGCAAAGCAAAACTGTAGCTACGCTTTTTGAAAATTTGATTCTATAACATCTTTTAGGTTTCTTTTGTTTCATTAATCACATTAATGAAGTCCCATCATTTATGTCACCTTAACATCATAGATAAATACGACGTACGCTTATGCCATCCGCATTTGCCTCGATGTCCCGTCATGCACTGTTAGGTTAGGTAACTAACGGCAGAGCGGGGCAGGGCTAGCGCGGGTGTGAAACATAAGTAACGTTTATATAATATATCATATATACTATATACAGTATCTATCACAACATATCAAATGATCACATCACATATATCGCAGCAGAAGAAACATATGAAATATTGGATATACTAAGAGGTCCGTGTTTTATTTTGAGCCTCTATAAAATACGGATTCCACGGTCGTGATGAATAGCCAAACCCACAACCCTAGACCCCTACGTGAGCGGCAAGCGACCCTACAAATTCTGGAGTTAGAAGACCCAGACTCGACTCCTCGAGTTGGTCTCCTACTGGACTCTAGAACCCGGTTACTTGTGCTCTCCTCCTTGAATCTATCCTAATGTGGAAAAGTAAATAATATATATCAATGGTGACATCAAACTCAACCTGGAAGTGCCCCAATAAAAGAATATTACATACTTTTAATTTTACATGAATAAAAATAAAAACTCTCATCTCACATAAAACCCCCGGCTATTCAAAACACGACGATCCAATATAACATATACGACAACACATAACATCACATGTCATCAACGTAAGTAAATATGCGTATCCCAATTGTCGTTGATATATAGAAACGAAACCGGCGATACTTCACATATTACACTTACGGTCGCAGAAAAACTAGACGATGTTAAACATTCCGATCGAATCAACAAACACCAACAATTACCCTGAAAGCTCAACACTTGAGCGTAATTTAAAGTTATTCAGCACACGCCACAGTACTAATGGACCAGCCGTAGAAGGGCAAACCCAGGCCTCATTTGTGGCGCTACTAACTACGGTAAGCCCTAAGATTTAGTCGCAGTTCTGTGGTCACATCTCGAGTTAGGGTTTCATTCTTCTAGAGGGTCCATCGAACAACTTGCATGATGTTTGATTGCTTTTTAACCACGGAAAAAATCCAACACTTGGAAAATTTCCCGGCAAGGGTTAAAGCGGGTATTTGACATCCGATTGAACTTTTTAACAACGTCTAAAGTATCCCGAAAACATTTAAAATTACGTCCACGAAACACTCCGAGTTGCCTTTGCATTGAATTAATCATCACATGAAAAAGTAGCAAAAATAAACAACAACTGAAACCACAAATCCCAGGGCATAGAGCAAGAAAAAAATTTGGGACCCAGAGGACTTCCCCAGGCCGGCCTCCTCAGATTTTCACCCCATGTGCTCGGTCCAAATCCGAGCACAGGGTCCCAACTTTATTCCATACTCCTATATTTGCTCATAGATGATTCTGGAGTTGTTTGAAAAAATTTTGGAGCTTGTTTTAAAATCGACAGAAACATGGATTTGGGATTTCAAGTTTCGGAGTTCGTTTCGTATTCGTAATCTAACATTATCCGTATAATTTTGTAGCTAGGCTCTGATACCACTGTAGGGTTCCTATCGACGGCAGCAAGGTTTCGGGAGGCATCGTCCATACCATTTTCAAAAATTTGCAGTTTCAAGGAACTCTAAACTAGAATCGTTAACTAGAAAATAATACGTAAACTAATGTAAACCATTTACATCTAAGTGAAATAGAATACAACCTTTGTAGATCGGTCCTTCACTTCAAAAGCTCCTTGTAGTAGTCCCTTCGTTGCGATCATGGTGCTCCTGGACAACGGTCTTGCCTGAAGACAACGGTCTTGCCTGAAGTCTTCGAGGACGAAGCTGATATACGTCGAGGGATTACTAACTCAAGCTACCACTTCACCAAAGTGAAGCAAACACCCTATACTAAAGTGCTAATCTAGTATAAGATGGTGAGATAGGAAGTGGGCTTACTTTAGAATTTCATTTCTCACATTACTTTCTCACTTTTATCAAACCCTAGCAAGCTTTTCTTTTTCAAGAAGAAGATGAAGAAAGAAGAAGATAATGAGCTTAATCCAAAGTGAGATGAGTAACCATGGGTGAGTGGGTATCATATACTAACTCATGTAGATACATAATCATGGCTAATTATAGTGGTTAGGTTAATAAATATCCTAAGTAAAACAAAATGGGTGGACGTTGTCAAAGCACTCACAAGCTTCTACAAGCTTCATGCTTTGAACAATTATCCACTAATTTTTTATTTACTTTGAATATTAAAACCCCACCATTATAATTAAAATGTTGTTTGTCTTATACACCCATGTAGTGTGTATCAACAACCATGACACACAAAAAATAAACAATGCACATTAATATATATCACATATATATTACATGTACACACACAAGCGAGAAAAGAATGCTTAAGTGAGCCAATATTAGTTAATGTAAATTAGTATATCAAATATACAATTATACACTAAATTATTAAATCAACACTTGATTTAATAATCCGGTTATATCACATATAACCGACTAACACAAAATATACCAACTTATCGAATCAACACTTGATTCGATAACCCGGCTATATTACATATAACCGGCCGAAACAAAAGTCGCGAGAATAGAATACGGTATCACATACACGCATTATTCTTGGTCCCACACATATCACATATGCGCACTTTTTTCGTTTTGCCTGAGCCAGTAAAATCTCTATGTTGGACTCTAAAGACTCGTCAATACGCTGGCAGTAGGTGATTATCACATCAAGCACCCACAAGCCGTCAGCGGTACTAGCTGGATGTAACGGCTACCCGGGTATTGAGCGATCAGAAGATCAGCAAGCAAGCCCGCTCCAACTCCTGCAAAAGCTTGACAGTGACACTACTGTACAGTCCGGTCTCCTCGTATGATATGTCGCATACCAAGTCTAGGGGTGGTAAACGTCAGACCCCAGTAACCGATAAGTCATGCCGATATGAGGCTCATAACGGGTCAAGAAACTACTGGTAACACTTACCAGTAAATCTCTAAACCAGCCCTGGCCAGGGACTTCCCTGTTATGGCCAATCGAGCACAGCGCAACATCAACCCCTAATACCGGGAGAAACGAAACCCTTCCTATCGCACATTGCCTCCATGTGACTCGGGACTGTACCCAAAAACCACCGATTTGCATGCCCTCTTGGACGTGGTAAGGTGGAAATCAAAGCACAGTGGGAATCACATAAGACTCTATGACGATCTCGGGTCTACATACTAACCTGTACCAGTGTCACCAGAGAACTGCCATCTGACGTGAGGTATAATACCATCTGGGAGTTCTCGGCCAGTCTGTCCAGTATACCCAGTCTCTATTAAGCACCCGTATATCATCTCTGATGTCAAACACCAATGGATATGGGATCATCAATCGCCCATCTATATGGGTCGAGAAGCTTTACGCTAGTCTACTCTGGTATATTGATGCCCCGTCTCGATACACCCACGACTAAAGACCTTAAAGGATGTACTTATGGACTACCATGGCCCCTATAGTATGATCTGCATCATAGTCCTGGTAGTCAAGTACACATCCTAAGGGCTTTTCCGACATGTAACAAAGAGACAATCAGTGTACACGTTAAGGTAAAGAGTAACCAGATAGCATACTATCATGTCGAGCAAGAAAGTCCTCCCTATATATGTCCAAGCATCCACTACAATATACATCTCATGTATAGTAATGGCCTCTAGGGCATACATATAACTAACAATCTCCCACTTACACTAGGGCCATCTGATAGCAGTGGTTGTAGTATCGCATACTCAACCATCCCATAAAAGTCTCTCTCTGGGAAAGGCCTTTCTGAGTGGATCCGCCGTGTTGTCCTCTGAGTCTACTCTCCTAACCTCGATCCCCTGGAGATCAATCATCTCCATGATCAGGTGATACTGCCTTAGAATATGTCTGGATCACTGATGGGACAGGCGTTCCTTGGCATAAGCCTCAACTCCATTGTCACATAATGGTAGGAACGAAGTTCATCTCATGAACTAATATATTGGTAGCATCTTTGGTAGCGATGTATCCAGCCTTTATCATCTAGTATGCCACGGTATCTAGCTTGGAACACATCCAACATACCGTCCCTCCTATGAGGGTAAAGGCAATGCCTGTGACTTGTTGGATATAGTGCCCTCAAAGTCAATTATTGGATCCCAGGCACGTGATTGCAATGATTGAGGAGGACCTATACCGGTAGGACAGTCTTACTCGAGATGATAGTATGCTATCTGGTTTTTCTTTATCATCGTGTACAGCTTTTAGGTGGCATGATCACTATTACATGTTGATAGAGCCCTTATGATTCTTGCTTGACTAACAGCAGTATGATGGCGATCATATACGTGAGAGTTGGTAGTCCATAAGCACATCCTTAAAAGTGGTCCCTAGTCGAGGGAGTTTCGAGACTGGGCATCGATACTCCAGAGTAGACTAGTCTATAAAGTCGAGACCCCGACGAGGGGAGATGGTCGGTCTCATAAGCCATTGGTGTCAGTTGGTTCACCTAAGATGTAAACATGTGCACATTGGGTTATGAGTGCACCGGATAAGACTCGCCGAGAACCTGCTATTTGGTATTATACCTAGCGTCAGATAGCAGTTCCCTGGTGACATATGTACAGGTTAGTTCATCGACCTGAGGTCATCATTTGTCTCGTGCGAGTTCCCACTGTGCTTAGATTACTACCCTACCACGGCTTAATGGAGTCGTGCAAACAGGTTTTAGTTGGGTACAGTCTCGAGCCACATAGAGGCAGTGAGCGGATCGGCAGGGGTTCGTCTCTCCCGGAATTGGGGGTAAGATCGCTGTGTCTAGGAGAGTCATTACACCAAGTCCTTGGCCAAGGCAGGTGAGAATTACTGGTAGGTATTCCAGTAGTTTCTCAGGGTGTTCAGGGCTACCCTCCGACACGACTTATACCACTATTAGGGGTCTGACGCTACCAGCCCCTAGGCCTGATATGCGATGCTCATAGACGAATGGACTGGACTGTACGGATATCGTCACTGATAGGCTTAGTAGGGTTCCAGGATGAGTTCACTCATCGGCTTCCCTTTCGGTCAATACATGGGCAGCCGTTACGTACAGCCAGTACCACTGACGGCTTATGGTTAAACCTACTGCCAGCGTATTGACGAGTCTTTGGAGTCCCCCACAGATAGTTTCCCAAGTTTGGTCGAAACGCTGTAGAGGCCATATGGTTTTATGGCAGGGTTCGAACATACACGTGCACTTGTGCACGTGCTATGGTTCGGACAGATAATACTGGTGGGCTTTGGTTTAAGCCGGATCCTAGTATTATATTGTGTAGGAGTATTTTTTGTCTCATTGCATTTTGTATTCGGTCGGAATATAAATGTGGTTATGTATATACAGTTGTGGGGTAATCCTGTAATTTGTTACGGGATTGCTTTTTGAAGTTGCCAGTTTTTCTCCGTTAGATTAAACATTATTTTTAGGGTTTAATTATTGGTTGAAGTTGATATATTTGTTTTTGGCCAAATTTCATTCCATTCATTCATGGCCGAAATCATATTGTGAGTGAGTGTTTGTTTTTTGTTTGTGATGACTCATTGGATGGTTCTAGATTGATGGTGAGGTGTTTTGTGACTCATCCTTTTCATTAAAGGTTCTTGTCTTTGTTAAGATATTAACTAGATCTTTTGTTGTGATAAGGATGTCTTGTGGTCACCATTCTTCATGATATGCTCACCCCCCCATCCTAGTGGCTGACCCATCCATTTCAGCCCCAAAATGGCCGCGCCTCATTTTCAATGAGAAATTGATTCATTTGTTAATTTCCAAGCTCATTCCTTCACCCAAAAAGGCAACTTCAATTTACCTTCACCCAATGGTTTGGGTCCCTTGAGACAAACTATTCTACACACTCTCTACATGAATCTTGGACATGTCGGCTAGCAAACTTCATGTCCGAGTTGCCTCAGTTTAGAGGCGGGAGCCTGCATAAAGATCCGTTGATGTGTAGCCACCTCGATGAGGAGACCGGAGATCGAGCGAGATCGCAGATGCCGCGAGGAGCGTGGGATGATGGCTAAAGACCGAAGGACACGGATCGATTGGTATAGCCATTCTATCATTTTGTAGATTGCTAGTTTAGTGTTAATGGCACAATCCGGGTTACGGTCTATGTTAGCGCCAGTGTATGAAAAAATTTTATTCCGCGTTTGGCCTTAGACTATTGGTCGGGGCGCTACCGTAGACTTACATGGTATCAGAGCCACGCCATTAATCTTTACCAGTTTGTTCTAACATGTTTAAAATATCGATCGAACGAAATTTCCAAAACTGCAATTCCAAAGTTATAGTTTCTGTCGAATTTTTAAACTGGTCTAAAAATTATTTTGGGTATCTCAGAAAATCAAGCAGACTTTTCTAAGACTGCAGAAGAAATTTGGTAGACTGATCCCACAAAACCACCGCGGAACCACAGCAGAACCCATGGGTAAGCCGTGGTTCCGCCATCGTTTTGGAGCTTCAGTGCACCATTTTTCTTCTGGGTGTCTTTCATATGGAATTGTGGTTTCTGGAATATTTTGTTTGGTCTCAAATTTGTTTGAGTACTGGATTTGTACTTGGGGCCCACTTCGGGAAGTTTTGTCGATCGGAATTTTAAATGTGTTAGTTTACAATACTTACATTATATCTGCAACCGTGAATGTCATTTGAGCGGTATAATTCGTCTAATTGCTATAGTCCTTTTAGACGGGTTTGCGAACGTGACATTCACGTTGATGTTCTGTGTTGTGCTGTGATGTTGCGGATTTTTCGTAGTGGATAGCTTGGTGCAATGTTAGTGAAGTTTGGATTTATTTGTATATTTGATATCGCGGGGCAAGCGTCCAACATGTGGACTGCCGTCGCTGCCTGTTTGTATATTATTCTTTTGGGACACGACCCGGTTGAGGTCGATGTACCCGTTGTACATATTTTCATTTCTGTACTAGGGTTACCCCGCGACGGAGTGCACGGATAGTCGGGTTCTGGAGGGCAACGGGTCCGTATCTCATGGCTTTGAGAGGGAGGTGACCACACTCTTGGATTGGCAGGCTATTCGCCGCACTCGTGGGGGGTACAGGTTGACCTAAGGAGGAGTGCTCAAGTTACCGGATTCCGTGAAGTGCCGGGTGGTCCATTCACTTTGCTGAAGGGGGCTGCCTTGCTTCAGGTTTTGGCGGGTAACTTGCCGCACCCGTAGGGGTCTTGGATTTCACTGCATAGGCTATCCACACGATAAGGGGAATGTCGGGTTTCAGTTGCGACTCTGTGAAACCCGGGGCTCCCAAATTATCTGTATTGTTCTGTGATGCTTATTACTTTTCTGTAATGTTTCCTGGAGCGATTATTGTATATTGGTATATATACTAGTACATGTTGTATATGTTTTACACCCGCGCTAGTCCAGTCCCCGCTCTGTCATTAGTAAAGTAACCTAACGGGTGATGACGGGACCCAGTGACGAATGCGGATGGCATATACGTACATTTTATTTTCGTTATTTTCTGGTGTGATTAATTGATGCGACTGCGTTGATTTTGATCAATGCAAGGAAAACAAACCTATTTGACGTTTTTGGAACAGTTTTCAAAAGTGTTATTACAAGGACATTTTCTTTTGTTTCGCATAGTGGTATTCAGTTGGAATATCCTACACCTTATTCGACGAGGCAAAAGCCGAGATCCCTTCACCGGGAGTGACCTCTTGGGCAGAAATTTGTGTCAGGGTAATAACTTTACTATAGTCGATTACTTATTGCTTTGCATCGCGGTATTCAGTTGGAATATCCTGCACCTCATTCCACAAGGAAAGAGCCGAGATCCCTTCACCGGGAGTGACCTCTTTAGCAAAGGTTTTCGCCACTATATTTTTGTAAAAAGCTATCAGGTTCCTTCAGCGATATCAAGTTTGTTACGTTAAAGGTTTTTCGCTAAAACCCAGCCGTAGCCCTCCATTATTTCAGTAGGGTATTCAGTAGTATTTTGACCAACGTCAAGGCATAGTGTTTGGTAGCTGCTGGGCATTCATCTGTTGCATAAATAGATGAGTTGGTTTGGGACAGTCGTACTGCCATTTGGCCAACGTCAGGGTTATGTACGGGTGGGTTCAAATTAACAAGATAATGATGGGTAGAACTTGATATGTGACTTATGATATTTTGTCCAACGTCAAGGTCATAAGAGCATAGGGCAAAAATCAATATCGGGAATTTCTAAAGAAACTGAAACCTGCCAGGCATGCACATACCTTCTGGAGTGTGATAACGTGAGTGAATTCCTTCACGTTATCATGCGATGATAGTTGGATCCTGATTCCCACTGATCAGTTGGTTTACTCTTCGGGTGATGCCGACTAATTCTTCTTCCAGGTTTGGAGGAGAATTTGACGTTACAGTGGGAGGTTTCCTGATTAGATAAAGTGATAACCATTCTGATCTAGCTTAGAGTGCATGCAGAGTGTTTCTTTTCTCTCTCTCCCTTTGGCAACGACCATTGACCTACCCTAGACTATGACTCAGTGACCAAGTTAACCGAACCTTCTTAAAATACTCGCTTTTGGATTGTCTGAGTTGCATACATCATTGCATCTCCTTCTTTTACCCTTTGCATTTCTCCAGAACACCTCGTACCACTACGAACATCCACTTCCATTAGATAAATCCATCGTCTGGTTATATATGAACTCGAAGGGACTTCTTCGGGGATGGATTCAGGTTCAGGAGAAATTGAATTGGTTTATTCAGTTGTCTTTTATCATCACATTCTCTTAGGTTGAGAGTACTCCTTGGTTTAGGAGACGGTACACCTATTACGCTTATTTGATAGTCTTCTTCCAAACCATAGGCAGGTGCCGAAAGGTAGGGAATGAAGAAAACCAATTAGCCTAAGTAGGGTGTATAGAAGATAATAAGTAAAGACAAAATAAAGGGATTAGAAAGAGGGAAAAGTAAATTGCGAATGCTATCATTCTTGACCAAACCGCGTAGTTCATCGCCACTCCTACTTCACCTTTGCTTTTTCTCCAGTTCAGGAGAAATAGAATAAGGTTTTATTCAGTTGTCTTTTATCATCACCTTCTCTCAGGTTGCGAGTACTCCTAGGATTAGGAGTATACACCTATTACGCTTATTGGATAGTCTTCTTCCAAACCATAGGCCGGTGCCGAACGGTATGGATGGAAGAAAACCATTTAGCCTAACGATGGTGTACAGAAGGTAACGACTAAAGACAAATAAAGGGATTTGGAGAGATGGCAACGAAATATACGGTTACAGTCATGAATCAGGATAATGGAAGAGACATTTCTACGAATACCCGGATACCCCTTCGAAACATTTTCATGTTTCCATTTTACTGTGCATTGTTAATAGAAAACTGATTTCCCAATTAGACACTTGCTCTAGGGTATGTATTTACCAGGTATGATTCTCACATCTGTATGGTTTTACAGATGATGAGTGGGAGTAAGATATTGGGAATTAGGTGATCATCCTCATTATATCGGAATTTGTTGTAATTAGTGATATTTGAGGAAATCACCTGGGTATAGTTTTCAACCTACGACACACAGAGTTTGAGTTATTCAACTCAACGGACTTATACAAAGTATTGTATGTTGTCCAGTGTCCATTAGGACAAAAGGGTTGGTCCTCGTACTATATTCTGTTTACTTGTGATTTCTCTAGTTTTTGGACAAGTGTTTCGTAGAAATACAAGGTCTAGGTTTTGAGAAGTTATAGGTTTAGGAATAAAGTAGAGAACCATGTGTTGCAAGTATCGAGATTGTTCAAGGTGATCAAAGAAGTAAAACTTGTGTATGGTATTCAGTTGATAGTAATGGTTTTGAGAAACATGTTTCTCTTTCAGGTTACTTATAATTGGATTGCTCCTAAGTTGAGTAATACTGATCGGCCTCTCTCCATTTAGTTAACATGCACTGGAGAAAGCTACATGATATGAATCTGGTTCAAATTAAATAAGTGCCAATGTTTCTATATTGGATATAGAATGGTTCATATCTTAACGATGTTAAGGTACGGTGATTTGTCCGGCTTATGCTTAAAACCAGACTCTGGATAACTCAAGGCATGTTTCTGTAATGGCAGTTTGTGGGTTGACCCGGGCTATGATGAGGGTTGATTTTCTACCATCTAGAAGATCAATGGTGATATTGTTCTTGACTCGCCACAGTTTTTGTAAAATGGATATTTTCATAAAACAGTAGTGGGAGTATGGTAGAACTGGAAGAGATTCCAGAACCACAAACAATGACAGAAAATTTAATAGAACCTAAAGATTCAATCAAGTTTGACATTCCATTAGCCACTCCGCAGATATGGTGGGTAACCTCAGACACCCGAGAGGTACTCCGATAGCCTCAAGGACGGGGACAGGGAGGTTCTTGTTTACCCAGACCTGACACTACTGTTGTTCCAGGCTATGAGACTCGGCAGGAGGATGAGTATAGTGTCGTTCTAAACTAGTTTTAGTAGTGTACGTATATATTATTCTGCCAGAGGGTTGTTGTGGTAAGTGGGAGCAGTGGAAGCATAGTGGACAAGTAGCTTATGTCTATTTATAGACTAAAACAGATATAGCGGAGATAGATCATCTATTTTTGATGTGACAGTCATGGGTTTGACTTCATTAGAATAGGGGATGGATCTGTTAAGAAGCTAGTAGGGTGTGATTTCCTGATATTTGGATGACATACACAGAGTAGGAAGTAAAATTCCAATACTACGATCGGTTATACTGTGGTTGTCACACAGTTGTTTCTCCACAAAGGATATGGATATAATATCTGACATTCTGGTTACTAGATCTATGGTTTTAGGTCTAGATTTGGGTAGTTTCCCAATATGGGTACTTAGACAGTATTCTAAAAGTGTTTTAGAATGGACGACGCCTGGCATGGTGGTGTACCTGTAGGTGATGGAGTCTCCCTCTCTAAAGGTGTCTTACAGACTAAAAGGGAGAGGGATGTGCATGTTTGGCATATCACTTGCTTAGGCAATTGAGTCAATCATGAGATGTCAAGTACCACACCTGATTTGTTTTTGCACTAGATGCAATAAGTTTATATTAATCCAATCCTGGAGAAACATACAGAAGGAGTTTTAGAACATAAGTGGATGTTCTAGGGATTTGATAACGGCAGCCTCCTTTAGGAGACGGTTATCATTCCACGCTTCCAAGGTGACATGGATGACATAGTGACTGTCAGAGTTATAGTTTTCCCTCTGACGAAGGGAGCAGTATTATGGACTAGTGGTCCAACAGGATACTGTGAGAGGCATGGTACAGGATACTGATTAGGTTCAGTTGACGATACAGTCTAAGAAGTTTGGATTTGGAGTTCATTTATGAACTAGGTCCCATCTGATATCCAGACATATTCTAAGAAAGGTATTACTCAATTCGGGAGATGGCTTTCTCTGCGAACTTGAGATTAAGAGAGAGATAGAAATAAACATCAGGGCGGATCCACTACTGAGGCTATTTCTCGAACACAAGAGTTTTACAAACGAGCTTTGTGAAACTGATTAGTAGAGGAGTTGGGTGTTCGGTATCACACGGGCTATAAGTATGCGACATCGCAATAATTAGCCTTAAGTGCAAGTGGGAGATTGTTGGATATAGTGCTCTCAAACTCAATTATTGGATCACAGGCACGTGATTAAAATGATTGACGAGGACCTATACCGGTAGGACAGTCTTACTCGAGATGATAGTATGCTATCTGGTTTGCCTTTATCATCGTGTACAGCTTTTAGGTGACATGATCACTATTACACGTTGATAGAGCCCTTATGATTCTTGCTTGACTACCAGCAGTATGATGGCGATCATATACGTGAGAGTTGGGTAGTCCATAAGCACATCCTTAAAAGTGGTCCCTAATCGTGGGAGTTTCGAGATAGGGCATCGATACTCCGGAGTAGACTAGTGTATAAAGTCGAGACCCTAACGAGGGGCGGTGTCCGGTCTCACAAGCAATTGGTGTCAGTTGGTTCACCTAAGATGTATACAGGTACTCATTGGGTTATGAGTGCACCGGCCAGGACTCGCCGGGAACCTGCTAGTTGGTATTATACCTAGCGTAAGATAGCAGTTCCCTGGTGACATGTGTACAGGTTAGCCCATCGACCTGAGGTCGTTATTTGTCTCGTGTGAGTTCCTACTGTGCTTAGATTACTACGCTACTACGGCTCAATGCAGTCGTGCAAACAGGTTTTAGTTGGGTACAGTCCCGAGCCACATAGAGGCAGTGAGCAGATCGGCAGGGGATTCATCTCTCCCTTTATTGGGGGTGAGATCGCACTGTGTCTAGGAGAGCCATTATACCAAGTCCTTGACCAAGGCAGGTGAGAATTACTGGTAGGTATTCCAGTAGTTTCTCAGGGTGTTCAGGGCTACCCTCCGACACGACTTATACCGCTATTAGGGGTCTGACGCTACCAGCCCCTAGGCCCGATATGCGATGCTCATAGACGAACGGACCGGACTGTACGGATATTGTCACTGATAGGCTCAATAGAGTTCCAGGATGAGTTCGCTCGCCGACTCCCCTTTAGGTCAATACATAGGCAGCCGTTACGTACAGCTAGTACGACTGACAGCCTGTGGTTAAACCCACTGCTAGTATATTGACGAGTTTTTAGAGTCCCCCACAGATAGTTTCCCAATTTCGGGCAAAACGTTGTAGAGGCCATATGGTTTTATGGCAGGGTTTGAACATACACGTGCACATGTCCACGTGCTATGGTTCGGACAGATAATACTAATGGGTTTTGGTTTAAGCCGGATCCTAGTATTATATTGTGTAGGAGTATTTTTTGTCTCATTGCATTTTGTATTCGGTCGGAATATAAATGCGGGTATGTATATACAGTTGTGGGGTAATCCTGTAATTTGTTACGGGATTGCTTTTTGAAGTTGCCTGTTTTTCTCCGTTAGATTAAACATTATTTTTAGTGTTTAATTATTGGTTGAAGTTGATATATTTCTTTTTGGCCAAATTTCAGTCCATTCATTCATGGCCGAAATCATATTGTGAGTGAGTGTGGGTTTTTTGTTTGTGATGACTCATTGGATGGTTCTAGATTGATGGTGAGGTGTTTTGTGACTCATCCTTTTCATTAAAGCTTCTTGTCTTTGTTAAGATATTAACTTGATCTTTTGTTATGATAAGGATAGCTTGTGGTCACCATTCTTCATGATATGCTCACCCCCCATCCTAGTGGCCGACCCACCCATTTCAGCCCTAAAATGGCCAAGCCTCATTTTCAATGAGAAATTGATTCATTTGCTAATTTCCAAGCCCATTCCATCACCCAAAAAGGCAACTTCAATTTACCTTCACCCAATGACTTGGTTCCTTGAGACAAACTATTCAACACACTCTCTACATCAATCTTGGACATGTCGGCTAGCAAACTTCATGTCTGAGTTTCCTCGGTTTACTGGCAGGAGCCCGTATAAAGATCCGTTGATGTGGAGCCACCTCGATGAGGGGACCGGAGATCGAGCGAGATCGCAGATGCCGCAAGGAGCATGGGATGATGGCTAAAGACCGAAGGACACGGATTGATCGGTATAGCCATTCTATCATTTTGTAGATTGCTAGTTTAGTGTTAATGGCACAATCCGGGTTACAGTCTATGTTAGCGTCAGTTTATGAAAAAGTTTTTATTCCGCGTTTTGCCTCAGATTATTGGCCGGGGCGCTACCGTAGACTTACATGACTGACATTCAGTCGACCTTATCACTCTGGAAGCTATCCAGTGATTCTCCCTAGGATCGATTGATACCATCTCACTACACCTAGTGAGAATCCTAATATCCATTTAGATCTATCACATAGATCCAAAATCCCTAGATCTAGGAGGTATCACCTTGATCCTATATGGAGAGTCAATGTGATAAGAGGAGATTGACTGAGTGTAGCATAAGAAACTCCTTTCCTATCAAGAGTATGTCTTCCATGTACAATATGAGGATCACTACCATACTCCCTACTACCTTTTTGTATATACAAGGTTCATCTACCATTTTGATGAAGTCAAACTTTTTGACTACCACATCAAAACAGATGTTCCAACTCCGCGATGCCTGCTTTAATCTGTAAAGCAACTTGCACACGTTTCCGCTGCTCCCACTGTCTACGAAGCCCTCTGGCTGTTTACTTACAGACGCCTTCTTCCAAATCACTATTTAGAACAGCAGTCATGACCCCCAACCGCCAGATATCGTAGTCATGGTATGTAGCAGTGGCCAGTAGGGTCTGGATGGACTTAAGCATAGGCACTTAGAAAAGGTTTCATCATAAGCCACACCAGGTCGATGACACAAACCTTTAACAAGTCTAGCTTTGAAAGTCTCAACTTTTCCTTGTACACTAAGTAATCTTCTCAAGATATACTTGCTCCTATTGGGAATTTAACCCTTTAGATATAGCAACCAAAGTCCATGCTTCGTTGGTGTACATAGATTCCATCTCAGATCGCAGAGCATCCAGCCATTCCTACAGATTTCCTGTAACATTTTAAAAATGATTAAATAAATAATTAAATGAATAAAAGTGTTTAAGTGAATTTTAGGATTTTCAGTAAAGTAAAATGCATTTTTCGTAAAACCAAACCGTGATTGTTTTTCATTATAATTTTAAAAATATCTATTTTAATTATGAAATTACTAGTAAATGGTGTTTATTTAGACACTTATAAATTTTTAGTTTAATAAAATATTTTTCCTAAATTAATTATTTTAAATATTAACATAAGCTTTATTTTTACACTAAATTAGTGTAAATTACAAATTTGAATGGTTTTAATTTGTAAAAATAAACCATGGCATATTAGAATTTAGTGTGTATCATGCAAAAATTATTTGCAAATTTTTCCTATTTTCTAGAGTTTTCTTGAGTTGCTATAGTAAAGAAATAAATAAATAAATAAATAAAGCATGAAAAGACTTTTATTGATATTTCTTCTCTTGAAACTTCTACACACTTTTCCCACTCGCTTCTTTCTCTCCCTCACCTCTCTAGGGCCGGCCAAAAAGCCCCCATGGCTGCCCCCCCATTTTCCACCTCATTTTTATTCAAAATTCATCAAAAACACATCAAAAATTCAATTAAAATTCCACAAAATCCTATTTATTCCATACTCTTTATTCCTTGCTCATTTTTATTTGAAATTTGGAGATGGAAAGCATACATTTTGGAGGCTCAATTCTTGTTTGGATTTCACATTTTGAAGGTATAATTTTCTTTCTTTTGATTTATTGTTATTAGATGTTCATATTAAGCTTAATTAGATTTAATGAATTAATTCTATGTTCTTTTTTTTAAAATGCAAGCTAGGGTTCTAAATTCAAGTTATGATTTTTAATAATTAATTAGGGTTATAGTAGTTAGTTTAACACTTTTAGTATTAGGAAACCTTGCATGGTTATTGTTTAACAAATTGTTATTCAAAAATTGTTTTAAATTAGGAATTTAGTTAACTAGGTTTTTGCAAAATGTGGTTGTGGTTAATATAAAATTCTAATTTGGGTTGTTATCATTGGATTATAGTTTTAGTTGAAATATTAGCATGCTAATGGGAAGAAAAACTTAGTTTGATTGCTAGTTTCTATGGTTAATTGATAAATTGTGATAAAAATTGCTAATTTTGTAAACTAGATTTTAGAAATTCCTATATAAATGAGATTAAAAATATAATTATGGTTTCATTATATCATTATCATCATGAATTGTGGTTTAAGTCATTAATTTATGCAAAATCATGTTTTGTGGTGGAATTGAGGTATTTTGCTTGAAAAATGTTGAAAATTGTTAAAGGGTGCAAACTAGAAATTTCAAATTTATACAAAATTGTGTAATAAAAATATAGTAATGGTTTGTATAGTCTAGTGATGCTATTTAATGAGTTTTATGACCATTGGTTTCATTTAAATGTCAAGTTTTGATGAAAAACGGTAAATTGGCATTTTCGGGTTTTTCGAAAACGGACGATTTGATTGATTTTAGGGTTTTGATGGATTAAATCATGTTTTATATTATAAGTAACGAGTTTTCTAAACTACAAGCTGTTTGTTGATGTTTATCTCGATCCATCGGAGTTTGTACGCCGATATCGAGCGATATTTGGTTCTTTTGCGTGGACGGGACATAGATTTTTTAACCTATGCTTGTTCCTTGCGTCATTTTGACTTTTGTATGTGATTCAGTTTACGATACTATTATTATGTTTGCGTTTAGGTACCCCTCACGTAGACTGCGGGCGATGAAGAGGAGGATGGCGACACCGTCTTCGGCAGACATGGACCGGGTGAGTAGATGCATATCTACGGGGGGAAGTCGGGTGGATGGCGTTTAGCACCCCCGCAACGTAGAATAGGAATAGTACTTATTGACATTAGGAAACCCGATGTGACCCTAGATTCTTATTGAGCAGGACCCTAGTAATGACCCTAGGCGGGACTGGACTGATTTAGGAAAACCATACCTGAGGATGAATACTTTGGGAGAGGTTCGTAGGTTTCTGATAGAAACACACACGCACACACTAAAACTTGACATGGCGTATACGTATATGTATGTATATATATAAAACTAGGTATAGGTGTATATATATACACAACACGTATATGGGATTCGTTGATGTGATATGATATCTGAGGTATGATGAAACAGTATGACTGGGCTTGATGCCGTGATTCTTGACTATACAGTCGTATTAAAGTGTTAGCGGATCATTAGAGAAAGAGATAATGAACATGAATATATAAATTATGAAGGGTGGTGGTGGTATTGAGGTACATGGGATGCTAAAATAGTACCTGGGCTGTAGCTTGTGACTTGATGACGATAAGATATCGGTATGACTTAATCACAATATGATACATATGACATGATATTTCTGAGGATAAACTAATGATGCTTATCATGATGGAAATGATATATGATTGATGTATGCGATCACAGTTTAGCACCTTGATCATGAGATGTGTTGATGATGACATTATACGAATGAGGAGACACCTAGGAGATACTTGACCGTACCCCGATATTGGGATGCCGTACGATGGATTTTACCGTATGAGGCTTAGATTTGATGATTGATCCGCACTCTTGATTTGAGGAAGCCGTACTACGTACGTGACGCTATTGAGGCGGGATCGCCGACTATTAGAGATATTGATTCAGACCTTAGGTAGACTCTAGTTTCTTACTGACTAGTCTATTAGGTTTAGTTCCTTAGGATGTTAGATGGACACTAGTTTAGGTTCGACTCACATAGTGGTAGTTGTACTCGTATTTCGCAGAGGAGTGGATGATGCACATCTGTCTTTACATTCATACTGTAATCATCATGGTGCATGTTCTTACATATGTTGCAATAATCAGTACAAACCATACATGTTAGGACACCAGCACCATTACCGATGATACGCATATTTCACGCACACTTATTTGCCGGCTCACACACATCATCATCGGTAATTGTTATGTCACGTACACTTTAGATCATATTGTCTTTTATGGATAGAATCAGTTAACAACTAGACCGATATAATATTGTGATTATTCTCTGATGTTAGTATAGACATGATATTTATTACTTAGACATCCATGCATTCATATTTACATGTTATCATGCAGTATTATGGGCATATGCCGACACTTATCATATAGTTACTCATGATTTTGAGATTTGGATTTCTATGAGATTTCTGGATTTTTGGGGAAAACCGCAAAAATATATAAAAACTTCTCTCTCTCCTCTTCTCTTTTTAAAATAAGATGCGGTTTTCTCGTGATGTATGTGCCGTCCACCATGAGTATTTCATGTTTTCTGTTGGATTTCGAGACCCGATTCGAGGAGTGGATGAACCGTCTCGGGTACATGGTGGGCCCGGTATGGTACCCCGGGGCAAGAAGATCGAGTTGTAGACGATGACCTGGCTGGGGAAGGCTACCTACCGGTGATGTCTGGCGCGGTGGATATCCGGAGGATACCGACCGTTGTCGTGAGATTTGATGATATGGGCCGATCCGGACTGACGGAGCCCGAGATATTGAGACTTGAGATTACATGTGTTGTGTCGATGCTTGACACGGATTTCCATGGATTTCATTATTGAGATTTCAGATTCTTATACACATTCTACTATGATAACAGCTAAAGATTTCTTATACATATATATCTGGATTTCAGGAGTTGTTACTTTACATTCATGGTGCATGTATTTCATTCATATGACATAGTATTATATGAGGTACTGACACGAGCATGGAGTATCTGCACTTATACGTAGTATTACCCTGCTATTACTAAATGATTGGGACTTAGTAGTGTATTATTATGACCTAGGATAGCGTCGTGCATTCGATTTCTTTTCGTAGATGTCTTCTACTCACGAGTTGGTAACTCACCCCCGTTGTGCCAAATTTTATTACAGGTTCGGTGTACAGGTTTCCCTGGCAGCTTGCTGGCACATCTATTCTTTCAGGGTGATTTGCACGGTAGGTTGGTTCACTTGTATCCGAACCACCATTGTACTTTTATTCATTCATTTGTATCTAGTAAGCTCCATCAACCATACTTGTATTACTTGATAAGTTTATTGGACCGGTCTTCTATTTTGACCTTAGAGTCGTGCATATATTATTCTGATCTGGTGGTTTTGTTTTATTTTGAGTTTTGAGCCTCGCCCTTTGGCGTTGTATATTATTGTGCTCGTTGTGGTTGTTTCCGCCAGTTGGCGTTGAGCTAGCACCCGTTTGGGGATGCTTTTTATTGTTTATGTATATTATACTTGTTGTACCAATTTGGGGGCCAGTTTTTCAGAGGAGACTCTGCCGAAATTTTTGGGAAAATTTGCTGATACTTTTAAACTTGTTTTTCTTCATGTTTCTTTTACTTCTTCTTCTTTTATATGGTTTAGATTTCTGTGCTTCGGCTTACTTAGGTTACGTGGCGCCTCTAGACGCTTCGTAATCTAAGTGCCGGTCACGTTCCGTACTCTCGGGTCGTGACATTTCCCAATCTTGATGGCCTGCTCGAAACTAGTTGGGTCATCATCTCATGATGCAATCCTCGCTTCCACTGTCATAGAGAAAACTGAAGTATCTCTCAGGTGGGTGAGGAACCCTACCAGATCGGCGAAGAGGATGAGGTTCGTTGGGAGCTATTGAATCCTCCGGTTCTACCAAATCATCAGTTGTAGTTTGTATAGCTGGAACTCCTTACAGTTCTACTTCATGACCACTGATTTGTTTCCAAAATAAATCCCTTTTATAAAAAGGTAGCCATGTCGAGAAATAAAACACCTTTTGTTCCTCGGTGTGGTAGAAGATATTTCCTTGTGAATTCTAGGGATATCCAACAAACTTCCATAAAACTGACCTTGCCTTGACCTTGTCCGGATTTTGCTTTTGACATAGGCCGGACAACCCCAAATCTTAACTTACTTAAGAGATGGGCTCTTCCCATACCATATCATATATGGAGTGGTAGGCACCTGATTTGGTTGGAACAACATTCAATAGGTATGCAGCTCATAAGTGCATAAGCCCCAAAAGGAAATAGGCAACTCAGTAGTACTTATCATAGAGCGCACCATATCTTATAGTAAGCAATTGCTCCGCCTCGATACAGCGTTGTGCTGTGGTGTATATGGAGGAGTAATGCTGAGAGAGAATCTCATTCTCCTTTAGAATAGTCCAGGAATTCCGTGCACAAGTATTCTCCTCCCTCATAACATCAAAGGAAAAAATATTTATACCCGTTTTGGTTCTCTACTTCTGACTTATATTCATTGAGTTTCTCAAAAGCTTCAGACTTGTGTTTCAACAGGAAGATATGTCTGAATCATGAGAGATCATCAGTGAATGTAATGAAGTACAAAGAATTAGTCCTGGAATGTGTAGACAGGGGACTTACATACATCATCATGTATCAATCTCAAGAGTTTACTAACTCTTTCTCTTTTTCCAGTAAACGGAGCTATTGTCATTTTATCTTTGTGACATGACTGGAAAGTTTCACAAGATGTAAATTCAAACTGATTTAAATATGCATCTTAATGTAACTTAGCAGTCGGGTCGCATTGATATGACCTAGTCTACAATACATCAAGAAGGATTCGTTCATTTCTGAACTCTTCCCCTTGTGTGTGTTTTGTACGTTAAGAACTGTGGTTTGATTAAGAACGTATATGCTTTTAGATAACGTGCCTGAACCGAACAACTCTTGATATAAGAAATGCTCAAAACATTATCCAACAATAAAAAATTATATCGTTCTTTACCAAAAAGAGACTGATATGATGTTGTATATCAGGTTCAGTATCTAATAACATTCATTCAGAATCATTGTATTCGGTAATACATGGTGACATCTGCCAACATCTTGGCTGCAATAATTGCACCGTTTCCAACTCTTGAAACTTATCACCCGTTCTCAGTTCTCTATCTGTCGGTAGCCCATGTAACAGATTACTTATTTGGGATCCTAATCCGGTATCTCATACCCAGGACGTAGAGGATACTGAGAAATAGTTCTTTGTAATGAACACACCCGAAGAAGATGCATCATCATGCACTTTCTTCGTTTGGGCGGCACGGAAATCCTGGTAATCCCCTATATCCTGCTCGGTCCTATAACAATTATAAGTTGGAGCGAGACCAACATTCCTCAGCACAGTATAACAAGCGGGTTCGGTCAGTACATCCATATTATTATCTTGATTAAGGCGTGATATGGTCGCTACATGAAGAGAGAGAGAAGAAAACATTTTAGTGTATGCTCTTGCAATATCAGATTGGTAATTATTTTATCTAATCAGGATGGCTCCTACTGTTTTTATCAAATCTTCTTTCAAACCCTAAAAGGAAAGACTAGCCGGGATTAATTACACCCTACATGTTCGCCAATCTTTCAGCCAGGCCAGTGCCGGCACTTTGAGGGAGGTTCCCTGTGCTTTCGAATGGACCTAATTAAAATAAGCCTCGTTTTCCCAGGGGCGTAACCCCGTTGACACCTTTCTAGACACCTACATGATTGGCTAATTATAATGTGTAAAACTCTCTCAGGAATAACAATTACTCGCAGTGGGTATCGGGATCCAACTATCTCATAGAAGGTATGCAATCTCATTGCAAATTTCAACACTTGAAATTCCCGATAATTTGTTGCCCCTAACGTGCTATGACTTTGACGAAAGCCAACAAACCATAGTCCACTAGTCAACTTCAACCCGTACATTTCTTGATTGAATCAAACCCATCCGCACGACCCTTGATGAATGCCAACAAAGCCGTACGACTACCCTAATCCAATCGCATCATATGCAGCAGATAAGCAGTAAATAGCTACCGCACACTACACCTTGACGAAAGCCAATAAATGTAGCATGAATACTATATATTTCTTATCTGAAATGTCGGAGGGTAACGACAGGTTTTTCTGAAGACCTATTGCGTAATGAACTTGATATCGTTGTAGAAACAAGTGAATTTTGAAATATAAGTGTTTTTTAGGCTTTCATTAGATTTGCTAAAGAGGTCATTCCCGGTGAAGGGATATTAGCTCTTTCCTCATTGAATAAGCTGCGGGGTATTTCACATATGCCACTATGCAAAGCAAAATTCCAAAAGCAATCAAAAGTCAAACCGAGTGTCGTAGCATCTGCCAGTTTTGCTAAAGAGGTCACTCCCGGTGAAGGGATCTTGGCTCTTTCCTCATCAAATAAGGTGCCGGATATATCATATATATCATAATGCAAAGCAAAACTGTAGCTACCCTTTTTGAAAATTCGATTCTACAACAACATTTAGGTTTCTTTTCTTTCATTAATCAGATTAATGAAGTCCCATCATTTAAGTCACCTAAACATCACAGATAAATACGATGTACGCTTATGCCATCCGCATTCGCCTCGATGTCCCGTCATGCACCGTTAGGTTAGGTAACTAACGGCAGAGCGGGGCAGGGCTAGCCTGGGTGTAAAACATAAATAACGTCTATATAATATATCATATATACTATATACAGTATCTATCACAACATATCAAATGATCACGTCACAGATATATCGCAGCAGAAGAAACAAATGAAATGTTGGGTATATTAGGAGGTCCGTGTTTTATTTTGACCCTCAATAAAACACGGATTCTACGGTCACGATGAGTAGCCAAACCCACTCCCCTAGACCCCTACGAGAGTGGCAAGCAACCCTACCAATTCTAGAGTTAGAAGACCCGGACTCGACTCCTCGAGTTAGTCTCCCACTGGACTCTAAAACCCGATTACTTATGCTCTCCTCCTTGGGTCTATCCTAATGCGGAAAAGTAAATAATATACATCAATGGTGACATCAACGTCAACCCGGAAGTGCCCCAATAAAAGAATATTACATACTTTTAATTTTACATGAATGAAAATAAAAACTCTCATCTCACATAAAACCCCCGGCTATTCAAAACACGACGATCCAATATAACATATACAGCAACACATAACATCACATGTCATCAACGTAAGTAAATATGCGTATCCCAATTGTCGTTGACATATAGTAACGAAACCGGCGATACTTCACATATTACACTTACGGTCGCAGAAAAACTAGACGATGTTAAACATTCCGATCGAATCAACAAATAACTACAATTACCCAGAAAGCTCAACACTTGAGCGTAGTTAAAAGTTATTCAGCACACGCCACAGTACCAATAGACCAGCCGTAGAAGGGCAAACCTAGGCCTCATTTGTGGCGCCACTAACTACGGTAAACCCTAAGGTTTAGTCGCAGTTCCGTGGTCACATCTCGAGTTTAGGTTTTATTCTTCTAGAGGGTCCATCGAACAACTTGCATGATGTTTGAATGCTTTTTAACTATGGAAAAAATCCAACACTTGGAAAATTTCCTGGTAAGGGTTAAAGCGGGTATTTGACATCCGATTGAACTTTTTAACAACGTCTAAAGTATCCCGAAAACAGTTAAAATTACGATTACGAAACACTCCGAGTTGCCTTTGCATTGAGTTAATCATCACATGAAAAAGTAGCAAAAATAAACAACACCTGAAACCCCAAATCCCAGAGTACAGAGCATGAAAAAAATTTGGGACCCACAGGACTTCCCCAGACCGGCCTCCTCGGATTTTCACCCTATGTGCTCGGTCCAAATCAGAGCACAGGGTCCCAACTTTCTTCTATGCTCCTATATTTTCTCATAGATGATTCTGCACTTGTTTGAAAATTTTTTGGAGCTTGTTTTAAAATCGACAGAAACATGGATTTGGGATTTCAAGTTTCGGAGTTCGTTTCGTATTCGTAATCTAACATTATCCATATAATTTTCTAGCTAGGCTCTGATACTACTGTAGGGTTCCTATCGACGGCAGCAAGGTTTCGGGAGGCATCGTCCATGCCATTTTCAAAAATTTGCCATTTTAAGGAACTCTAAACTAGAATCGTTAACTAGAAAATAATACGTAAACTAATGTAAACCATTTACATCTAAGTGAAACAGAAATACAACCTCTGTAGATCGGTCCTTCACTTCAAAAGCTCCTTGTAGTAGTCCCATCGCTGCGATCATGGTGCTCCTGGACTCTTGGACGGCTCCATGAGAAGAAGACAACGGTCTTGCTTGAAGTCTTCGAGGCCGAAGATGATCTACGTCGAGTAATTACTAACTCAAGCTACCACTTCACCAAAGTGAAGCAAACACCCTACACTAAAGTGCTAATCTAGTAGAGGATGGTGAAATAAGAAGTGGGCTCACTTTAGAATTTCTTTTCTCACATTACTTTCTCACTTTTATCAAACCCTAACAAGATTTTCTTTTTCAAGAAGAAGATGAAGAAGAAGAAGATAATGAGCTTAATTCAGAGTGAGATGAGTAACCATGGGTGAGTGGGTATCATATACGAACTCATGTAAAGACAAAACCATGGCTAATTATAGTTGTTAGGTTAATAAATATCCTAAGTATAACAAAATGGGTGGACTTTGTCAAAGCACTCACAAGCGTCTACAAGCTTCATGCTTTGAATAATTATCCAATAATTTTGTATTTACATTGAATATTAAAACCCTACCATTATAATTAAAATTGTGTATGTCTTATACACCCATGTTGTGTGTATCTACAACCATGACACAAAAAAAATAAACAATGCACATTAAAATATATCACATACATATTACATGTACACACAAGTGAGAAAAGAATGCTTATGCGAGCTAATGTTAGTTAATGTAAATTAGTATATCAAATATACAGTTATACACAAAATTATTAAATCAACACTTGATTTAATAATCCGACTGTATCACATATAACCGACTAACACAAAATGTACCAACTTATCGAATCAACACTTGATTCGATATCCCGACTAAATCAGATATAACCGGCCAATACAAAAGTCGCGAGAATAGAATACGGTATCACATACGCGCATTATTCTCGGTCCCGCACATATCACATATGCGCTCCTATTTCGTTTTTCCTGAGCCAGTAAAACCTCTATGTAGGACTCTAAAGACTCATCAATACGCCGGCAGTAGGTGATGATTACATCAAGCACCCACAAGCCGTCAGCGGTACTAGCTGGACGTAACGGCTACCCGGGTGAGCGATCAGAAGATCAGCAAGCAAGCCCGCTCCAACGCCTACAAAAGCCTGGCCGTGACACTACCGTACAGTCCGATATGTCACATATCAAGTCTATGGGTGGTAAACGTCAGACCCCAGTAACCGATAAGTCATGTCGATATGAGGCTCATAACGGGTCAAGAAACTACTTGTAACACTTACCAGTAAATCTCCAAACCAGCCCTGGCCAGGGACTTCCCTGTTATGGCCAATCGAGCAGAGCGCAACATCAACCCCCAATACCGGGAGAGACGAAACCCCTCCTATCGTTCGTTTCCTCCATGTGACTCAGGACTGTACCCAAAACCACCGTTTTACACGCCCTCTTAGACGTGGTAAGGTGGAAATCAAAGCACAGTGGGAATCACACAAGTCTCTATGACGATCTCGGGTATACAGACTAACCTGTACTACTGTCACCAGAGAACTGCCATCTGACGTGAGGTATAATACCATCTGGGAGTTCTCGGCGAGTCCGTCCAGTGTACCCAGTCTCTACTGAGCACCCGTATATCATCTCTGATGTCAAACACCAATGGATATAGGATCGTCTATCACCTATCTATATGGGTCGAGAGGCTATACGCTAGTCTACTCTGTTATATCGATGCCCCGTTTCGATAAACCCACGCTTGGGGACCTTAAAGGATATACTTATTGACTACCATGGCCCCACTAGTATGATCTGCATCATAGTCCTGGTAGTCAAGTACACATCCTAAGGACTTTACCAATATGTAACAGAGAGACAATCAGTGTACACATTAAGGTAAAGAGTAACCAGATAGCATACTATTAAGTCGAGCAAGAAAGTCCTCCCTATATATGTCCAAGCATCCACTACAATATACATCTCATGTATAATAATGGCCTCTAGGGCATACATATAACTAACACGTACCATATCCAATAGGGTTCGGTTCCTTCTCTCCGATACACCATTGTGTTGTGGTGTGTATGGAGGAGTAAGCCGAGAGAGAATTCCATTCTCTTATAGGTAATCCAGGAAATCGGCACTCAAGTATTCACCACCTTGATCAGATCTCAGTGTCTTGATACTTTTGTCGGTTTGTTTTTCCACTTCATTCTTATATTCACGGAATTTCTCAAAAGCCTCGGATTTATATTTCATCAAGAAAATATATCCATAACTAGAGAAATCATCCGTAAAAGTAATGAAATAGGAATAACTACTTCTTGCATGTATAGACATTGGACCACACACGTCGCTATATATGAGTCCCAAGAGCTCACTCGCTCTTACTCCGTGTCCAGTGAATGGAGTCTTTGTCATCTTTCCTTTGAGACATGACTGACAAGTTGCATAAGATTGATATTCGAACTGATCCAAATATCCTTCTTTATGTAACTTGGTTAACCTTGTCTCATTGATGTGACCTAGTATATAGTGCCATAAGAAAGCATGATTTAATTCTGGAGTCTTTCTTTTATGTGTGTTCTGGACATTGAAAACTTGTAGTTGGTTTAATACGTATACATCGTTGTTTAGAGTACCTGACCCAATTAGACCATGATTAAGGTGGATGTTTATGACTTCGCTTACAAATGTAAAATCATAATCTTCTTTCGATAACAAAGATAAAGAAATAATATTACATGTCAAACTAGGTACACAAAACAGTTGTGCATAACCAAAATATGTCCACTCGTCAATCCAAGGTGATATTCCCCTACGGACACAGCATCCACGCTCGCTCCGTTAGCAACCCTGAGGGTCGTATCACTGGTCTTCAGAACTCTACGGCTTCTCAGTGCCTGCAAGGAATTGTATATAAGAGATCCTATTCCGGTATTCAATACCAAGGAAGTAGAGTTGATTGACAGACAGTTTTCAATTACAAACACACCTGAAGCCAAAACCATAACTTGCCTCAGGTCCTGGTTCTTGGCCTTCCAAGCCTTGCAATTTTTCTTCCAATGGCCATTCTTGTGACAGTAGAAGCATTCTTCCTTCCCTACTGTCGGCCCTGCCACTTTTACCTTTCCCTTGGCTTCCACCTTACTAACACTTCCTCTCGGTTTGGTAGGGGCCTTCTTCTTCTTTCATTTGGCTTTCGCCTTAGACCTAGAAGAGGAAGCTCTACTAACAAATAGAGCGGGTGTTTCCCTGGCTTTCTGCAGGGTGCCCTCTGCACTCCTCAACATGTTGAGGAGTTCCGGAAGTTCAACTTCTTTACCTTGAATATTAAAATTAAAGATAAATTGGGCGTAGGTGGAAGCAAGGGACTGGAGAATCAAGTCTGTATACAGATCATTCTCTAACGTGGTCCCAAGGTCCGCGAGCTCCTCAATGTAGCCGATCATCTTATGGACGTGTTCCCCTACAGATGACCCGACAGCCAACCTCGCCTAAATAGCTTCTTCGAGGTCTCGTATCTTGCTATACGAGATTGCTCTCCATATAATTCGTTGGTATGGAGGAATATGGATTCAAGATCCATATTCTCGTGCCTCCTCTTTTGTTCATTGTCCATGGAGGCCAGCATGAGGCACTTGGCTTTCGCGCTATCAATCTCCCAGGTCTTACGGATTTCTGTATCCGCGACACTGGATTCTGGACTTGGGACGGCGGGGGGTTTAGTAGTAAGTAGATACCCCAATTTGTCATAAGTGATTGCCATCTTGACATTCCTTAACCAATCTTTATAGTTTGGCCCTGTTAATATATTTTTATCTAATAGTAACTTAAGGCTCATCATGTTTGGTCGCTGCAATTAGAGGAGAGAGAAGAAACACTTTAGCATGATGCTCTTGCAAATTTAGAGTGGTTTTTAGTTTATCTAAACAGCATGGCTCCCACTGTTTCTCGAATCCTTCCTCAAACCATAAAAGAATAATTAGTCAGGATTAATCACACCGTATAATACTTGCTTAACCGTTCAGCCAGGACAGTGTCAGTACTTCGAGGGAGGTTTTACGACACTTTCGCAATGTTCCTTAATTAAATAACCACTTTTCCCCGGGGGCGTAGCCTTGCTAACACCTTTCTAGACACCTACTTGGTTTATAGCATTGATCGTTAAGCGAAAAAATCTCCCGAGGAGTAGCATACACTCACAGTAGGATCGGGATCCAAATATCATCGTGTGATGAAGTTGAAGGAATACTACCAAAATTATCACACTCCAAATGGTATGCAACACTAGCAAGTTTCAGTTTCTTTAGAAACTCCCGATGCGTATTTTTTCCCCATTCTCTTATGATCTTGACGAAGACCAACATATAATAAGTCACATGTCAAGTTCTACCCGGCATTATCCTGGTTAATTTGAACCCACTCGTACATACTCTTGACGAAGGCCAAAATAGCAGTACGACTGTCCCAAACTAATGCATCTATCTATGCTACAGATAAATATTCAGCAGCTGCCAATCACTATGCCTTGGCGAAGGTTAAAATACATAGCTTGAATACTACCGAATATCCAACTGAAATGACGGAGGGCTACGAATAGTTTTGGCGAAACCGTGAACGTAGTGAGCTTGATATAATCGAAGAAACCTGATAGCTTTTAAAAGGAGTGGTTTAAGCTCCGCATTTAAAAGTTTTGCTGTTTTGAAAAAACCGAGTGGTTTTGAAATTGTTCCAACGATTCAACTTTGGTTTGTTTGCTTAGCATTAATATAATGCAGTCCCATCAATTAATCCAACCATTGCAGAAAACAACGAAAATATAACGTACGCTTATGCCATCAGCATTCACCACGAGGCCCCGTCATCACCCGTTAGGTTACTTAACTAACGACTGAATGGGGCTGGACTAGCGCGGATATATAACATAAGCATCGTCTACTAGATATCATATATAGATATATACATTCGTCAGACGCAATGATAGTCATTCTAGATCACAGATGAACACATTGGGTAATCTAGGAATCCGCGTTTCGTTTGAGCCTGTAACAAAAGATGGATTAAACGGTCGTGATGAATAGCCAAACCCCACCCTAGACCCCTCCGGGTGCGGCAAACTACCCGCCAAATATCCGAAGTGAAGCAACCTCTCTCAACAAAGTGAGTAGGACACTCAACACTTCAAAGTGCCCTGTAGTTTGTGCACCCCACCTTGGGTTTATCCTAGGAGCAGAAAACAGTAAAAGAAATAATATACAATGGTGGCTACAATCTCAACTCGTATGTGCGAGCAAAAAAAAATAATATTACATCAATTTACAATTTACATCAAATGAAAGATAAAGACGCTCATCTCACATCCCCGGCTATTAATCCATGACGATCCAACAAGTTCATATACACAAACCAATATCATAGATCACAGATATTTGCAACCCCCACTAATCGACGTATAGCGATTAGCAAACGTTCAGCACATATAACACATCACAGATATAATCCGATTAGCCAAAATTCATAGAATTTCGATCAATAACAACATTTGAATCTACCCCAATTACAACACTGTACTCAAAAGATTTTGGGCAGAAACAAAATATCCCAGAAAACACAACACAACTATAGAGACCACCATAAAAAATTTGGACCAATTCGGAGTCGACTCGGCCGCGGATCCGCGGTACAACGTTTGGTTCGGCCGCGGATCCATGGCGGTCTGACCGAGTTAGGCGCTCAAATTTCTTCAATGTTGTAGAAAAAGCCTGCACGTATTTTTCAGGGGTCTGAAAATATTTTTACACCTGATTTAAAATTCGACAAAAAGTGCATAAAAATGTCGTGTTTTCAGGATTTTTCCGTGATCGAAGTTCTAAAGGCTTTGCTAAAATGTTAGTTATGCTTTAGCTAGGCTCTGATACCACTCTAAGTCTATGTTACTTACACCGGTAGTTGACGGGGAGGCGGAATAGGTAAAATCGAATTTTTCTTTACAAGGTAACATAGACTACCCATGAGGATCTTTGCTAAACATTAACTGACAAACTAACTAGGAGTTCTAACTACTATGTTAGATGATTATACCTCAAGCTTCAAGTCCTTCTTCTCCTGTTGTGCTTCCCTTGTTGTGAGCTCGTTAGAGTGGTGGTGGATGGTTCCTCCTCACCGGCTTCTCCACATCAAAGATGATCCACCCGAAGGTCTCTACCTTTAGCTCCAACCTCTATAATAAAGTAACTAGGGTACTTTGTGTGCTAAACTAAGTATCCTTGAGTGAGTAGAGAAGGATTTTGGTGTCTAAGTCTCAGTGACCCTTTATTCTCAACTCATGAGACATTAGGGTTTGAGAGAGGAAGAAGGATAGAACCTGGAGAGAGAGTGTATAAGAAAATAATGAAGAGAGCTCTCCTTTGAGGAAAGAGAAAAAAATGTTTTTTAGGATAATTGTGATGGCTCATTTGATTTGACCATTATCATGTCACAATTAATGCTAAGCAAAATATCCTATGCTCAACAAAAAATTTCTAAATCAACAATAGTCAACATAGTCAAATGGTCAAACCAATTAGCCATGGCACAATTATCTCTAATAAAAATTAGTAAACAATTTCGTCCATCTCATTATGGTTTTAATCAAGTCAATGGTCAAAACCCTAATGAGGTGTCTCCTTCTCTGCCCCTATCACCCGTATAAACATACCCGCATCCTTTTCCGAGCACGAATACAATGAGACTAAACCAATACAAAATCTAATACCTGGATCCGGATTAAACCGAAGCCCACTAGAATCACGCGTATGTGAACGAACCATGTCGTAAAACCATACGACCTCTATATCGTTTCGCCTAAAGGTGGAAAACCCTCTGTGTGGGACTCTAAAGACTCGACACTACGCTGGCAGTGGGTTTAACCAAAGGCCACAAGCGGTACTAGTTGTACGTAACAGTCCCTAGGTAGATGTCGACAAGAAAGCCGATGAGGAAAACCCATCCGAACTCCTACTAAGCCTGAATGTGACAATCTCCGTACAGTCCGGTCTGTTCATCTAAGAGTGTCGCATATCGGGTCTACGGGGTGGCAATCGTCAGACCCCTAATAGCAGTATAAGTTGTGTCGGAGTACAGTCCAAAACACGTTGAGAAACTATTGGAGTACCTACCAGTAAATCTCACTTGCCCTGGCCAGGGACTTTGTGTAATGGCGTTCCGAACACAGCGCGACATCAACCCCCAATACCGGGAGAGACAAATCCTATCTGACCGTCACTGCCTCCAAGTGCTTCGGGACTGCACCCAACCACTACAAGTTTGCACGGCTCAGCAAAACCGTGGTAAGGTAGTAATCTAAGAACAGAGGGAACACACTTGAGGAGAAGCAGCAGTGTCAAGTCAACGGACTAAGCTGTACTCATGTCAGCTGGGAACTGCTACCTGACGATAGGTATAGTACTAACCAGCAGTTCCCGACAAGTCATGTCTAGTGTACTCGTAACCTAACGAGCACCTGAATACTATCTCCAGTACGACGTACTAATATCTGTGGGACAGACTATCTCCCCTGCTGGGTTGAGAAGCGTATACACTAGTCTACTCTGGAGTATCGATGCCCTGTCTCGATAATCCGACGACTAGGGACCTGTATAAGGATGTGCTTATAAACAACCCAGCCCCTACTAGTGTGACTGCCATCACAACGCTGGTAGTCAAGTAAAGATGCTAAGGGCTCTATCAATATGTATTATCGATACGTCAAAAGAAACATATGCACATATTTAGATAGATACAAACCAAGTAGCATACTACTATATCGAGCAAGACTGTCAAAAATCCGTGTATATATCCCAAGCTTCCAAAATGTATTATACAAGCTAGTACTATACAATAATGGCATCTAAGGCATATTACACTAACAAGTATCACAATACAAATCTACATGTTAAGACAAAGAGCAACCAGATAGCATACTATCATGTCGAGCAAGAAAGTCCTCTCTATATAAATCCAAGCATCCACTATAATATACATCATATGTACAATAATATCCTCTAGGGCATATACATAATTAACAACATCAAACCCCAATACCGGGAGAGACGAATCCCTGACGATCCTCTCACTGCCTCCATGTGGCTCGGGACTGTACCCAACTAAAACATGTTTACACGACTCCTTTGAGCCGTGGTAGGATAGTAATCAAAGCACAGTGGGAACTCACATGAGACAAATGACGATCTCAGGTCGACAAACTAACCTACACACATGTCACCAGGGAACTGCTATCTGACAATAGGTATAGTACCAACTAGCGGGTTCCCGTCGAGTCTGTCCAGTATACTCATAAACCAATGAGCACCTGTATACTATCTTAGGTGAACAAACTAACACCAATGGCTTGTGAGACTTAGCCACCATACCTCGTCAGGGTCTCGATCAGTATACACTTGTATACTCTGGAGTATCGATGCCCGGTCTCGATACTCCCATGTCTAGGGACATTTAATGATGTACTTATAGACCACCCAGCTCCGACGTATATGATCACCATCATAATTCTAGTAGTCAATCAAGAATCCTATAGGCTCTATCAATATGTAATAGCGATCTGTAATACCACATAAAGCATGAACATGATGAAAAAGACAAACCAGATAGCATACTATCATTTTGAGTAAGACTGTTCTATTCATATAGGTCCTCCCTCAATCATTACAATCATGTGCCTGCGATTCAATAATTGACTTGAGCGCACTATAGCCAACATACCCAACCAAAACCTATTTGCACAACTCAGTAGAGCCATGGTAGGGTAGTGATCAATGTACAGTGGGAGACAAATGATGAACTCAGGTCTGAAGACTAAAATGTACTCATGTCACCTGAGAACTTCTATCTTACGATAGGTATAGTACCATCTATAAGTTCTCGGCGAGTTCGTCCAGTGTACTCACCCCAAGTGAGCAGCTGTATAAAATCTTAGGTGATCACACCAATGGTTATGGGACAAATCATCGCCCATCGTCGGGGTCTAGAAACGTATACATCAGTCTACTCCGGAATATCGATGCACAGTCTCGATACTCCCACGATTAGGGACCTTTTAAAGATGTGCTTATTGACTACCCTGCTCCCACAAGTATGATCGCCATCATAACGCAGGTAGTCAAGCAATGATCATACGGGCTTTATCAACATGTATAGAAGATACATAATAACAAGTAGAACATATGCATATGTTAAGATAAATACAAACCAGATAGCATACTATCATATCGAGCAAGATTTTCCTATACATACATATGTCCAAGCATCCACATGTATACATATACAATAATGGCTTCTAGGGCATACATATCCAACACCAACAATCGCTTACTGCATCCATGTGGCTCGGGACTTATCCAACTAAAAGTTGTTTGCACGACTCAGTAGAGCCGTTGTAGGGTAGTAATCAAAGCACAGTGGGAACTCACACGAGAAAAATGATGGCATCAGGTCAACAGACTATCTGTGCTCATGTTACCAGAGAACTGCTATCTGACAATAGGTATAATACCATCTAGCCAGTTCTCGGCGAGTCCGTTCAGTGTACTCACGCTAGTGAGCACCTGTATACAATCTTAGGTGCATCACACCCATGACTGCGGGACCAACCATCGCTCTTTGTAAGGGTCTAAAAATGTATACACTAGTCTACTTTGGAGTAACGATGCCCAGTCTCGATACTCGCACGAATAGGGACATTTAAGAATGTGCATATCGACTACCCATCTACCACAAGTATGATTTCTATCACAAAGCTGGTTGTCAAGTAATGATCTTAAGGGCTTTATCAACATGTATAAGCGTAATGAAATAACAAGTAAAACATATACACATGTTAAGGTAAAGGCAAACCAAATAGCATACTATCATATCAAGCAAGATTGTCCTGTACATACATATTCCTTGCATCTTATACAATGAAGTCTTCCAGGGCATACATATCAAACAATCTCGCACTTTCACTATGGCTTGTTATTGGCGTATTGAGTACCCAACGTCTGCACTAGAGCCAGTTGTCGGCATACCGCATACCTAATATCTCGAACAGACTCTCGAAATGGACTTGAGGAATGGCCTTAGAGAATGGATCTGCCGTATTGTCCTTTGTATCTACTCTCCGCTCCTCGATCTCCCGAAGATTCATGATCTTCCTGATCAGGTGATATCGCCTCAAGATATGTCCAGATTTCTGATGGGACAGTGGTTCTTTTACCAAAGCCATGGCTCTAATGTTATCGCAATGCAAAGGTATTGGATCAGCAATGGATGGAACCACCTAATGTTCAGAAACAAACATCCTCATCCAGACTGCCTCTTTTGCTGCATTGTTAGCAGCGAAGTATTCAGCCTCTATCGTCGAGTCTGCTATGGTGTCCTGTTTGGAGCTCTACCAAAAGACCGCCCCTCCATTGAGAGTAAACACATAACCCGAGATGGATTTAAAGTCATCTTTGTCACTTCGGAAGCCTGAGTCGGTAAAAGTCTCGATCTGGAGGTTCACATTACCGTACACCAAGAACATCTCCATAGTCCTCCTCAGGTACTTAAGAATGTACATTACTGCTATCCAATGTTTTTAACTTGAGTTGGACTGATACCTGCTTATGATGCTAAGTGCATAAGATACATCTGGTCTAGTACATAACATCGCATATATTATTGACCCTACCGCCGAAGCATAGGGTACAATGCTCATGCGAGCCTTCACCTCATCAGTCTTGGGAGACATTTGTTTAGAGAGGGTGATCCCATGACAAGCGGGTAAATTATTGCACTTGGAATCTTCTGTACTAAACCTCTTCAGTACGGTGTCTATGTACCTTGACTGTGAAAGTCCCAACATTCTTTTAGATCTGTCACAATAGATCTTAATACCCAGAATGCACGAAGAATCACCCAGGTCTTTTATAGAGATCTTCTGTGACAAGAACAGCTTGGCTAATTGTAGCATAGGAATATCATTTCCTATCTTGAGAACGTCATCTACGTATAAAACGAAGAATACCACAGTTCTCCCTACAATCTTCTTATGAATACAAGGTTCATCTACATTTTTGATAAAGTCAAATTCTTTGACCATCTCATCAATGTAAATGTTCCAACTCCGCTATACCTGCTTTAATCCATAAATGGATTTAAGCAACTTACTTATCTTTTTGCTGCTTCCACTATCTATGAAGGCCTCTGGTTGATCCATGTAAACACACACTTCTAAACTTCTATTTAGAAAAGCAGTTTTAACATCCATCTGCCAGATGTCATAGTCATGGAAGGCAGCAATGGCAAGTAGAATCCAAATAGATTTAAGCATAGCTACTAGTGAAAAAGTTTCGTCATATTCCAATCCGTGTCTTTGATGAAAACCTTTAGCAACAAGTTTAGCTTTGTAAGTTTCTACCTATCCATCTATACCAATCTTCTTTTTGAAGATCCCTTTGCATCCAACGGGTTTTACCCTAAAAGGAGCACATTTAAAGTCTATACTTTATTGGTGTACATGGATTCCATCTCGGTTCTCATAGCATCCAGCCACTTCACCGGGTCTCTAATCGTGATGGCTTGCTGAAAACTAGTCGACTCATCATTATCGATGATGCAATCCTCTCGATCCCCGTTTATAAGAAAACTGTACAATCACTCGGGCGGATGAGATAGCCTACTAGATCTGCGGAGTGGCATAGGTACATCCGGTTCCATTGAAACTTCAGGTTCTACTAAGTCTTCAGTAATAGTTTATGGTTCTGGAATTTCTTCCAGTTCTATTGCGCTCCTACTAATCTCTTTTTCAAGAAATTGAGTTTCCATAAAGCGGACATGATGAGAAACAAAGACCTTTCGTTCCTCAGTGTTGGGTTATGCCAATGCCCTGCCAACCTACCGTGACCGTTTGCAGAACAAAAATGTTATAAACTGGCGCTAAAACAACCCGATAACCTGGATCTACCATAAACCTAAAACTAGCAAACTAAAGAGGAGTTTAGAATGTTTATACCGAATGATCCGAGACCTTTGGTATTCTACGATCTTCCTAAGCTCCTAGAGGTCACCATTATCAAGCTTGATCGTCGATCTCCATCCATTGAAGATGATCCACCTAAGGATTTATAGTTCGAGCTCCAACCTCATAGCCGAGGTAACTAGGGTACCTAGTTCGCTAAACTAGATAGCCTAGAGGATGTACAATATAATGATGGATTAATTTGTCTCCAAACACCCTAGGTTTCTCAACACATGAGAATTGAAGGGTGGAGGTGTTGGATAGAGTGCCCTAAGAGTCAATTATTGGATCACAGGCACGTGATTGCAATGATTGAGGTATGACCTATGCCGGTAGGACAGTCTTACTCGAGATGATAGTACTGTAAGTCCATGCTACCTCTCCCGGTACTTTCGGGAATGCGGAATTTGGTAAAAAACGATTTTCTTAAAGATGGTAACATGGACCTATAACCCGGATCTTGGTTAAACATCTATCTAACATCCTAACTAAGAGATTCTAGCTACTCGGTTAGGGGGTTATACCTAGCTTGTCTTGAACTCCTTCTCTTCAAGCTCCGATGGTGGTCCGATGGCTCCTTCTCGTCGTCTCCGTACGCCGAAGATAGATCCACTTGAAAGCTCCAACCTTTAGCTCCTTCTTCGTTCTTTGAAGAAACTAGTTCACTTGGTTTGCTAAACCTAGTGAACTAGAATGAGTAGAGAGGAAATAGAATGGGATTTTATCTATGGTTCTTGATTCTCAACTCATGAGACAAGAGAACCATAGATCAAGAGAGGGAGCAAGTGGTTGAGGGTGAGAGCAAGAGGAGAGCTCAAGAACAAGAGAGAGAATGAGCAAGAAAGAATGAGGCTCTCTTTTGTCTTTCACCCTCTCATAATCCAAAATGATCATAACTCATCATATCAAAAAAGTCTTATGTGATGGTTTGAAGCAACCACAACCATATCATTTCATGCACTCATTTTACACAAATGAGCAAGTAAACAAAAGTCTTTGCCATGAAATGATGGCTATGGTTATCATGATGGTCAACTAGTCAAGCCTAGTCAACCGGTCAACAAGTCAACAAAAGTCAACAAGTCAACAAAGTCAACAAGTCAACAAAAGTCAACAAGTCAACAACCGTATCACCATAATACTTAATTAATATAATAGTTAATCACATATCACATTCTCATTAGGGTTGAGCATAAAGTCAAATAGTCAACGGTCAACTGTCAACAACCCTAATGAGAATCCACTGCCTCTGCCTCCCTGTCAACTGTGCATACACACCAGCATCCGCGTTCCGAGGAACACGAATGCAAACTGGATAAATCCAATCCCATAAGGTACACTAGGATCTGGCTTAAACCAAAGCCCGCTAGTGTAAACTGTCTGGACACTGTACGTGCACAAGTGCACGGATGTGACCGAACCCTGTCGCAAAACCATGCGACCTGTCGCAATACCATGCGACCTCTACTCTTTTGCCTAAAGGCGAAAAGCTTTCTGTGTAGGACTCTAAAGACTCGACACTACGCTGGCAGTGGGTTTAACCACAGACCGCAAGCGGCACTAGCTGTGCGTAACGGTCCCCAGGTAATGCCGACAAGAAGACCGACGAGGCGAAACCCATCTGAACTCCTACTGAGCCTGAGTGTGACATTCTCCGTACAGTCCGGTCTGTTCGTCTAATACATCGCATGGCGGGCCTAGGGGGCGGTAAACGTCAGTCCCCCAATAGCGGTACAAGTCGTGCCGGAGCGAAGCCCAAAACACCCTGAGATAACACTGGAAACCTACCAGTATATCTCGATTGCCCTGGCCAGGGACTACTCGTGTAATGGCTCTCCTAGACACAGCGCGATGTCAACCCCCAATACCGGGAGAGACGAATCCTGTCTAACCGTCACTGCCTCCAAGTGCTTCGGGACTGCACCCAACCACTACCTGTTTGCACGACTCCTTTGAGTCGTGGTAGGGTAGTGATCAAAGTACAGTGGGAACACACTCGAGGCGGAGTGACAGTGTCAAGTCAGCGGACTAAGCTGTACTCATGTCACCTGGGAACTGATAACTGACGATAGGTATAATACCAACTAGTCAGTTCCCGACGAGTCCTGTCCAGTGTACCCGTAACCTAACGAGCACACGCATACTATCTCAAGTACGACGTACTGACGGCTGTGGGACAGACCGTCTCCCACACTTGGATGAGAAGCGCATGCGCTGGTCTACTCCGGAGTATCGATGCCCTGTCTCGATAGTCCTGCGACCAGGGACCTGCATAAGGATGTGCTTATAGATTACCCAGCCCCACTAGTGTGACGGCCATCACATCGCTGGTAATCAAGCAAAGATCCTAAGGGCTCTACTAATGTGTATAGGCGATATACAAAAATAAACACATGTACACATTGAAGTAGAAACAAACCAAGTAGCATACTACTATTTTGAGCAAGATTGTATATACAAGGTGAATATCCCAAGCATCCATTAAGTAATATACAAACCAGTATGATACAGTAATGGCCTCTAGGGCATATACACTAACAATCTCCCACTTGCACTAAGGCCATGTACTGGCGTATCGAAGACCTATCATCTCGATCAGCCGCTCGAACTGTGTCTGGGGCAGGGCCTTGGTGAATGGATCTGCAGTGTTATCTTCTGAAGCGACTCTCCGAACCTCGATCTCCTGGCGATCTACGATCTCCCTGATCAGGTGATACCGCCTCAAGATGTGCCTGGATCTCTGATGGGACCTGGGTTCCTTCGCTAAAGCTATAGCCCCGTTGTTGTCGCAATACAGTGGTATTGGATCAACAATGGACGGAACCACCTGAAGTTCTTTCAAGAACTTCCTCATCCAGACAGCATCTTTTGCGGCATCAGATGCAGCGATGTATTCCGCTTCCATCGTCGAGTCTGCAACGGTTTCCTGTTTGGAACTCTTCCAACACACCGCCCCTCCATTGAGGGTAAAGACAAAACCCGACATGGACTTGGAATCATCCTTGTCACTCTGGAAGCTGGAGTCAGCAAAGGCCTCGAACTGGAGGTCTTTTCCGCTATACACCAAGAACATCTTCTTAGTCCTTCTCAGGTACTTGAGAATGTTCTTTACCGCTATCCAGTGTTTCTCCCCAGGGTTAGACTGATACCGGCTTACCACACTCAGTGCATAAGCTACATCCGGTCTGGTACACAACATCGCATACATTATAGAGCCTACCGCAGAAGCGTAGGGTATAATAGACATGCGATCCCTCTCCAAATCAGTCTTGGGAGACATCTCTTTAGAGAGGGTGATCCCGTGACAAGCCGGTAGGTTACCGCGCTTGGAATCTTCCATACTGAATCTCTTCAGTATGGTGTCGATGTACCTGGACTGTGATAGTCCTAATATCCTCTTGGATCTGTCACGGTAGATCCGGATACCCAGAATGTATGAGGCATCACCCAGGTCTTTCATGGAGAACCTGTGTGACAAGAACCCCTTGACAGATTGTAGCATAGGAATGTCATTTCCTATTAAGAGAATGTCATCCACGTATAAAACGAGGAATACTACAGTTCTCGCTACAAATCTACTATAGATGCATGGTTCATCTGGATTTTTGATAAAGCCAAATTCTTTGACCGTCTCATCAAAGCAGATGTTCCAACTCCGCGACGCCTGCTTTAGTCCATAGATGGACTTAAGCAACTTGCACACCTTTCCGCTGCTCCCACTCTGAATGAAACCCTCTGGCTGGTCCATATAGACACACTCCTCTAAATTTCCATTTAGAAAAGCTGTCTTTACGTCCATTTGCCAGATCTCATAATCGTGGAAGGCAGCAATGGCAAGAAGGATCCGAATGGATTTCAGCATGGCTACTGGAGAAAAGGTTTCGTCATAGTCCAAGCCAGGTCTTTGACGAAAACTCTTTGCTACCAGCCTAGCTTTATAGGTCTCAACCTGTCCATCTACACCAATCTTCCTTTTGAAGATCCACTTGCATCCTACGGGTTTTACCCCGTCTGGAGCAATGTCCAACGTCCATACCTTGTTGGTGTACATGGACTCCATTTCGGTCCGCATTGCATCCAGCCATTTCACTGAGTCAACGCTCTGAACGGCCTGCTGGAAGCTAGTAGGCTCATCATAATCTATGATGCAATCCTCTCTATCCCCGTCATTGAGAAAACCGTAGTATCTCTCGGGCGGATGAGTCTGCCTACTACTTCTGCGGAGCGGCGCAGGAATGTCCTGTTCTGTTGAACCCTCTGGTTCCACTAAACTTTCAGTAATAGTCCGTGGTTCTGGAATTTCTTCCAGTTCTACTGCGCTCCCACTTATTTCTTTTTCTATGAACTGGTGTTCTAGAAAGTGGGCATGACGAGAAACAAGAACTTTTTGTTCCTCTTCACAGTAGAAGAAATATCCCTTGGAATTCTTTGGATATCCCACAAACTTGCACAGTACTGAGCGTGCCTCGAGCTTGTCCGCATGCTGCTTTTTGACAAAAGCTGGACTTCCCCATATCTTAATGTGATTAAGATGGGGTCTCTTCCCACACCACATCTCAAATGGCGTAGTAGGCACAGTCTTAGTGGGAACTCGGTTCAAAAGGTATGCGGCTGATTCTAGCGCATATCCCCAGAATGATCGCGGCAACTCAGCGTTACTCATCATGGACCGTACCATATCCAATAGGGTGCGGTTCCGTCTCTCCGATACACCGTTATGTTGCGGGGTGTATGGAGGAGTAAGCTGAGAGAGAATTCCGTTCTCTTTTAAATAGTCCAGGAACTCGGCACTTAAGTATTCTCCACTTCGATCCGATCTTAGAATCTTAATACTTTTGCCGGTCTGTTTCTCTACTTCATTCTTATACTCCTGGAATTTTCCAAAGGCCTCGGACTTATGTTTCATCAAGAAGACATAACCGTACCTTGAGAAGTCATCCGTAAAAGTAATGAAGTAAGAATGTCCGCTTCGGGCATGTGTAGACATTGGACCGCACACGTCACTGTGTACGAGTCCCAAGAGCTCGCTCGCTCTTACTCCATGTCCAGTAAACGGAGTCTTTGTCATCTTTCCTTTGAGACAGGATTGACAAGTGGCATACGACTGATATTCGAACGCATTCAAATACCCTTCTGTATGTAACTTCGTCAACCTTCTCTCATTGATGTGACCCAATCTACAATGCCATAAGAAAGTCTGATTTATTTCTGGAGACTTTCTTTTGTGTGTATTCTGGACATTAAAAATCTGTGGTTGGTTTAACACGTATATACCATTACTCAAAGTACCTGACCCAATCAAAACTTGATTAAGGTGAATGTTTACAACATTACTTACAAACGCAAATTCATAACCTTCTTTAGAAACTAAAGATACAGAAATGATATTACAAGTTGCGTTGGGTACAAAAAAGCAATTACGCAAAACCAAAACATGTCCATCTGACATTCCCAGGTGATAGTCCCCCACGGCTTTAGCATCCATGCTAGCTCCGTTCGCAACTCTGAGGGTCATGTCACCTGCCTTCAAAACCCTACGGTTTCTCAACGCCTGCAAAGAATTACAGATATGAGATCCTGATCCGGTATCCAATACCCAGGAAGTAGAGTTTATTGAAAGACAGTTTTCAATAACATACACACCTGAAGCTGAAGCTGCAACCTGCTTCAATTCCTGTGTTCTGGCCTTCCAGGCCCTGCAATCATTCTTCCAGTGTCCTTTCTTATGACAATAGAAGCATTCTTCCTTATCCACAAGCTTCCCCGCTATCTTTGTTGCTTTACCTTTTCCCTTCGTATCCACTTTACTAACACCGCCCCTTGGTTTGGCGGGGGCCTTCTTCTTCTTTCCCTTGGCTTTCGCCTTGGACCTAGAAGAAGATGATCCTCCTACAAACAAAGTGGATGTATCCCTACCTTTCTGTAGGGTGCCCTCTGCGCTCCTCAGCATGTTGAGGAGCTCTGAAAGTTCAACCTCTTTTTCTTGTAAGTTGAAGTTCAGTATAAACTGGGCGTAAGTGGAAGGAAGGGACTGGAGAACTATATCCGTATATAGCTCACTCTCCAATGTGATCCCTAGGTCAGCGAGCTCCTTAATGAAGCCGATCATCTTTAGCACGTGCTCGGCTACTGATGATCCGACGGCCATTCTTGTCGAAAATAACTTTTTCGACGCTTCGTATCTTGCGATACGAGATTGCTCTCCATACAGTTCTTTTGTATGAAGCAATATGGATTCCATGTCCATATTCTCGTGCCTCCTCTGATGTTCGTTGTCCATCGAGGCAAGCAGGAGGCATTTGGCCTTCGCGCTATCAATCTCCCAAGTCTTGCGGATTTCCTTATCCGCGACGCTGGAAGTTGGACCAGGGACAGGGGGAGCTTTGGTGGTAAGAAGATACCCCAGCTTGTCGTAAGTGATTGCTATCTTGACATTCCTGAGCCAATCTTTGTAGTTTGGCCCTGTCAGTTTGTTTTTATCTAGGAGTAACTTAAGTCCAGTCATGTTGATTGGTCGCTGCAATTAGGAGAGAGAAGAAGAAACACTCAGCATGATGCTTTTGCAAGTTTAGAGTGGTTTTTAGTTTTTCTAAACAGGATGGCTCCCACTGTTTCTCGAATCCCTCCTCAAACCATAAAGGAAGAATTAGTCAGGATCAATCCCACCGTACAATACTTGCTTAACCGTTCAGCCAGGCCGGTGTCGGTACTTCGAGGGAGGTTTTCCAACGCTTTCGCGAAGTTCCTTAATTAAAGAACCTCTTTTCCCTGGGGGCATAGCCCCGCTAACACCTTTCTAGGCACCTACTAGGTTTATAGCATTGATCGTTAAGTGAGAAATTTCCCGAGGAGTAGCATATACTCACAGTAGGATCGGGATCCAAATATCATTGCGTGACGAAACTGAAGGAATCCTACCAGAATCATCACACTCCAAATGGTATGCAAATCTAGCAAGTTTCAGTACTTATGAAACTCCCGACGTTGATTTTTGCCCCATGCTCTTATGACCTTGACTTTGGCCAAAATATCATAAGTCACATGTCAAGTTCTACCCGTCATTATCCAGGTTAATTTGGATCCATCCGTACCTACCCTTGACTTTGGCCAAAATGGCAGTACGACTGTCCCTAACCAACGCATCTATCTATGCTACACATGAACACCCAATAGCTACCAATCACTGTGCCTTGACTTTGGCCAACATACACAGCTTGAATACTATTGACTATTCATATGAAACGACGGAGGGCTACGGATGGTTTTGGCAAAACCGTGAACGTAGTGAACTTGATATGGTCGATGGAACGACATAGCTTTTAAAAGGAGTGGCTCAAGCTCCGCATTTAAAAGTTGTTTTTGAAAAGAACCGAGTGGTTTTTCGAAAGTGTTCCAACGACTTTAACTTGGTTTATTATCTTGCATTAGTTCTTTTAATGCGTGATATTCTTGCATTAGTTCTTTTAATGCGTCCCATCATTTAATCCTACCATTGCAGAAAACAACCAAAATATGACGTACGCTTATGCCATTCGCATTCGCCACGGGGCCCCGTCATTACCCGTTAGGTTACTTAACTAACGACAGAGCGGGGGCTGGGCTAGCGCGTCTGTAAAACATAAGCAACGCCTAAATAATATCATATATAGATATACTGCAATGATAAACATTTCAGATCACAGATAAATACATTGGATATACTAGGAATCTGTAATTTGTACGAGCCTGTAACAAAAACAGATTACACGGTCGCGGTGAATAGCCAATACCCCACCCAAGACCCCTATGGGTGCGGCAAACTACCCGCCAAGTACCCGAAGCGTAGCAACCTCCCTCATCTCCATGAGTAGGCCACTCGACACTTCGGCATACCCGGTAGTTTGTGCACCCCTCCATGGGTCTATCCTAGGAGCAAAAACAGTAAAAAGAAATTATACAATGACGGCTACAACCCCGACCCGGTTGTGCGGCCATACAAATAATTATTACATCAATTTACAAATTTACATGAATTGCAAGAAAAGAAAACTCTCGTCTCACAACCCCCGGCTATTCACCCGCGACAATCCAACATATTTATATACACATTCCAGCACATTACAGATCACAGATTTGTATAACCCCCACTAATCGACATATAGCGATTAGTAGACGTTCAATACAAATATCACATTACAGAAAACCCGTTAGCTTAAGTCTTTTAGAAGTTCGATCAAAAATACGGATTTTCGGGACCCCAAGATGAAATTTTCGTTCTGGAAAATCTGGGTTGAAAATATATATGCTAAAAATCCCAAAATACCCCCATGAAAACACTGCACCAAAAATTTTCCTCGGCCGAGTCCACTCGGCCGCGGATCCGCGGCAGGAGCGTGCTCCCGCCGCGCTTCCGCGGCCCTTTGACTCGAACGTTGGACAATTTTTGGTGGTTATTCATAAAAAAGCCTGAGCCGATTTTAGGTGTTAAAATAATCAACTTTTGAACAGTGGAAAAATCGACAGAAACTGCAAAAATTTTGGGGTTTGTTTCGGGACTTTTTCGTTGATCGATCTTCTAGTTACTTGCTAACATGCTAGATAGAGTTTAACCAGGCTCTGATACCACTGTAAGTCCATGCTACCTCCCCTGGTACTTTCGGGAATGCGGAATTTGGTAAAAACCGATTTTCTTAAAGATGGTAACATGGACCTATAACCCGTATCTTGGTTAAACATCTATCTAACATCCTAACTAAGAGATTCTAGCTACTCGGTTAGGGGGTTATACCTAGCTTGTCTTGAACTCCTTCTCTTCAAGCTCCGATGGTGGTCCGATGGCTCCTTCTCGTCGTCTCCGTACGCCGAAGATAGATCCACTTGAAAGCTCCAACCTTTAGCTCCTTCTTCGTTCTCTGAAGAAACTAGTTCACTTGGTTTGCTAAACCTAGTGAACTAGAATGAGTAGAGAGGAAATAGAATGGGATTTTATCTATGGTTCTTGATTCTCAACTCATGAGACAAGAGAACCATAGATCAAGAGAGGGAGCAAGAGGTTGAGGGTGAGAGCAAGAGGAGAGCTCAAGAACAAGAGAGAGAATGAGCAAGAAAGAATGAGGCTCTCTTTTGTCTTTCACCCTCTCATAATCCAAAGTGATCATAACTCATCATATCAAAAAAGTCTTATGTGATGGTTTGAAGCAACCACAACCATATCATTTCATGCACTCATTTTACACAAATGAGCAAGTAAACAAAAGTCTTTGCCATGAAATGATGGCTATGGTTATCATGATGGTCAACTAGTCAAGCCTAGTCAACCGGTCAACAAGTCAACAAAAGTCAACAAGTCAACAAAAGTCAACAAGTCAACAACCATATCACCATAATACTTAATTAATATAATAGTTAATCACATATCACATTCTCATTAGGGTTGAGCATAAAGTCAAATAGTCAACGGTCAACTGTCAACAACCCTAATGAGAATCCACTGCCTCTGCCTCCCTGTCAACTGTGCATACACACCCGCATCCGCGTTCCGAGGAACACGAATGGAAACTGGATAAATCCAATCCCATAAGGTACACTAGGATCTGGCTTAAACCAAAGCCCGCTAGTGTAAACTGTCTGGACACTGTACGTGCACAAGTGCACGGATGTGACCGAACCCTGTCGCAAAACCATGCGACCTGTCGCAATACCATGCGACCTGTCGCAATACCATGCGACCTCTACTCTTTTGCCTAAAGGCGAAAAGCTTTCTGTGTGGGACTCTAAAGACTCGACACAACGCTGGCAGTGGGTTTAACCACAGACCGCAAGCGGCACTAGCTGTGCGTAACGGTCCCCAGGTAATGCCGACAAGAAGACCGACGAGGCGAAACCCATCTGAACTCCTACTGAGCCTGAGTGTGACATTCTCCGTACAGTCCGGTCTGTTCGTCTGATACATCGCATGGCGGGCCTAGGGGGCGGTAAACGTCAGTCCCCCAATAGCGGTACAAGTCGTGCCGAAGCGAAGCCCAAAACACCCTGAGATAACACTGGAAACCTACCAGTATATCTCGATTGCCCTGGCCAGGGACTACTCGTGTAATGGCTCTCCTAGACACAGCGCGATGTCAACCCCCAATACCGGGAGAGACGAATCCTGTCTAACCGTCACTGCCTCCAAGTGCTTCGGGACTGCACCCAACCACTACCTATTTGCACGACTCCTTTGAGTCGTGGTAGGGTAGTGATCAAAGTACAGTGGGAACACACTCGAGGCGGAGTGACAGTGTCAAGTCAGCGGACTAAGATGTACTCATGTCACCTGGGAACTGATAACTGACGATAGGTATAATACCAACTAGTCAGTTCCCGACGAGTCCTGTCCAGTGTACCCGTAACCTAACGAGCACCCGCATACTATCTCAAGTACGACGTACTGACGGCTGTAGGACAGACCGTCTCCCACACTGGGATGAGAAGCGCATGCGCTGGTCTACTCCGGAGTATCGATGCCCTGTCTCGATAGTCCTGCGACCAGGGACCTGCATAAGGATGTGCTTATAGATTACCCAGCCCCACTAGTGTGACGGCCATCACATCGCTGGTAATCAAGCAAAGATCCTAAGGGCTCTACTAATGTGTATAGGCGATATACAAAAATAAACACATGTACACATTGAAGTAGAAACAAACCAAGTAGCATACTACTATTTTGAGCAAGATTGTATATACAAGGTGAATATCCCAAGCATCCATTAAGTAATATACAAACCAGTATGATACAGTAATGGCCTCTAGGGCATATACACTAACAAGTATGCTATCTGGTTTATCTTTATCATCGTGTACTGCTTTAGGTGACCTTACGAGTCGCTATTACACGTTGATAGAGCCCCTAGGATTCTTGCTTGACTACCAGCAGTATGAGGGCGATCATATACCTGAGAGCTGGAGTCTAAAAGCACATCCTTAAAAGGTCCCTAGTCGTGGGAGTTTCGAGACAGGGCATCGATTCTCCAGAGTAGACTAGTGTATACAGTCGAGACCCCGAAGAGGGGCGGTGGCCGGTCTCACAAGCCACTGGTGTCAGTTTGTTCACCTAAGATGTATACAGGTGCTCATTGGGTTATGAGTACACCGGACAGGACTCGCCGGGAACCTGCTAGTTGGTATTATACCTGATGTCAGATAGCAGTTCCCTGGTGACATGTGTACAGGTTAGTTCATCAATCTAAGATCGTCATTTGTCTCGTGTGAGTACCCACTGTGCTTTGATTACTACCATACCACGCTCAAAGGAGACGTGCAAACAGGTTTTAGTTGGGTACAGTCCCGAGCCACATGGAGGCACTGAGCGGATCTGCAGGGGTTCGTCTCTCCCGGTATTGGGGGTGAGGTCGCGCTGTGTCTAGGAGTGCCAGAACATGAAAAGTCCTTGGCCAAGGCAGGAGATTTGCTGGTAGGTATTCCAGTAGTATCTCAGGGTGTTCTGGGCTACACTCCGACACGACTTGTACCGCTTTTGGGGGTCTGACTTTTACCAACCCCCCTAGGCCCGCCATGCGATGCTCATAGACGAACGGACCGGACTGTACGAATATTGTCACTGACAGGCTCAGTAGCGTGTCAGGATGAGTTCACTCATCGACGTCCCTTTTGGTCAATAGCTGGTGGCCCGTCATGTATGGCTGATACCTCTGACGTGCTAGTGGTTAAATCCGCAGCCATTGTATTGACGAGTCTTTAGAGTCCACCACACACAGTTACTCAAGTTTCGGGAGAAACGCTGTAGAGGCCATATGGAGATATGGCAGGGTTCGATCAGATACGTGCGGTATTGCACGTATCGTGATCGGACGGATTTTACTAGCCGGCTTTGGTTTAAGCCGTATCCTAGTATTAGACAGTGTAGATTTTGTCTCTTTGCATTTGTGTTCAGTGGGAATACAAATGCGGGCATGTATATGCGGTCGTGGGGTTTTCTTGTAATTTATTACGGGATCAGTTTTCTGAAGTTTCCAGTTTGCATTCCGTTCCGGCCGGTTTTCCTTTGTTCCTTCACGGCCGGATTTTTCCGATGGAGGGGGTTATTTGCACTTGTGCAAATTATCTTTATGGAGGGGTTTTCATGCATATGTGTGGCTTCATGATAGTTATTCATCATGAGATTCTTTATTGGTCTTTTCTTTTGCTTTTTGAGATTAGATTTGTAAAAGATTGATTAAGTGTTTGATGTGAAGCTTGCTTTTGATGTGGTCACCACCCTTGATCTCCTACACTCACCTCCATTTGTTTTGATTCCCTCCTCATTCCCATTAGGGCCGGCCACTTCATGGAGAGAAAGAGAGTGGTTTTCATTTTGAGAAAAGAAAAATGATTCATTACATTTCTAGCTTGCTTCAAAATTCCTCATCACTCAAAAGTTCATTCCACACCTTCATCCAAAGGCAACTAAACCCCAAAGAGACAAAGGTTCTACACTACAACCTACAGTACCCTTGGACGCGTCGGCTAGCCAACTTCGTGCCCGAGTTGCTTCGGTCCAGAGGTGGGAGCCCGTAAAAGAATCGGGCTGCGTGGTGCCCTTTCCGACGAGGAGGTGTCGGACGGAGATTCCGCGGGAGATTGGAGTGGAGACGAAGACCGAAGGACACGGATCGCTTGGTATAACTCTCTACCCATCTTGTAGTTTACTAGTAGCTAGATTAATGGCCCGATCCGAGTTAAAAGTGCGCGGTGGTGCCGGTTTGCAAGTTCGCAAAGTTTTTCGTTTCCGCTTTTCCGGCGTCGGATCGACGACCGGGGCGCCTCCGCGGACTTACAGGAGGTAGAAGAAGAAGCTTGAGGATGAAAGTGTAGTGCAACCATGGAAAAATGGATAAGTCTTGTGAGCTAAAGAAAATGAATCAAAACTCACAAAATATCACAAAACACCAACAAATATCAAGCATGCTTCAATAGTGAATCCATGAGTCACCCCATGAGTCACGAAGTGAGCCATGCTTGATAAAAGCCAAATAACACCTCATCCCCTCCACCTCATTAACCATTTTATCTAAATGGTCATAACAAAAATGAGGTGGTATCTTCTAGAAGCACTTTGTAATAAATCATAAGAATACCCCTCATCCGATTTACATACCCGTATCCGTATTCCGAAAAATACGAATACAAAAATACAAAAATAATCCAATAATATAATACTAGAATCCTTCTTAAACCAAAGCCCACTAGTATTGTCCATCCGAATCATGATACGTACATAAGTGCACGTATATGATCGAACCCAGCCGTAAAACCATACGGCCTCTACATCGTTTCGCCTGGAGCAGGGAAACATGTTAGTGATATATGCCCTAGAGGCCATTATTGTATCATACTGGATTGTATATTACTTAATGGGAGCTTGGGATATACACGGATATAGTAACAATCTTGCTCGAAATGGTAGTATACTACATGGTTTATTTCTACCACAACATGTGCATGTGTTTCTTTTAGCATATCGCTTATACATATTGGTAGAGCCCTTATAATCTTGGGTTGATTACCAGTGTTGTGATGGCAGTCACACAAGTGGGGGCTGGATAGTCTATAACCACATCCTATACAGGTCCCTAGTTGTAGGATTATCGAGGCGGGGCATCGATACTCCAAAGTAGACTAGTGTATACGCTTCTCATCCCAGCAGGGGAGATGATCTGTCCCACAGCTATTAGTACGTCGTACTGGAGATAGTATGCAGGTGCTCATTAGCTTATGAGTACACTGAACAGGTCTCGTCGGAAACTGTTGGTGGGTATTATAGCTATCGTCGGGTAGCAGTTCTCAGGTGACATGAGTACAGCTTAGCCCGTTGGCTTGACACTGCTGCTTCGCCTCGAGTGTGTTCCCACTGTACTTTGATTACTACCCTACCCCGGCTCAAAGGAGTCATGAATACAGATAGTAATTGGGTGCAGTCCCGAAGCACTTGGAGGCAGTGGCGGTTAGATAGGATTCGTCTCTCCCGGTATTGGGGGTTGAAATCGCGCTGTGTTCGGAAGGCCATTACACAAAGTCCTTGGCCAAGGCAAGCGAGATTTACTGGTAGGTACTCCAGTAGTTTCTCAGGGTGTTTTTGGCTACTTTCTGACACGACTTATTGCGCTATTAGGGGTCTGACGATTACCGCCCCCTAGGCCCGATATGTGATACTCTTAAACGAACAGACTGGACTGTACAAAGATTATCACATACAGGCTCAGTAGGAGTTCGGATGAGTTAGCTCATCGGCCTTCTTATCGACACATACCTGGGTAGCCATTACTTGCAGCTAGTATCACTTGCAGCTTATGGTTAAACCCACTACCAGCGTATTGTCGAGTCTTTAGAGTCCCACATAGAGAGTTTCCCTGCACCGGGCAAAAGGGGTAGAGGTCGTATGGTTTTATGGCAGGGCTTCGATCACTTATGTATACTTGTGCACGCATGATGATCGGGTGAATAATACCAGTGGGTTTTGGTTTAAGCCGGATCCTAGTATTATATTGATGGATTTATTTCGTCTCTTTGTATTTGTGTTCTTCGGAATGCTGATACGTGTATGTATATACGGATGAAGGACATTCTCGCAATTTGTCAGGAAAGCTTCTAGAAAGGGGACACCTAATTAGGGTTTGATTCTTTTTTGATTAAATAATTGGGTGGAGGAAATGAGGTGTTATTTTGACAAAAGATGAGCATGGCTCTTGGTGACTCATGGCATGACTCATGCTATGACTCATGTTGTGATCATTACACACCAAAGATATTTTATCAAGTCATGCTAGATATTTATCTAGCATGGTTGATATTTATCTAAGGGTTTTTATTTATAACAAAGGCAGCCATGCTCATTTTCTTTAGTTGCTTCACCACTCTCATTTTCTCAAGTGATCTTCTTCTTCCTCTAAACCCTAATCTCTCATGTGTTGAGAATCCTAGGGTTCCAAGAGACAAAGTATTCCATATTCTCACTCTACACCCTCTAGCACTTCTAGTTTAGCGAACTAGAAGCCATATTTACCTTGGATTTGATGTAGATACTCGGACTATAGACTCTCGTGTGGATCGTCTTTGAGTCGAGGAAGCAGTCGAGGTTTCCCGATCCGTTCCGATCCTTGGAGCTGACGACGGGGTGGAGGACAGCGATGAAGACCCGAAGGACTTGTATCGTGAGGTATAACTTCATATCATAGTAGTTAACCTCATACCATGTTATGCTAGTTAGGGTTTAGTATCGATCCTGGAGTTTATGTCGGTGTTGGGAGCTTTGAAAAATAGTATTTTACAAATTCCACCTTCCCGCGAACATGCGGGGTGCGCGACATTGACTTACAATGATATCAGAGCCTACTAAACTATAGCTAACAGATTAGATGAAGTGTAAAACTACGAAACTGAAATAACTCCGAAACACGAAACCTAAACTCCAAGTTTCTGTCAAATTTTTTCGAGCCTCTAAATTTTTTTAAGCAATTGCAGAGTGCTCTACTTCTTATGATATGAACACACACCAAAAATGTTACGACCCGAAATGGCACGTGACTGGCACTTGAATCATATGAAGTCTATAGGACCCCATCTAATTCAAGTAAGCTAAAAATCCCAGAAATCTAAACCATTTTAAAGAAGAAGTGAAGGAAAACTTAATTCAAACAAGTGGTTTTAATAATTTAAGACGAAGTATTGCATTTTTAAAATCCCAAGTCTTTTCTGAAAATTTCGGCAGAATTTCCTTTGTAAATACTGGCCCCAAAAGGGGTACAATACATGAAATATATACATGATGATAAAAGGCATCCCCAAGCGGGAGCTAGCTCTTCGTCAATTGACGGTCACAACCACGAAAGAAATATAATATACAACGCCGAAGGGCGAGGATCAAAACTCAAAAGAAAACTCAACATCATCAAGAAAACCCATAATAATACAACGCGCGACTCTAAAAGCGAAAGAATATACAACTGGTCCTCTAAGATTATAAAATATACAAGTCTGGTTGATAGAGTTTCTAGATAGAACTGAATATAAATAAAATACAATGGCGGTCACGATGCAAGTGAACCCACCTACCAAAGCAATCACCCAAAAAGGAGCAGTGTGCCAGCAAGCCGCAATGAACCTGTACGGCAAAACCTGTAAGAAACCGTGGTACAACGGGGGTGAGTTGCCAACTCGTGAGTAGAAAAATCACAGAGCAGAAATCATAGGTATGACTCAATCCTAGTTCAATACGATCATAATATGTATATCCTCAAAATGATAAAGTCTGAAGCATGATAAGCTGGCAAGGGTAAACGGTTTCAGAGAGTTTCCCTAAGGGAAAAATTATGTTTCATCTATACATAAGTGTAATACCATGTGTTCAGATAGCAACATATCATAAATATGAGGTATGAATGCAATATAATGAAAACATAATTCATCATGCATGTGAAACTGTTTTCTTAATTTAGTGAGATTTCTTTATGTATATAAATCAAGGTATCATCAATGAAATCAATATGAAATCAGTGTCAAGCATTGACACAAAACATATATCCCAATATCTCAATATCTTAGGCTCCGGCAATCCGTACTGGCCTGTATCTTCGAATATCAATATCTAGGGCACCACCTATCCGGACCGGCCCATAACATCAAATCTCAAAATCTAGGGCTCCGGCTATCCGGACTGGCCCATACTCCGATTGGTATTCTCCGGATATCCAAGTCACAATACAATCACCGGTCAGTAGTAACCCTCTGTCTCAGGCTCAACGCCATCATCTGCGACCTTCTAGCCCCGCGGTACCGCACCGCGTCCACCATGCACCCATAGACGGTTCCTCCACCTCCTCGAATCGGGTGTATGATAACGCTCAAGAGTCGAGAAAACTCATGGTGGAAGTGTCTCAAATCATATCATGAGAAAACCGCAACTTTCATTTTGAAATGATAATCAGTTTATAAACTTCTTGCGGTTTCTCCAAATCCAGAAATCTCATGGAAATCCGAAATCATAAACCTCAAGGGTAAATAAACAGCGAATTCTATATTTTTGGGCTGCGTCAATCCGGACTGGCCCGTAATGTCATGGCATATGAATATATAAATATACATGCATGAGATATCACAGTAAATAATTGCAATGTCTAAGCTATCATATAAAAGCAAGCTCACTAGTAACATGTCGAAACTATCGGTTAACAATTTATACTAATGAAGTAGTGTTTTCTAATGTGTACGTGACATAGCAATTACCGATGATGATGTGTGTGAGCCGGCAAGAAAGTGTACGTGATGTTGGATATAGTGCCCTCAGAGTCAATTATTGGATCACAGGTACGTGATTGCAATGATTGAGGGACGACCTATGCCGGTAGGACAGTCTTACTCGAGATGATAGTATGCTATCTGGTTTATCTCTATCATCGTGTACTGCTTTAGGTGACCTTACAGGTCACTATTGCACGTTGATAGAGCCCCTAGGATTCTTGCTTGACTAACAGCAGTATGAGGGCGATCATATACATGGGAGCTGGGGTCTATAAGCACATCCTTAAGAGGTCCCTAGTTCTGGGAGTTTCGAGACAGGGCATCGATACTCCAAAGTAGACTAGTGTATAGAGTCGAGACCCCGACGAGGGGCGGTGGCCGGTCTCACAAGCCACTGGTGTCAGTTAGTTCACCTAAGATGTATACAGGTGCTCATTGGGTTATGAGTACACCGGACAGGACTCGCCGGGAACCTGCTAGTTAGGATTATACCAGACGTCAGATAGCAGTTCCCAGGTGACATGTGTACAGGTTAGTTCATCGACCTGAGATCGTTATTTGTCTCGTGTGAGTTCCCACTGTACTTTGATTACTACCCTACCACGCTCAAAGGAGACGTGCAAACAGGTTTTAGTTGGGTACAGTCCCGAGCCACATGGAGGCAGTGAGCGGATCTGCAGGGGTTCGTCTCTCCCGGTATTGTGGGTGAGGCCGCACTGTGTCTAGGAGAGCCATTACACGAAGCCCTCGGCCGAGGCAGGAGATTTACTGGTAGGTATTCCAGAAGTATCTCAGGGTGTTCTGGGCTACACTCCGACATGACTTGTACCGCTTTTGGGGGTCTGACTTTTACCAACCCCCTAGGCCCTCCATGCGATGCTCATAGACGAACGGACCGGACTGTATGGATATTGTCACTGACAGGCTCAGTAGGGTGTCAGTATGAGTTCGCTCATCGACGTCCCTTTTGGTCAATACCTGGTAGCCCGTTACGTATAGGCTAATACCTCCGACGTGCTAGTGGTTAAATCCACAACCAAGGTGTTGACGAGTCTTTAGAGTCCCCCACAGACCAGTTTCTCAAGTTTCAAGCGAAACGCTGTAGAGGTCGTATGGAGATATGGCAGGGTTCGATCAGATACGTGCGGGATTGCACGGATCCTGATCGGACGGTTTATACTAGCGGGCTTTGGTTTAAGCCGGATACTAGTATTGCACAGTGTAGATTTTGTCTCATTGCATTTGTATTTCGGTCGGAATACAAATGCAGGTGTTTATACACAGTAGCGGGGTTTTCCTGTAATTTATTACGGGATCAGTTTTTTGGATTTGCCAGTTTGTTTTCCGTTTCGGCCATATTTCTTTGTATCTTTCCTTGGCCGAAGATTGGTGGAGGAGGGATTATTTGCATTTGTGAAAATTAGCTATTTGGAGGGTTGTCTTTGCATACTTTTGTATTATGATGGTTTCATGATGGAGCCCCATCCCTTGAACTTCCATGGTTCATGATTGCTTGACTTTGTGATGAGATGATTGGTTGTTGGAGTGTGTTTTGGTTCTAATAATTCTTGATCATGATCACTTTTCTCTCTCTCTCTCTCTGGTGATTGATCCACACTCCCCTCTCATTCTCTCCATTGCATTTTGGCCGGCCATTTTTCCAAGAGTGGGGTGGGCTGTCCAAATTTGGAGATAACATTTTTCCTCTCTTTTGGCTTGAAAAAGATATAGCTTCATCCAAAAAGATTCATATTTTTTTTCCTCCACCAAATGGCAACATCCTAAACCCCTAGAGACACATTGCACTACACTATATTCTACAGCAAATCTTGGGCACGTCGACTCGCCAACTTCATGCCCGAGTTGCCTCGGACCATAGGTGGGAGCCCGTAAAAGAAGCCGGCGATGTGGTGCCCTTCCGGCGAGGAGGCGACGACCGGAGTTTCCGCGGGGAGATCGGGACGACGACGAGAAGACCGGAGGACACGGATCACTCGGTATAGCTTCTCTTCCCATCTTGTAGTTAGCTAATAGTTAGGTTAATGGCCCGATCCGGGATTTTAGTACGCGGTGGTGCCGGTTCAAAAAGTTAAAGAAAAGCATCGCTTCCGCATTCCGGCGTCGGATTGACGGCTGGAGCGCCACCGTGCACTTACATTGGTATCAAAGCCTCGCCATTAACCTAGTCTAGCTTTGTCTAATGTGTTTACATTTCCGATCGAACAAAAATTCCAAAATCCGCATTTTCAATAGCATCAGTTTTCTGTCGATTTTTTTCTGGCTCGAAATTTTTTTCAGTATATTGCAGAATGATGTGCTGGGAATTATAAGACTTATGTAGAAATTTGATCATGTGAACGCTCTATACGACCGCGGAACCGCGGTCAAACCCATGATTGGGTCGCGGTTCCGCCGCAGTATTTGCAGTTCAGTGGATCAATTTTTTACAGAGGGTCTCTAGGCTGAAAATTGGGGTTTTGGAATATTATTTTTGGGCCCAGGATTTCTTTAACTGCTACAGTAATGCTTGGGGCCCACTTGGTAAAATTTGATCGATCGGATATTTTAAACATGTTAGTTCACAGTTTTTACATTATATCTGCGACCGTGAATGTCACTTGATCGGTAAATCCTGTCTAACTGCTATAGCCCGGTTAGACGGATTTGCGAACGTGACCTTCACGTTGATGTTCTGTGTATTGCTGTGATGTTGCGGATCGGTCGTGGGGGATAGCCTGGTTGCAGTGGTAGTATAGTTTTGTTGTATTATGTACATTTGATATTGCGGGGCAAGCGTCCGACATGTGGACTGCCGTCACTGCCTGTTTGTATTATTATTTTTGGGCACGACCAGGTTGCGGTCGATGTACCCGTTGTATGTATATTTTACTTTCTGTACTAGGATTACCCCGCGGAGGGGTGCACGGATAGCCGGGTTCTACAGGGCAATGAGCCCGCATCTCATTGCATTGAGACGGAGGGGGCTTCACTCTTGAATTGGCGGGCTATTCGCCGCACTCGTAGGGGGTACAGGTTGACCCAGGAGGGGTGCGCAAGTTACCGGATTCCGTGAAGTGCTGGGTGGTCCATTCACCGTGCTGAAAGGGGCTGCCTCGCTTCTGGTTTTGGCGGGTAACTTGCCGCGCCCTTAGGGGTCTAGGATTTCATTGCACAGGCTATCCACATGACCAGGGGAACGTCGGGTTTCAGCGGCTCTGTGAAATCCGGGGATCCCAGATATCTGTATTGTTCTGTGATGATATAAATTTCTGTGATGTTGCATTTTATCACGCCTTGAGCGAAATATTATATATTGATATATATACTAGTAGATGTTGTATATGTTTTGCATCCGCGCTAGTCTAGTCCCCGCTTTGTCGTTAGTTAGCTAACCTAACGGGTAATGACGGGACCCAGTGGCGAATGCGGATGGCATATACGTACGTCATTATTTTCGTTCTTTATTGATGGGACTGCGTTGATTCGGATCAATGCAAGTTAAAAACAAGCCTATTCTGATGTTGTTAGAACATTTTTCCAAAAAGCTGTTATTGCAAGGACGTTCACTTTTGTTTTGCACAGTGGTATTCAGTTGGAATATCCTGCTCCTTAGTCGACGAGGCAAGGGCCGAGATCCCTTCACCGGGAGTGACCCCTTGGACAGAAGTTTGCGTCAGGGCAATAACTTCACTATAGCCGATTACTTTTGCTTTGCATCGTGGTATTCAGTTGGAATATCCTGCACCTCATTCTACGGGGAAAGAGCCGAGATCCCTTCACCGGGAGTGACCTCTTTAGCAAAGGTTTTGACCACTATATTTTTAAAAGCTATCCGGTTCCTTCAACGATATCAAGTTCATTACGTTAAAGGTTTTCGCCAGAAACCATTCGTAGCCCTCCATCATTTCATATGGATAGTCAATAGCATTCAAGCTGTGTTTGTTGGCCATAGTCAAGGCACAGTGTTTGGTAGCTATTGGGTGTTCATATATAGCATAGATAGATGCGTTGGTTTGGGACAGTCATATAGCCTTGTTGGCCCTAGTCAAGGGCTTGTACGGGTGGGTTCAAATTAACCTGGACAATGATGGGTAGAACTTGACATGTGACTTATGATTTGTTGGCCTTAGTCAAGGTCATAAGAGCATGGGGCAAAAATCACATCGGGAGTTTCAAAAGAAACTGAAACTTGCCAGATATGCGCATACCTTCTGGAGTGTGATGACGTGAGCAGATTCCGTCACGTTATCATGCGATGATAGTTGGATCCCGATTCCCACTGATGAGTTGGTTTACTCCTCGGGTGATCCCGACTAATTCTTCTTTTAGGTTTGGAGAAGAATTTGAGATTACAGTGGGAGGTTTCCTGATTAGATAAATTGGTAACCATTCTGATCTAGGTTAGAGTGCACGCTAAGTGATTCTTTTCTCTCTCTCTTTGGCAGCAACCATTGACCCGACCTTAGACTATGACTCAGTGACCAAGTTGACCGAACCTTCTTAAACACTGGCTTTTGGATTGTCAGGGTTGCAAACCTTATTGCCATACCTACTTTTACCCTTTTCTCCAGGACACCCCGTATTACTACGAACGTCCACTTCCATTGGACAAAACCATCGTATGGTTATATACGAACTTGAAGGAGTTATTCTAGGATGGATTCCGGTTCTGGGGAAAACGAATAGGACTATTCAGTTGTCTTTTCCTTTTACCTTCTCTCAGGTTGCGAGTACTCCTTGGTTTAGGAGATAGTACACCTATTACGCAAATTGGATAGTCTTCTTCCAAACCTTAGGTTGGTGCCGACCGGTAGGGAATGAAGAAAACCAATTAGCCTAACGATGGTGTACAAAAGGTATTAAGTAAAGACATATCAAGGGATTAGTAAGAGGGCAAAGTAAATTGCGACTGATGTTCACGACCGAACCAGGTATTTCATTACCACTCCCACTTCACCTTTGTATTTCTCCAGAACACTCCGTATCACTACGAAGATCCACAGTTTATTGGATATTCCATCGTATGGTTATATACGAACTCGAAAGGAACTTGTTCCAGTTCGGGGATGGATTCTGGTTCAGGAGAAATAGGAATAAGGTTTATTCAGGTGTCTTTATCTTCACCTTCTCTCGCGTTGCGAGTGCTCCTAGGATTAGGACAGTACACCCATTATGCTTATTTGATAGTCTTCTTCCAAACCATAGGCTGGTGCCGAACGGTAGGGAAGGAAGAAAACCATTTGGCCTAAAGGGGTATGCAGAAGGTAATGACTAAAGACATATGAAGGGATGTGGAGTGGTGGTAAAGAAATATACGGTTACAGTTGTGAATCGGGATAATGGAAGAGGCATTACTAGGAATACCAGGATACCCCATCGAAACATTTCAATGTTTCAGTTTAACTGTGTACTGTTAAAGGAAAACTGATTTCCCGATTAGATACTTACTCCACGGTATGTATTTATCAGGTATGATTCTCACATCTGTATGGTTTTACAGATGATGAGTGGGAGTAAGTTATTGGGAATTTGGTGATCATCCTCATTATCACGGGAATCGTTGTAATCGGTGATATTTGAGGAATTCACCTGGATTGTTTGCCGGACGGCAAATATTTGGTTTTGAATATCCACTGTTATGCACCAATTTCAAATTGATATATCAGTACGTCTATTTTTATAGAGTGAGATGTACCTTTTTGAAATTATGTTTATGACATTTACCTATATCAGTTGATGGTTAGGTAAGGAGTATTAAACAACGGTGTAATTCTTCTTAACCATAAGTACAGTTTTCAACCTACGACACACAGGGAATGGGTTATTAGACTCAAGGGACTTATACAGAGGATTGTATATTGTCCAGTGTCCATTAGGACATAGGGGTTGGTCCTCGTACTATATTCGGTTTACTTATGACTTCTCTAGTTTTTAGACAAGTGTTTCGTAGAAACGCAAGGTCTGAATTTTGAGAAGTTATAGGTATATGAATAAAGTAGAGAACCAGGTGTTGCAAGTATCGGGATTCTTCAAGGTGATCGAAGATGTAGATACTTGAGTATGGTATTCAGTTGATAGTGATGATTAAGAGAACTTGCTTCTCTTTCAGGTTACTCATAATTGGAAGCACTCCTAAGTTGAGTAACGCTGGTCGGCCTCTCTCCATTTAGTTGACATGCACTAGAGACAGCTGCATGATTTGAATCTGGTTCAATTAAATCAGTGCCTCTGGTCCTATATTGGATATAGAACAGTTCGTATCTTAACGATGTTAAGGTACGGAGAGTTGTCCGGCTTATGCTTAAAACCAGACTCCGGATAACTCAAGGCATGTTTCTGTAATGGCTGTTTGTGGGTTGACCCAGGCTATGACGAGGGTTGACTTTCTACCATAAGAAAGATCAATAGTGATATTGTTCTTGACTCGCCACAGTTTTAATAAAAATGGATTTTTTCAGAAAACAGTAGTGGGAGTATGGTAGAACTGGAAGTAATTCCAGAACCGCAAACGATTACTGAAGATTTGATAAAGAACCTAAAGATTCAATCTGGTTTGACATTCCATTGGCCACTCCGCAGATACGGTGGGTAACATCAGGCACCCGAGAGGTACTCCGGTAGCCTCAAGGACGGTGGCAGGGAGGTTCTTGTTTACCCAGATTTGTCATTGCTGTTGTTCCAGACTGTGAGACCCGGCAGTAGGATGAGTATAGCGCCGTTCTAAACTAGTTTTAGAAGTGTACGTGTATATGACTCTGCCAGAGGGTTGTCGTGGTCAGTGGGAGCAGCGGAAGCTTTGGTGGACAAGTATCTTATGTCTATTTATAGACTAAAGCAGATGTAGCGGAGATAGATCATCTATTTCTGACATGACAGTCATAGGTTTGACTTCATCAGAATAGGGGATGGATCTGTTAAGAAGGTAGTAGGGTGTGATGTCCTGGTATTTGGATGACATACACAGAGTAGGAAGTGATATTCCTATACTACGATCGGTTATACTTTGGTCGTCACACAGTGGTTTCTCCACATGGGACTTGGACATTATATCAGACATACTGGTTACTAGATCTATGGTTTTAGATCTAGATTTGGGTGGTTTCCCAATTAAGGGTACTTAGACAGCATTCTAAGAGTATTTAGAATGGACGACTCCTGGCACGGTAGTGTACCTGCAGGTGGTGGAGTCACCCTCTCTAAAGGTGTCTTACAGACTAAAGGGGAGAGGGATGTGCATGATTGGCAGATCACTTGCTTAGGCAATTGAGTCAATCATGAGATGTCAAGTACCACACCAGATGTTGTTTTTGCATTTGATGCAATAAGTTGACATTGATCCAATCCTGGAGAAACAGTCGGAAGCAGTTTTAGAACATAAGTGGAAGTTCTAGGGATATGATAACGACAGCTTCATTCGGGAGACAGTTATCATTCCAGGCTTCCAAGGTTACTTGGACGACAGGGAGGTTGTCAGAGTTATAGTTTTCCTTCTGACGAGGGGCAGTATTTTGGACAGGTGGTCCAAGGAAATACTGAGGGAGGCATGGCGCAGGATACTGATTAAGTTCAGTTGACGACACAGTCTAAGAAGTTTGGATTTGGAGTTCATTTAGGAGCTAGGTCCTATCAGACATCCAGACACGTTCTAAGACAGGTATTGCTCATTTCGGGAGATGGCTTTCTCCACAAACTTGAGATATAGAGAGACATAGAAAGAAACATCAAAGCGGATCCAATCACTGAGGCTATTCCTCGAACGCAATAGTTTCGCAAACGAGGTTTGTGAGACTGACTAGTAGAGGAGTTGGGTGTTCGGTATCACACGGGCTGTGAGTATGCGACATCGCAATAATTAGCCTTGAGTGCAAGTGGGAGATTGTTGGATATAGTGCCCTCAGAGTCAATTATTGGATCATAGGCACGTTATTACAATGATTGAGGGAGGACCAATGCCGGTAGGACAGTCTTACTCGAGATGATAGTATGCTATCTGGTTTATCTCTATCATCGTGTACTGGTTTAGGTGACCTTACAGGTCACTACTGCACGTTGATAGAGCCCCTAGGATTCTTGCTTGACTACCAGCAGTATGAGGGCGATCATATACGTGGGAGCTGGGGTCTATAAGCACATCCTTAAAAGGTCCCTAGTAGTGGGAGTTTCGAGACAGGGCATCGATACTCCAGAGTAGACTAGTGTATACAGTCGAGACCCCGACGAGGGGCGGTGGCCGGTCTCATAAGCCACTGGTGTCAGTTGGTTCACCTAAGATGTATACAGGTGCTCATTGGGTTATGAGTACACCGGACAGGACTCGCCGGGAACCTGCTAGTTGGGATTATACCAGACGTCAGATAGCAGTTCCCAGGTGACATTGTACAGGTTAGTTCATCGACCTGAGATCGTCATTTGTCTCGTTTGAGTTCCCACTGTACATTGATTACTACCCTACCACGCTCAAAGGAGACGTGCAAACAGGTTTTAGTTAGGTACAGTCCCGAGCCACATAGAGGCAGTGAGCGGATCTGCAGGGGTTCGTCTCTCCCGGTATTGGGGGTGAGGTCGCGCTGTGTCTAGGAGAGCCATTACACGAAGCCCTCGGCTGAGGCAGGAGATTTACTGGTAGGTATTCCAGTAGTATCTCAGGGTGTTCTGGGCCACACTCCAACATGACTTGTACCGCTTTTGGGGGTCTGACTTTTACCAACCCCCTAGGCCCGCCATGCGATGCTCATAGACGAACGGACCGGACTGTACGGATATTGTCACTGACAGGCTCAGTAGGGTGTCAGGATGAGTTCGCTCATTGACGTCCCTTTTGGTCAATACCTGGTAGACCGTTACATATAGGCTAATACCTCTGACGTGCTAGTGGTTAAATCCACAACTAAGGTGTTGATGAGTATTTAGAGTCCCCCACAGACCAGTTTCTCAAGTTTCGGGCGATATTGTAACGTTTTAAAAATAATTAAATGAATAATTAAATGAATAAAATTGTTTAAATGAATTTTGTGATTTTCGGTAAAGTAAAATGTATTTTTTGTAAAACCAAAACGTGATTGTTTTTCATTATAATTTCAAAAATACCTATTTTAATTATGTAATTACTAGTAAATGGTGTTTATTTAGCCACTTATAAATTTTTAGTTTAATTAAATATTTTTCCTAAATTAATTATTTTAAATATTAACATAAGCTTCATTTTTACACTAAATTAGTGTAAATTACAAATTTGAATGGTTTTAATTTGTAAAAATGAACCATGGCATGTTAGAATTTAGTGTGTATCATGCAAAATTTATTTGCAAATTTTTCCTATTTTCTAGAGCTTTCTTGAGTTGATATAGTAAAGAAATAAAAGAAAAATAAAGAAATTCATGAAAAGACATAAAGAGGTGATATTTTGGGGTGAAGTTTCTACACTTTTCTCAACATTTCTCACTCTCCTCTCCCTCACCCTCACATGGCCGGCCTCCTCCCCAAGCATCCCCCCATTTTTCCTCTCTTGATTTTGTCTCAAAAATCCTTAAAAATACATCCAAAATTCAATTAAAATTCCACAAAATCCTATTTATTTCATACCCTTTATTCCTTGCTCATTTTTACATGGATTTTGGAGATGGAAAGCATGCATTTTGGAGGCTTATTTCATCTTTGGATTTCATGGTTTGGAGGTATAAATTTCTTTCTTTTGATTTATTGTTATTAGATGTTCATTTAAGCTTAATTAGATTTAATATGTTAATTCTATTTACTACTTTTAAAATTCAAGTTAGGTTTGAAAAATCAAGTTGTGAATTTTATTAATTAATGAGGGTTATAATAACTAGTTTGACATATTTAGAAGTGGAAATTCTTGTAGGGATGGTATGTTGTAAATTGTTAATCAAAAATTGATTTAATTATACTTTTTAGCTAACTAGTTTTTATAAAATATATATGTGGGTAATATAAAATTCCAATTAAGGTTGCTATCATTAGATTGTAGTTTTAGTGAGAATATTAGCATGTTAATGGAAAGAAAAACTTAGTTTGATCACTAGTTTCCTTTGATAATTGGAAAATAGTAATAAAATGCTATTATTTTGTAAACTAGATTTTGGAAATTCCTAAATAAATGAAATTTAAAATATAATCATGGTTTTATTATATCACTATCATCATGAATTGTAGTTTAAGACATTAATTCATGCAAAATCATGTTTTGTGGTGGAATTGTGGTATTTTGCTTGAAAAATGTTGAAAATTTTTAAAGGTTGCAAACTAGAAATTTCAAATTAATACAAATTTGTGTAATAAAAATGTAGTAATAGTTTGTATTGTCTAGTTAAGCTATTTAATGAGTTTTATAACCATTGGTATCATTTAAATGTCAAGTTTTGATGAAAAACGGTAAATTGGCATTTTCGGTTTTTACGAAATTGGACGGTTTGACGGATTTTAGGGTTTCGATGGATTTAATCATGTTTTATAATATAAGTAATGTGTTTTAAAACTATGAGTTATTTGTTGATGTTATCTCGATCCATCGGCGTTTGTACGCCGATATCGAGCGATATTTGGTGCTTTTGCGTGGACGGGACATAGGTTTTAACCTATGCTTGTTCCTTGCGTTGTTTTGACTTTTGTATGTGATTCAGTTTACGATGCTATTTATATGTTTGCGTTTAGGTACCCCTCACGTGGACTGCGGGCGATGAAGAGGAGGATGGCGACACCGTCTTCGGCAGACATGGACCAGATGGGTAGATGTATATCTACGGGGGAAAGTCGGGTGGATGGCGTTTAGCACCCCCGCAACGTAGAATAGGAATAGTACTTATTGACATTAGGAAACAATATGTGACCCTAGATTCTTAATGAGTAGGACCCTAGTAATGACCCTAGGCTGGACTAGACTGATTTAGGAAAACCATATCAGAGGATGAGTACCTTGGAAGAGGTTCATAGGTTTCAGGTAGAAACACACACACGCACACACTGAAACACGGCATGGTGTATACGTGCATGTGTATATATATATAGGATGAGGTATAGGTATATATATATATAGAACACGTATATGGGATACATTGATGTGATATGATATCCGAGGTATGATGAAACAGTATAACTGGGCTTGATGCCGTGAGTATTGACTATAAAGTCGTATTAAGTGTTAGCGGATCATTAGAGAATGAGATAATGAACATGTGTACATAAATTACAATGGGTGGTGATGATATTGAGGTACATGGGACTCTAAAATAGTACCCGGACTGTAACTTGTGATTGATCACGATATGGGATATGTATGACTTGATTACGACATCATATAGGTGTGCCCTGATGTCGATATCACATAGGTGTGACCTGATGTTGCTATCATAGAGGTGTGACGTGAGGACGATATGATATCAGTATGACTTAATCACAATATGATACATATGACATGGTATTTCTGAGGATAAACTAATGATGCTTATTATGATGGCAATGATATATGATTGATGTATGCGATCACAGATTAGCACCTAGATCATGAGATGTGTTGATGATGACATTATACTAATGATGAGACACCTAGGAGATACTTGACCCGTACCCTGATATTGGGATGCCGTACGATAGATTTTACCGCACGAGGCATATATATGATAATTGATCCGCACTCTTGATTCGAGGAAGCCGTACTACGTACGTGACGCTATTGAGGCAGGAGTAGAGATATGGACTCAGGCAATAGGTGTACTTCTATCGACCAGTTCTTAGGTTTAGTTTTCCTTAGGAGGGTTAGATGAACACTAGGATAGGTTTGAGCCATATAGTGGTAGTGGTATTTGTATATCAAATGAGTGGATAACACATATCCGTGTTTACTTTTTCGCTGTAATCTTAATGTTGCATGTTCATACATATGTTGCTATAATCAGTATAAACTTTACCTGTTAGGACACCAGCACCATTACCGATGATGCGCATATTCCACGCACACTTATTTGCCGGCTCACACACATCATCATCGGTAATTGCTATGTCACGTACACTTTAGATCATATTGTCTTTTATGGATAGAATCAGTTAACAACTAGACCGATATAATATTGTGATTATTCTCTGACGTTAGTATAGACATGATATTTATTACTTAGACATTCATGTATTCATATTTTCATGTTATCATGCAGTATTATGGGCATATGCCGACACTTATCATATAGTTACTCATGATTTTGAGATTTGGATTTCTATGAGATTTCTGGATTTTTGGAGAAAACCGCAAGAATATATAAACAAACTTCTCTCTCTCCCCTTTTCTCTTTTTAAAATAAGATGCGGTTTTCTCATGATGTATGTGTCGTCCACCATGAGATTTCATGTTTTCTGATGGATTTCGAGACCCGATTCGAGGAGTGGATGAACCGTCTCGGGTACATGGTGGGCCCGGTATGGTACCCCGTAGCAAGAAGATCGAGTTGTAGACGATGAGCCTGATAGGGGAAGGCTACCTACCGGTGATGTCTGGCGCGGCGGATATCCGGAGGATACCGACCGTTGTCGTGGGATTTGATGATATGGGCCGATCCGGACTGACGGAGCCCGAGATATTGAGACTTGAGATTACATGTGTTGTGTCGATGCTTGGCACGGATTTCCATGGATTTCATTGTTGAGATTTCAGATTCTTATACACATTTTACTATGATAAAGGCTAAAGATTTCTTATACATATATATCTGGATTTCAGGATTTGTTACTTTACATTTATGGTGCATGCATTTCATTTCATATGACATAGTATTATATGAGGCACTGACACGAGCACGGAGTATCTGCACTTACACGTAGTATTACCCCTGCTATTACTAGATGATTGGGATATAGTAGCGTATTATTATGACCTAGGATAGCGACGTGCATTCGATTTCTTTTCCTAGATGTCTTCTACTCACGAGTTGGCAACTCACCCCCGTTGTGCCAAATTTTATTACAGGTTCGATGTACAGGTTTCCCTGGCAGCTTGCTGGCACATCTTTTCTTCAGGGTGATTGCACGGTAGGTTGGTTCACTTGTATCCGAACCACCATTGTACTTTTATTCTTTCATTTGTATCTAGTAAGCTCCATCAACCATACTTGTATTGTTTGATAGTTTATTGGGCCAGTCTTTTATGTCGACCTTAGAGTCGCGCATGTATTATTCTGATCTGGTGGTTTCTTTTTCTTTTGAGTTTTGAGCCTCGCCCTTTGGCGTTGTATATTATTGTGCTTGTTGTGGTTGTTTCCGCCTGTTGGCGTTGATGCTAGCTCCCATTGGGGATGCCTTTTATTGTTTATGCATATTATACTTGTTGTACCCGTTTGGGGGCCAGTTTTTACAGAGGAGACTCTGCCGAAATTTTTGGGAAAATTTGCTGATACTTTTAAACTTGTTTTTCTTCATGTTTCTTTTACTTCTTCTTCTTTTATATGGTTTAGATTTCTGGGCTTCGGCTTACTTAGGTTACGTGGCGCCTCTAGACGCTTCGTAATCTAAGTGCCGGTCACGTTCCGTACTTTCGGGTCGTGACAAAGTTGGTATCAAAGCGCTAGGTTTAACCTTGTATAAGTCTAGGTGACCCTTGGTTGATGGAGTAGACGATTTAGGTAGAGTAACGTACCGTGGGTATGGTCCGCGGCATACTTACGATACGCTACTCTGCTTAAGGAGCCTTAGGATGTACATTGTTTGCACCGTATTTCATTAGTTTCTTTGATCTATCTTCGTCGATGTCGGATGGTGGTTTCTGTTACCACGGACAGAGGGAGCTACGGCTCAAAGGCGATAACCATTAGGGTATCGTTTATTCTTGAGGATTGAAGCATTGCTTAGCGTGCGGACGAAGGGTATTCACATGCCGTCCGGATGAAGTTAAAAGGTTCGAACGATTATCAGAAAACCATTTTCCCAAGTTTAAGGTATCCGGAAGAATATGCAGGTATTTCGATGGACCCTCTAGAAGAATGAAACCCTAACTCGACATAATGACCACGAGAACGCCCTTGAACCTTAGGGTTTACGGCAGTTCCGCGGTGCCATTAGCGAGGCTTGGGTTTGCCTTTCTACGGCTGGATCATCGATACTGAGGTATGTACCGGATATTTTTAAACTGTACTTGAGTGTTGAGCTCTCGGGGAATTATGGGATTTTGATGGATCGATCGAAAAGTTTAATGTAGTCCGGATATCAAGTGAAGGGATCGACTATGTGTGAGGCTCTAGACATGAGTATTGCCGTTGGTAGCGCAGTCAGCATAGCTACGAAGAGACGAGTTCGAAGCAATCGACATCAGAGGAAAGAGGCGCACATTGACGATAGTGTTTACGATTGTGATTTAGTGATTTGAATTTCATATTTTCGTTGATTGGATTTTGGTATTTTGAGGAGTTTGTTCTACGATTGGTATTTCATGTGTGTACCTTCATTATATTCTATTTGTGTTTCATATATCAGTTGTATTGATGTTGTTTAGTACACACCCAGTACACTTGATTTGGTTTTATATATTTTGAGATTTTTGATTTGATTTCGTGCATAAGGGTTACACATGATTTTGACATATGTTTCGACCTAGTTTTCATGCATTTTTGTGCTGTGATTTCGATTTTGATATTCGATGTATATTTTCGTGCACCATGTGCACCTGATTAGGATTCTTGCGCATACTTAGCGCACTTGATGCGATTTTGTGCACACCAGATGCACTAAATCGGGGTTTTGTGCAGATTAGTTGCACCTGATATTGAATCGTGCACGCCCGTTGCACTTGACAGATGTTTTTGGTGCACACCTGTTGCACTAAATTTTGTTTTTGGGTGTAGTCGTGGTATCTGTATTTAGTTTCAATTTCAGTGCGCACCGGACGCACATGATATTTTATTGATGTGATTGGGATTGATTTCAGTTTGAGCAGTGTTTTTTTTTATAATCATTACTATTTGATTTAGTAACCAGGCGGGACGTGTATGTTAAATAAAAGATATATATATATATTATATAGTTATTTTTTTTTAAATAAACGTCCGCTACTTATGCCGTGACACGTGCATCACACGGCGATTCTCAAAAGGGATGTTTGCATATTTCCTTTTCCAGATATTTGGACGGTTTTACTATGATGCGCACTTTATATAAGTTATAGATTGATGTTTATTATGATGGTTTTCATATTGGGTTTTGATATTTTATTCTCTCCATAACTCCGATGATTGCGTTATGCTTGACGGAGTTGAGTTTTGTTATGTATTGATGATTTCGGAGCCCCGACGATTTGAGTGTTTTGCTAAATGTTTTAGTATTTGGAAGGGGAGTTTTAATTTAAATTCGGGGACCGAATTTCTTAAAGGGTGGAAGATTGTAACGTTTTAAAAATAATTAAATGAATAATTAAATGAATAAAATTGTTTAAGTGAATTTTGTGATTTTCGGTAAAGTAAAATGTATTTTTTGTAAAACCAAACCGTGATTGTTTTTTATTATAATTTCAAAAATACCTATTTTAATTATGTAATTACTAGTAAATGGTGTTTATTTAGCCACTTATAAATTTTTAGTTTAATTAAATATTTTTCCTAAATTAATTATTTTAAATATTAACATAAGCTTCATTTTTACACTAAATTAGTGTAAATTACAAATTTGAATGGTTTTAATTTGTAAAAATGAACCATGGCATGTTAGAATTTAGTGTGTATCATGCAAAATTTATTTGCAAATTTTTCCTATTTTCTAGAGCTTTCTTGAGTTGCTATAGTAAAGAAATAAAAGAAAAATAAAGAAATTCATGAAAAGACATAAAGAGGTGATATTTTGGGGTGAAGTTTCTACACTTTTCTCAACTTTTCTCACTCTCCTCTCCCTCACCCTCACATGGCCGGCCTCCTCCCCAAGCAGCCCCCCATTTTTCCTCTCTTGATTTTGTCTCAAAAATCCTTTAAAATACATCAAAAATTCAATTAAAATTCCACAAAATCCTATTTATTTCATACCCTTTATTCCTTGCTCATTTTTACATGGATTTTGGAGATGGAAAGCATGCATTTTGGAGGCTTATTTCATCTTTGGATTTCATGGTTTGGAGGTATAAATTTCTTTCTTTTGATTTATTGTTATTAGATGTTCATTTAAGCTTAATTAGATTTAATATGTTAATTCTATTTACTACTTTTAAAATTCAAGTTAGGTTTGAAAAATCAAGTTGTGAATTTTATTAATTAATGAGGGTTATAATAACTAGTTTGACATATTTAGAAGTGGAAATTCTTGTAGGGATGGTATGTTGTAAATTGTTAATCAAAAATTGATTTAATTATACTTTTTAGCTAACTAGTTTTTATAAAATATATATGTGGGTAATATAAAATTCCAATTAAGGTTGCTATCATTAGATTGTAGTTTTAGTGAGAATATTAGCTGTTAATGGAAAGAAAAACTTAGTTTGATCACTAGTTTCCTTTGATAATTGGAAAATAGTAATAAAATGCTATTATTTTGTAAACTAGATTTTGGAAATTCCTAAATAAATGAAATTAAAAATATAATCATGGTTTTATTATATCACTATCATCATGAATTGTAGTTTAAGACATTAATTCATGCAAAATCATGTTTTGTGGTGGAATTGTGGTATTTTGCTTGAAAAATGTTGAAATTTTTTAAAAGTTGCAAACTAGAAATTTCAAATTAATACAAATTTGTGTAATAAAAATGTAGTAATAGTTTGTATAGTCTAGTTAAGATATTTAATGAGTTTTATAACCATTGGTTTCATTTAAATGTCATGTTTTGATGAAAAACGGTAAATTGGCATTTTCGGTTTTTACGAAATTGGACGGTTTGATGGATTTTAGGGTTTCGATGGATTTAATCATGTTTTATAATATAAGTAATGTGTTTTAAAACTATGAGTTATTTGTTGATGTTATCTCGATCCATCGGCGTTTGTACGCCGATATCGAGCGATATTTGGTGCTTTTGCGTGGACGGGACATAGGTTTTAACCTATGCTTGTTCCTTGCGTTGTTTTGACTTTTGTATGTGATTCAGTTTACGATGCTATTTATATGTTTGCGTTTAGGTACCCCTCACGTGGACTGCGGGCGATGAAGAGGGGGATGGCGACACCGTCTTCGGCAGACATGGACCAGGTGAGTAGATGTATATCTAAGGGGGAAAGTCGGGTGGATGGCGTTTAGTACCCCCGCAACGTAGAATAGGAATAGTACTTATTGACATTAGGAAACAATATGTGACCCTAGATTCTTAATGAGTAGGACCCTAGTAATGACCCTAGGTTGGACTAGACTGATTTAGGAAAACCATATCAGAGGATGAGTACCTTGGAAGAGGTTCGTAGGTTTCAGGTAGAAACACACACACGCACACACTGAAACACGGCATGGTGTATACGTGCATGTGTATATATATATAGGACGAGGTATAGGTATATATATATATACAACACGTATATGGGATACATTGATGTGATATGATATCCGAGGTATGATGAAACAGTATAACTGGGCTTGATGCCGTGAGTATTGACTATAAAGTCGTATTAAGTGTTAGCGGATCATTAGAGAATGAGATAATGAACATGTGTACATAAATTACAATGGGTGGTGATGATATTGAGGTACATGGGACTCTAAAATAGTACCCGGACTGTAACTTGTGATTGATCACGATATGGGATATGTATGACTTGATTACGACATCATATAGGTGTGCCCTGATGTCGATATCACATAGGTATGACCTGATGTTGCTATCATAGAGGTGTGACGTGAGGACGATATGATATCAGTATGACTTAATCACAATATGATACATATGACATGATATTTCTGAGGATAAACTAATGATGCTTATTATGATGGCAATGATATATGATTGATGTATGCGATCACAGATTAGCACCTTGATCATGAGATGTGTTGATGATGACATTATACTAATGATGAGACACCTAGGAGATACTTGACCCGTACCCCGATATTGGGATGCCGTACGATAGATTTTACCGCACGAGGCATAGATATGATAATTGATCCGCACTCTTGATTCGAGGAAGCCGTACTACGTACGTGACGCTATTGAGGCAGGATCGTCGACTATTAGAGATATGGACTCAGGCGTTAGGTGTACTTCTATGGACCAGTTCTTAGGTTTAGTTTTCCTTAGGAGGGTTAGATGGACACTAGGATAGGTTTGAGCCATATAGTGGTAGTGGTATTTGTATATCAAATGAGTGGATAACACATATCCGTCTTTACTTTTTCACTGTAATCTTAATGTTGCATGTTCATACATATGTTGCTATAATCAGTATAAACTTTACCTGTTAGGACACCAGCACCATTACCGATGATGCGCATATTCCACGCACACTTATTTGCCGGCTCACACACATCATCATCGGTAATTGCTATGTCACGTACACTTTCGATCATATTGTCTTTTATGGATAGAATCAGTTAACAACTAGACCGATATAATATTGTGATTATTCTCTGACGTTAGTATAGACATGATATTTATTACTTAGACATTCATGCATTCATATTTTCATGTTATCATGCAGTATTATGGGCATATGCCGACACTTATCATATAGTTACTCATGATTTTGAGATTTGGATTTCTATGAGATTTCTGGATTTTTGGAGAAAACCGCAAGAATATATAAACAAACTTCTCTCTCTCTCCTCTTCTCTTTTTAAAATAAGATGCGGTTTTCTCGTGATGTATGTGTCGTCCACCTTGAGATTTCATGTTTTCTGTTGGATTTCGAGACCCGATTCGAGGAGTGGATGAACCGTCTCGGGTACATGGTGGGCCCGGTATGGTACCCCGGGGCAAGAAGATCGAGTTGTAGACGATGAGCCTGGCAGGGGAAGGCTACCTACCGGTGATGTCTGGCGCGGCGGATATCCGGAGGATACCGACCGTTGTCGTGAGATTTGATGATATGGGCCGATCTGGACTGACGGAGCCCGAGATATTGAGACTTGAGATTACATGTGTTGTGTCGATGCTTGACACAGATTTCCATGGATTTCATTGTTGAGATTTCAGATTCTTATACATATTTTACTATGATAACAGCTAAAGATTTCTTATACATATATATCTGGATTTCAGGATTTGTTACTTTACATTTATGGTGCATGCATTTCATTTCATATGACATAGTATTATATGAGGCACTGACACGAGCACGGAGTATCTGCACTTACACGTAGTATTACCCTGCTATTACTAGATGATTGGGATATAGTAGCGTATTATTATGACCTAGGATAGCGACGCGCATTCAATTTCTTTTCGTAGATGTCTTCTACTCACGAGTTGGCAACTCACCCCCGTTGTGCCAAATTTTATTACAGGTTCGATGTACAGGTTTTCCTGGCAGCTTGCTGGCACATCTTTTCTTCAGGGTGATTGCACGGTAGGTTGGTTCACTTGTATCCGAACCACCATTGTACTTTTATTCTTTCATTTGTATCTAGTAAGCTCCATCAACCATACTTGTATTATTTGATAGTTTATTGGGCCAGTCTTTTATGTCGACCTTAGAGTCGCGCATGTATTATTCTGATCTGGTGGTTTTGTTTTCTTTTGAGTTTTGAGCCTCGCCCTTTGGCGTTGTATATTATTGTGCTTGTTGTGGTTGTTTCCGCCTGTTGGCGTTGATGCTAGCTCCCGTTGGGGATGCTTTTTATTGTTTATGCATATTATACTTGTTGTACCCGTTTGGGGGCCAGTTTTTACAGAGGAGACTCTGCCGAAATTTTTGGGAAAATTTGCTGATACTTTTAAACTTGTTTTTCTTCATGTTTCTTTTACTTCTTCTTCTTTTATATGGTTTAGATTTCTGGGCTTCGGCTTACTTAGGTTACGTGGCGCCTCTAGACGCTTCGTAATCTAAGTGCCGGTCACGTTCCGTACTTTCGGGTCATGACAGAAATGCTGTAGAGGCCGTATGGAGATATGGCAGGGTTCAATCAGATACGTGCGGGATTGCACGGATCCTGATCGGACGGTTTATACTAGCGGGCTTTGGTTTAAGCCGGATCCTAGTATTGCACAGTGTATATTTTGTCTCATTGCATTTGTATTTCGGTCGGAATACAAATGCAGGTGTTTATACACAGTAGCGGGGTTTTCCTGTAATTTATTACGGGATCAGTTTTTTGGAGTTGCTAGTTTGTTTTCCGTTTTGGCCATATTTCTTTGTATCTTTCCTTGGCCGAAGATTGGTGGAGGAGGGCTTGTTTGCATTTGTGCAAATTAGCTATTTGGATAGTTGTCTTTGCATCCTTTTGTATCATGATGGTTTCATGATGGAGCCCAATCCCTTGACCTTCCATGGTTCATGATTGCTTGACTTTGTGATGAGATGATTGGTTGTTGGAGTGTGGTTTTGGTTCTAATAATTCTTGATCATGATCACTTTTCTCTCTCTTTCTGGTGATTGATCCACACTCCCCTCTCATTCTCTCCATGGGATTTTGGCTGGCCATTTTTCCAAGAGTGGGGTGGGCTGTCCAAATTTGGAGAGAGCATTTTTTCTCTCTTTTGGCTTGAAAAAGATATAGCTTCATCCAAAAAGATTCATACTTTTTTTTCCTCCACCAAATGGCAACATCCTAAACCCCTAGAGACACATAGCACTACACTATATTCTACAGCAAATCTTAGGCACGTCGACTCGGCAACTTCGTGCCCGAGTTGCCTCGGACGAGAGGTGGGAGCCCGTAAAAGAAGCCGGCGATGTGGTGCCCTTCCGGCGAGGAGGCGACGACCGGAGTTTCCTCGGGGAGATCGGGACGACGACGAGAAAACCGAAGGACACGGATCACTCGGTATAGCTTCTCTTCCCATCTTGTAGTTAGCTAGTAGTTAGGTTAATGGCCCGATCCGGGATTTTAGTGCGCGGTGGTGCCGGTTCAAAAAGTTAAAGAAAAGCATCGCTTCCGCATTCTGGCGTCGGATTGACGGCCGGGGCGCCGCCGTGCACTTACACGTGAAGTATACGCATCATCGGTAATGGTGCTGGTGTCCTGACAGCATGGTTTTCATATAATAATAAACACATTTAAACATGCAATGCGATACGAATAGCAAGAATGTGCGGAAAATGAATAATAAACGAAACAATAAAGAATCTACATTAATATATATGAGTCATACGATTTTGACATTTTAAATAACACGAATCGTGGTGTTTAGCAAATAGGGACTATGGTGTTTTTAAGAAAAGGCACGTCCTTTGAAATATCCGTAGAATCCCTTGTCCTGTCTTTAAAATACTCACGATTCATTAGTTTTGAAATAGGTATGACTCGAGTCTATTCTAACATCCACAACTAAACTACAGGATTAAACTAACAGACTAATCGAAAAGGTAAGGAAAACACCTAAATCTGAGTCGATATATATAACATATAATAGTCGGTGATCCCGCCATAATAGTATCACATATGATACAATATATAACATGACATCCTTGAGTCAAGAGTGCAGATCTATCATCAATATATAGCTCGTACGGTAAATCCATCGTACGGCATCCCAAATCTGGGTACGGGTCGAATATCATATTTATCTCATTATTCATCTGGTATCTTTATCATCATATCCAGAGCTGGGTACTGATCAACGTCTAGTACATACTAATACCATCAACATATATATGTGTGTGTGTGTATGACAACACATCGCCTAAGACCCGCTATACTAATCATGTCATATCTCATAATACGAACAATATCATATCACCGATCTCGTGGCATCATGCCCAAACTCATCGACTCATCTCCAAGTATCATATACTATCCTCATCATCCCTGTATAGGTATACGTATATATATATATACATAGTCCCATACCTGTGTGTGTGTGTGTGTATACGTATCCCCATATACGCACAAGAAGTAAAATGTAAGCAAGTGTGTGTGTGCGTGTATGCAAATCTTTACTCTTGGGTTCGCGACTACAACTAACTAACGACACTATCATCCAATTACACTAAAATCTATCCATGAACTCCTAAAGTATATCTAGATAGTCATCTAGTCTCATAATAAACATATTTATATATATAGGTATATGTATTCGTATACTACACTACGAAACTGCGGAGGTGCTATACGCCATCCATCCGACTTCCCCTGTAGATATAAATCTACTCACCTCGATCCTCGCTTGCTGGAGTCGATGATGCCACGCTCGTCCTTGTCATCCACTTCCACTCGAGGGTACCTACATATGTATACACAAGGTATCGTAAACCAAAATCGCATATGAAAACCAAATCGGCACGCGTATCATACTTAGGTTAAAACCTATGATTTATGCATGCACGAATAACCAACAACTCTCGACGATTGACGTTTTAACGTGAATCGACCAAGATAAAACACAAATACAAAGTCCAATTCATTAAAAGCCGCAAAACAAAATCAGAAACTTTGAAAACTTGCTCCAGATTTTTCCCTAGGTGAAATTGGCCAATTTTGCATACCTGGAGGATCTATTTTATAGCAAAAGGAGCCTTGAACCAAAAATGGACACATTTTACCCTACCCTGGCCACAAATTACTGCCAGGAACATTAAAATTGCGGTCAAGTATGAGGGATAGGGTCTCCAATATTGGGGTTACCATCAAGGTTGCCTGCACGACTCCCAGTAATCGCTAAAAAATTTTCAGGTCACCCGGGTTATAGCAGATCACCAAAACACATCACAATTTCCATAAAATCTGCCGATGTCAGGGTTTCTAAGTTTGAGTTTGGGGTTCTATTCTCTGGTTTTAATCCAAAATACGATCACTACAGAGGTTGTGTGGTCTCTACAAACCTCCATTACACTTTAAGATTCAAATTAAACCCTAACCTCTTCTAGAAATTTTCAAAGTTCACAAAACAACACTAAAACACTTCTAAACTAATATGGATGCTAAAGTAAATGTCATACTACTCTAATGGTGCAAGAATTACCTCATTTGGCAACTCAAGAACTTTCTTGAGTTGCCCCAAGTCTTCAAAATCCAATTTTTCTTGTTCCAAAGTGTTTGTAGTGAGCTTGTGCATGTTTTTATTGAAGTGGAGATGAGGTTTTAATGGGTTTTTGATGATGAAGTGAGGGGTGTAGGTGGCAGTGAAGGGTGAGGGTAGCCATATGAGAGGGGAAAGGAAAATTAAGAGGAAATAATGAAGGAGGGAAATGCCATGGTCAAAGATGACCCCTCACCCCCCCCTCTCTCTCACCCATGCTTCTTTCTTTATATTTTCTTTTTCTTTTCTTCTATTTTCTTCTCTCTTCTCTTTTAAAACCAAACCAAATGAAGAAAATAAAGAGAAGCCATGATAGAAAAATTAACACAAGTGTAAAATATGGCATGGTGTATGTCATGTGCACAAAACAAACTTAATGCACGATTAGCGATATTTAATCGCGATTAGCATTAAAATGAAATATAATTAATTATAAAAATTTATAATGTGCCTAAATCACGTAAATCCCTCCAAAATCACCATTTAATTTAATTTCCCAATATTTTCCAATTTTATCGGTATTTAATTATACCGCATCATCAAATATTCATAATATTTATTATTTAATTTTATAATTCCCAAAAATAATATTTTATTTTTCTGAAATGTTACAGTCTTTCCATCTTAAGGAAATTCGGTCCCCGAATTTAAATCTAAACCCCTCAAATACTAAAACATTTTAGTAAAAAGGTTAAGTCGTCGGGGCTCCGAAATCATACATACATAAAACACATCGTAGCGCAATGCATGCGCATGAAAATCAAGTACATAATCCAAAATGAAAACTCCGTCAAGCATCTCGAAATCATCGGAGTTATGACGAAGACACCAATGTCAAAGCCCAAAACGAAAACCAACATGATATACATCAAAGCTATACATGTACACATCGTTGTAAATTCATCAAAACCACTGAAGAAATGCATGCCAAACCTTTCATGTTGCTGTGCAATGTGTGTATCGCGGCACAGTGGCGGACGTTTATTGTAAGAAAATAACTATATATATATGTATATATATATCCTTTGTTTAACATACACGTCCCGCCGTTTTGAAAATAATTTAGAAGGGTTTCTTTTATTAAATGTCTGGTGTCATCTCGGACACGTAGGTAAATACTGAGACTATAGCTTTTTTTTGAAATCCCTTCGGTAACTATCAATACATGCAAAAATATATTCAGGTACTGTCCTCGAACTAGTCCTGCTCAGATACTATATCAAATAGTAAATATCATAAAACATGTTGCTCAAGGGAAATCAATCCCAAAATGTATATAGAATGCCACGTGCGTCTGGTGCGCACGGAAATGGAAATCCATGAATGTACTATACATGTGCACAGAAACAAAATCTAAGTGCAACGGGTGTGCACGAAAACACCTGTCAAGGGCAACGGTGTGTGCCTGACAATATCGAATGCATCTGATATGCACGAAGAACCCCGATTTAGTGCATCTGGCGTGCACCAAAATCGCATCAAGCACATCAAGTATGCGCAGAAATCCGAATCAAGTGCACAAGGTGCACGAAAACAAATATTGAGTATCACAATCGAAATCGACGGTATACAACACATTTTAATCCAAATCCAAACCAGGTATACCGTGCTATATAATCCCACAACCATGTGCATCAATGTACACAAATCGAATCAAAATGCTGAAAGTGCATGAAAACTATGCTGAAAGCATAAATCAAATCACATGCATACCATAGGTATGAAATCAAAATCAGCATCTCGAATGACATCAGATCGAAGTCAAGTGCAACTGTGGTGCACAAAATCTAAATCATGTAAATAAATCGCCCAAAATACCGAAATCAAAGATGGCGGAAACAGTTCCGCTCTAGCACATCCTCTAAAGATCTCTGGCCAACTGTTATGGTCACTCATAACAGGTCTTGTCGACGATGCTAAACTCTGGCCTACTGGGTGTGCGTAATATGACCGCTGCTGGGTCCAAGTCTTCTCGTATTGTAATCCAGAATGGTTCTGTCGAGGTCTCTCCCAAATCCCGTTTCTGCTGAACTATCCAGAAGTCATCATCCTTTACTAACTCTGTTTCTTTTTCCGGAACGGCTGCATACTCATCGCGACTCCTTTTGGAAGATATGTCCATATACAACGCCTCTGCCTGCGTATCACGTCTCTGATGTTAGCCGAGTAGAACGTCATCTCATTAAGATCTCGTACGAACCTCTTACTCCACTTTTCTCTAATGTCGACTGATTCGGACTCGTCTCTTCGGGGCTGCATGGACTGTGCTCCAACGGCTATACTCGTATCTGGAGTCTCCCAAGCAATGTATCCTATCATATGATATCCAAACGATGTCGAACTTTCCGATCAATTCGTCAAAGTTCCATTATCCCCCAAGATCTCAATATCTTGAGTACATTTTAATAATATTCTATTGCATGCCACAGTACCTATGGACCAACCGTAGAAGGGAAAACCCAAACCTTATTAATGGCACCGCTGAACTGCTGCAAACCCTAAGGTTTCAAAGCGTTCTCATGGTCATTATATCGAGTTAGGGTTTCATTCTTCTAGAGGGTCTACGGAATTACTTGCATTTTTTCCGAATACTTTAAACTTGGAAAAATGGGTTTTTGACATTCGATCGTTTTCCTTCGACTCCCAACGTACCTGCGTGAAGTCGTCTCTTGCTGGAATCAATCAATCTGATGACCTCGTATCGGGGTAGGCAACGAATCACATGTCTTAGTCCCTCATCCTTTGGTGACTAGCGATCTTCTATCATATCTCTAAGTACAACTCATGCGGTGTTAGCTTCAAACATCTGGACGACATCTCGTCAGTCCCAGCAACAACTGAATCATTCGTCCGCACGCTGAACAGTTCCTCAATCATCAAAATAATCGGTGCATCGATGGTCATCACATTATGGCTGGCCTCTAACAGTGGCCCAATCCTCTGGTGCTGATCTGCACGTCCGAGAAATCTTATAAAAGCGATCCATCAAACGCTCATGGCGCGAAAACACAGTAGGACGATACATCTATGCAATCGTGTGTCCCTGGAATCACGCCCTGGTCAGTCCTCGTCCGTGACGAGCTCATGCTGACGGAAATCTAGCCGTAGCTCTCTCTGCCCGTGTAATCGTGGCAGCAAAACCATGACCAATAACGATGAGGATAGATCACAGGAATGAATATAATACTGTGCAAGGAAATGTACATCCTAAGGCTTCTTAAGCGGAGTAGCGTATCTTAAGTACGCCGCAGAATATACACACGGTACGTCACTCTCCTTAAGTCACCTACTCCATCAACGAAGGTCAACCTACGCGACGAAAGTTCGGGTCTAATACCCCCTTGACTAAGTTTAAGTTCCGTAAGGTCAAGCCTAGATTCCGTATATATACAAACGCCCTAGGCTCCGCATAGCCAAACATAAACTCGAACCAAGGTTTACCTAGCGCTCTGATGCCAACTTTGTCACGACCCAAAATGGCACGTGACTGGCACTTGAATCATATGAAGTCTATAGGACCCCATCTAATTCAAGTAAGCCAAAAATCCCAGAAATCTAAACCATTTTAAAGAAGAAGTGAAGGAAAACTTAATTCAAACAAGTGGTTTTAATAACATAAGCCAAAGTTTTGCATTTTTAAAATCCTAAGTCTTTTCTAAAAATTTCGGCAGAGTTTCCTTTGTAAATACTGGCCCCAAAAGGGGTACAACACATGAAATATATACATGATGATAAAAGGATCCCCAAGCGGGAGCTATCTCTTCGTCAATTGACGGTCACAACCACGCAAGCAATATAATATACAACGCCGAAGGGCGAGAATCAAAACTCAAAAGGAAACTCAACATCATCAAGAAAACCCATAATAATACAACGCGCGACTCTAAGGTCGTAAGAATATACAACTGGTCCTCTAAGATTATAAAATATACAAGTCTGGTTGATGGAGTTTCTAGATACAACTGAATATAAATAAAATACAATGGTGGTCACGATGCAAGTGAACCCACCTACCAAAGCAATCACCCGAAAAGGAGCAGTATGCCAGCAAGCCGCAACGAACCTGTACGGCAAAACCTGCAAGAAACTGTAGCAAAACGGGGGTGAGTTGCCAACTCATGAGTAGAAAAACATCATAGAGCAGAAATCGTATGTATGACTCAATCCTAGGTCAATACGATCATAATATGTATATCCTCAAAATAATAAAGTCTGAAGCATGATAAGGTGGCAAGGGTAAACATCTATACATAAGTGTAATACCATGTGCTCGTGTCAGTGCCTCAGATAGCAACATATCATAAATATGAGGTATGGATGCAATATAATGAAAACAGAATTCATCATGCATGTGAAACTATTTTCTTAGTTTAGTGAGATTTCTTTATGTATATAAATTGAGGTATCATAAATGAAATCAACATGAAATCAGTGTAAGGCATCGACACAAAACATATATCACAATATCTCAATATCTCATGCTCCGGCAATCCGGACTGGCCTGTATCCTCGAATCTCAATATCTAGGGCTCCGGCTATCCGGACTGGCCCATAAAATCAAATCTCAAAATCTAGGGCTCCGGCTATCCGGACTAGGCCATACTCCGATTGGTATCCTCCGGATATCCGTCGAGTCACAATACAATCACCGGTCAGTAGTGCTCCCCTGTCTCAGGCTTAACGCCATCATCTGCGACCTTCTCATCCCGGGGTACCGCACCGAGTCCACCATGCACCCACAGACGGTTCCTCCTCTTCCTCGAATCGGGTGTATGATAACGCTCAAGAGCCGAGAAAACTCATGGTGGACGTGTCTCAAATCATATCATGAGGAAACCGCAACTTTCATTTTAAAATGATAATCAGTTTATAAACTTCTTGCGCTTTCTCCAAATCCAGAAATCTCATTGAAATATGAAATCATAAACCTCAAGGGTAAATAAACAACAAATTCTATATTTTTGGGTTCCGGCAATCTGGACTGGCCCGTAATGTCATGGAAAATGAATATATAAATATACATGCAAGAGATATCACGGTAAATAAATACAATGTCTAAGCTATCATATAAAAGCAAGCTCACTAGTACCATGTCGAAACTATCGGTTAACAATTTATACTAACGAAGTAGTATTTTCTAATGTATACGTGACATGGCAATTATCGATGATGATGTGTGTGAGCTGGCAAGCAGGTGTACGTGAAGCATACGCATCATCGGTAATGGTGCTGGTGTCCTGACAGCATAGTTTTCATATAACAATAAACACATTTAAACATGCAATGCGATGCGAATAGCAAGAATGTGCGGAAAATGAATAATAAACGAAACAATAAAGAATCTACATTAATATATATGAGTCATACGATTTTGACATTTGAAATAACAAGAATCGTGGTGTTTAGTAAATAGGGACTACGGTGTTTTTAAGAAAAGGCACGTCCTTTGAAATATCCATAAAATCCCTTGTCCTGTCTTTAAAATACTCACGATTCATTAGTTTTGAAATAAGTATGACTCGAGTCTTGTCTAACATCTACTTGTAAACTACAGGACTAAACTAATAGGCCAATCGAAAAGGTAAAGAAACCACCTAAATCTGAGTCGATATATATATAACATATAATAGTCGGTGATCCCGTCTCAATAGTATCACATATGATACAATATATAACATGATATCCTCGAGTCAAGAGTGCAGATCTATCATCAATATATAGCTCGTACTGTAAATCCATCGTACGACATCCCAAATCTGGGTACGGGTCGAATATCATATTTATCTCATTATTCATCTGGTATCCATATCATGATATCCTGAGCTGGATACTGATCTACATCTAGTACATACTGATACCATCAACATATATAAGTGCGTGTGTATGATAACACAACGCCTAAAGACCCGCTATACTAATCATGTCGTATCTCATAATACGAACCATATCATATCACCGATCTCATGGCATCATGCCCAAACTCATCGACTCATCTCCAAGTATAATATACTATCCTCATCATCCCTGTATAGGTATACGCATATATATATATATACATAGTCACATACCTATGTATGTGTGTGTGTGTGTGTATACGTATCCCCATAGATGCACAAGAAGTAAAATGTAAGCAAGTGTGTATGTGTGCGTGTATGCAAATCTTTACTCTAGGGTTCGCGACTACAACTAACTAACGACACTATCATCCAATTACACTAAAATCTATCCATGAACTCCTAAAGTCTATCTAGATAGTCATCTAGTCTCATAATAAAAATATTTATATATATAGGTATATGTATTCGTATACTACATTACAAAACTGTGGGGGTGCTATATCTATCCACCCGACTTCCCCCGTAGTTATATATCTACTCACCTCGATCCTCGCTTGCTGGAGCCGATGACGCCACACTCGTCCTTATCATTCACGTCCCCTCGAGGGTACTTACATATGTATACATAAGGTATCGTAAACCAAAACTGCATATGAAAACTAAATCGGCACGCGTATTATACATAGGTTAAAACCTATGATTTATGCATGCACGAAAAACCAACAACTCTCGACGATTGACGTATAAACGTGAATCGACTGAAATAAAATACAAATACAAAGTCCAATTCATCTAAAGCTGCAAAAAAAAATCAGAAACTTTGAAAACTTGCTCCAGATTTTTCCCTAGGTGAAATTAGCTAATTTTGCATACCTAGAGGGTCTATTTTACAGCAAAAGGAGCCCTGAACCACAAAAGGACACATTTTACCCCACCCTGGCCGCAAATTGTGGCCAGGAACATTAAAATTGTGCCCAAGTATGAGGGATAGGCTCTCAGGTCATGGGGTTAGCATCAAGGTTGCATGCACGACTCCCTGTAATCGCTATAAAATTTTCAGGTCATCCGGGTTATAGCAGATCACCAAAACACATCACAATTTCCACAAAATCTGTCGATGTCGGGGTTTCTAAGTTTTGGTTTGGGGTTCTATTCTCTAGTTTTAATCCAAAAAACGATCACTACAGGGGTTGTGTGGTCTCTACAAGCCTCAATTACACTTTAAGATTCAAATTAAACCCTAACTTCTTCTAGAAATTTTCAAAGTTCACAAAACAACACTAAAGCACTTCTAAACTAATATGGATGGTAAAGTAAATATAATACTACTCTAATGGTGCAAGAATTACCTCATTTGGCAACTCAAGAACTTTCTTGAGTTTCCCCAAGTCTTCAAAATCCAATTTTTCTTGGTCCAAAGTGTTTGTAGTGAGCTTGTGCATGTTTTTAATGAAGTAGAGATGAGGTTTTAATGGGTTTTTGATGATGAAGTGAGGGGTGTAGGTGGAGGTGAAGGGAGAGGGCAGCCATATGAGAGGGGAGAGGAAAATGAAGAGGAAATAATGAATGAGGGAAATGCCATGGTCAAAGATGACCCCTCACCCCCCCCCTCTCTCTCTCTCTCGACCATGCTTCTTTCTTTATATTTTCTTTTTCTTTTCTTTTCTTTTGTTTTGTTTTCTTTTCTCTTTTAAAACCAAACAAAATGAAGAAAATAAAGAGATGCCATGATAGAAAAATTAACACAAGTGTAAAATATGACATGGTGCATGTCATGTGTGCAAAACATGCTTAATACACGATTAACGATATTTAATCGCGATTAGCATTAAAATGAAATATAATTAATTATAAAAATTTATAATTTGACTAAATCACATAAATCCCACCTAAATCACCATTTAATTTAATTTCCCAATATTTTCCAATTTTATCGGTATTTAATTATACCGCATCATCAAATATTCACAATATTTATTATTTAATTTTATAAATTCCCAAAAATAGTATTATATTTTTCTTAAATGTTACAAAAAAAGAGGCTTTTTCACCTATTTTGGACCGGCCAAAAGCTAAAAAAAACCGGCACCACCTTTTTAGTTCTGTTGAAATTCTTTGAATTTTGGTCTGTATTCTAGTTGCTTAGATCTGAGGTCTCAGGTGTTGTTTGTTTTTGCCAATTTTGGATATACTGTTATCTTTTTGTGATGGCAATACGGAGTGTTTCGAAGTCGTAATTTTAACGTCATTTAAAGTTTTAAGTTGTGATATATGTGTTTGGAAACGTCGACTAATTTCTATACGTCGATTAGTCGGGGTTGCACACATCTGTGTTGCTGTTCTTGTTGGTTTGTGTATATGAACTTTATTGGATCGTCATGGATGAATAGCCGGGGATGTAAGATGAGGGTTTTCATTCTTTCATTCGATGTAAATTATAAAGTGATGTAATAATATTTTGCAGGGCACATCCGGGTTGAGTTGTGGCCACCATTGTATTATTTTCTTTTACTGTTTTCTGCTCCTAGGATAGACCCAAGGTTGGGTGCACAAACTACCGGATACTTTGAAGTGCCGAGTGGCCTACTCACTTTGATGTGGGAGGTTTCATCACTTCGGGTATTTGACGGGTAGTTTGCTTTACCCGTAGGGGTCTAGGGTGGGGTTTGGCTATTCATCACGACCTTGGAATCCGACTTTCGTTACAGGCTTAAACGAAATGCGGAATTCTAGTATATCCAATATGTTCATCTGTGATCTGGAATGCCTATTATTACGTCAGATGCTTGTTTATTATATATATGCTATATAATACACGTTGCTTATGTTTTTCACCCGTGCTAGTCCAGCCACCGCTCTAGCATTAGTTAAGTAACATAACGGTGTTAGACGGGGCCCAGTGGCTAATGCGGATGGCAAAAGTGGACGTGGTATTTTCGTCTTTTTCAGTGATGATAGGTGTAAATGATGGGACTGCATTATTAATGCAAAGTAAACAAACCAAAGTTGAATCGTTGGAACAAATTTTAAAAACCACTCGGTTATTTTAAAACAGGAGACATTTAAATGCGGAGCTTAAACCACTCCTTTTAAAAGCTATCAGGTTCCTTCGATTATATCAAGTTCACTACGTTCACGGTTTCACCAAAGCTATTCGTAGCCCTCCGTCATTTCAGTTGAATATTCAGTAGTATTCAAGCTATGTATTTTGACCTTTGCCAAGGCATAGTGTTTGGTAGCTGCTAGATATTCATCTGTAGCATAGATAGAGGCGTTGGTTTGGGACAGTCGTACTACTATTTTGGCCTTCATCAAGAGTATGTACAGGTGGGTTCAAATTAACCTGGACAATGACGGGTAGAACTTGACATGTGACTTATGATATGTTGGCTTTCGTCAAGGTCATAAGAGCATGGGGTAAATATCCACATCGGGAGTTTCTAAAGAAACAGAAACTTGCTATTGCTGCATACCATTTGGAGTGTGATAATATTGGTAGGATTCCTTCAGGATTATCACACAATGATATTTGGATCCCGATCCTACTGTGAGTATATGCTACTCTTCGGGAGATTTTTCACATAACGATCAATGCTATAAACCAAGTAGGTGTCTAGAACAGTGTTAGCGGGGCTACGCCTCTAGGAAAAAGAGGTTATTTAATTAAGGAACTTCGCGAAAGCATCGTAAAACCTCCCACGAAGTACCGACACTAGCCTGGCCGAACGGTTAAGCAAGTATTATACGGTGAGATTAATCCAGACTAATTCTTCGTTTATGGTTTGATTAAGGATTCGAGAAACAGTGGGAGCCATATTCCTGTTTAGATAAATTAAAAACCAATCTAAACTTGTAAGAGCATCATACTGAGTGTTTTCTTCTCTCTCTCCTAATTGCGGCGACCAGGTGACCAGATTAGGTTACAGATAGATAATAAAATGACTGAGTTATACTATATTGACTGGCAAAGATTTGTCCAGATGTCCATTACCTATGACAAGCTGGACCACCTCATTAGTACTCAAATTCCCCGCCGTCCCAGGTCCAGTTTCCCCTGTCGTGGATGTTGATATGCGTAAGACAAAGGAAAAAGACTGTGCGAATTCTAAGTGCCTCGTGTTAGCCAAAGTAGATGGTGTATACCAGAGGCAGCTTGAGAAGATGGACTTAGTTTCCATCTTCCTCCACAACAATGTTTTATATGGAGAGAAATCTCGTATCATAAGATATGAGACCTTGAAAGAATTGCTTCAAGCGAGGTTGGCTGTCGGGTCATCTGTAGGGGACTACGTCCTTACAATGATTAGCTATATTAAAAAGCACATGGCCTTGGAGACCATGTTAGAGAACGAGTCATATGCTGACTTGATTCTACAGTCCCACCTCCTACTTACGCTCAAGGGAAGAAAGTTATACTTCCGGTTGAGGGCACCCTGAAGGAAACCAGGGAGATACCCGTTCTGCTTATTGGAAAATCTTCCTCTTCTGGATCTAAGGCGGATGCCAAGGGTGAGAAGAAGAAGACTTCCATAAAGACAATAGGCGTTGTCAGTAAGGTATATGGAAAGGGTAGGGCAAAAGTTTTAGGGTTAACAGTAGGGAAGGAGGGATGTTCCTATTGTTACAGGAAAGGGCATTGGCAGAAAGGATGTAGGGCTTGGAAAGACAGAATCCAGGATCCGAAGCATGTTGTGGCTTCGACTTCAGGTGTGTTTGTGATTGAAAAACAGTCTGTCAATTAACTCTACTTCCTGGGTACAAGATAACAGATGAGGATCTCATATCTGTAATTAATTATAGGCTTTGGGAAACCGTAGAGTTATCAGGGCAGGTGATATGACTCTCAGGGTTGCTAACGGAATGAGCATGGACGCTGTATCCCTAAGGTATATCACCTAGAATTGACAAGTGGGCAGATATTGATTCTATAACGGTTTGTTTGTACCAAGTCTAGTTTGTAAGCCCGGCCCGCACGCAGTTAGGAGGATTGGCCGCAATCTGAGCGGTACCGAGCCTTTTGTGCTCTAGCGTAGAGTGAACATTCCTCAGGTTCATTTTTTAGAAAGATGCAACAAAGGATCGACGGCGAGATTCAACAGGGACTTCAAGCACAGAAAAAAGACACTGGAAGGTAGTATATAATGTGGTTCACATCCACCTAACTCAAAGTTTGATTGGGTCAGGTACACTAGAGGACAATATATATTGAATCAAGCTTAGGTTTTCAAAAGTCCAGAACACACTTAAAAGAAAGTCTCCAGAAATAAATAAAACTTTCTTATGGCATTGTAGACAGGGTCACATCAATGAAACAAGATTGTCGATGTTACATAGAGAGGGATATTTAGATCTGTTCGAAAATCAGTCTTATACAACTTGTCAATCTTGTCTCATAGGAAATATGACAAAGACTCCGTTCACTGGACATTGAGTAAGAATGAGCGAGCTCTTAGGACTGATACACAGCGACGTGTATAGTCCAATATCTACAGATGCACGAAGTAGTTATTCCTATTTCATTACTTTTACAGATAATTTCTCTAGGTTAGGACATGTCTTCTTATGAAAGGATAAATCCGAACCCTTTGAAAAATTCCAGGAATATAAGAATGAAGTGGAAAAACAAACAAGCAAAAGTATCAAGTCACTGAGATCTGATCGACGTGGTGAATACTTAAATTGCCGAGCTCCTGGATTAACTAAAAGAGAATGAAATTCTCTCTCAGATTACTCCTCCATACACACCACAACAAAACGGTGTATAGGAAAGGCGGAACATAACCCTATTGGATATTATTCGTTCTATAATGAGTAACGTTGAGTTACCGCGATCCTTCTGAAGTTATGCACTAGAATCAGCTGCATATATTTTGAATAAGGTTCCTAACAAGACTGTGCTTACCACACCATATCAGATGTGGAGTGGGAAGAAACCCTATCTTCAGTATCTTAAGATATGGGGATGTCAAGCTTTTGTAAAAAAGCAGTATGCGGACAAGCTCGAGGCACGCTCAGTACTGTATAAGTTTGTGGGATACCCAGAGAACTCTAAGGGGTATCTTTCCTATTACGGAGAGGAACAAAAGGTTTTTGTTCCTCGTCATGCCCATTTTTTAGAAAATCAATTTTTTGTAAAAAGAAATAGTGGGAGTGCAATAGAACTAGAAGAAATTCCAGAACCATAAACTATTAGTGAAAGTATGGTAGAACCAGAGGTTTAAAAAAAACCGGACATCCCTATGCCAATCCGCAGGACTAGTAGGCAGTCTCATCTGCCCGAGAGATACTACGGTTTTCTCATAGACGAGGATAGAGAGGATTGCATCATTGACAATGATGAGCCAACTAGCTTCTAGTAAGCCATTTAGAGCAGCGACTCGGAAAAATGGATGGATGCAATGCGGACCGAAATGGAGTCCATGTACACCAACAAAGTATGCACTTTGAATATTGCTCGAGAAGGGGTAAAACCCGTAGGCTGCAAATGGATCTTCAGAAAGAAGATTGGTGTAGATGGATTGGTTGAAACCTACAAGGCTAGACTTGTTGCAAGTGGTTTTCGTCAAAGACTTGGTTTGGACTATGATGAAACGTTTTCTCGAGCGTCTATGCTCAAATCCATTCGGATCCTTCTTGCTATTGATGCTTTCCAAGATTTTGAAATCCGGCAGATGGACATAGAGACGGCTTTTCTAAATGGTAATTTGGAAGAGTGCGTCAATATGGATTAGCCAGAGGGTTTCAATTAGAGTGGGAGCAGCGGAACAGTGTGCAAGTTGCTTAAGTCCATTAATGGACTAAAGCAGGCATCGCGGAGTTGGAACATCTGTTTTTATTGAGACAGTCAAAGAATTCGACTTTATCAAAAATCTATATGAACCATGCATTTATAGTAAGATTGTAGCAAGAACTGTGGAATTCCTCGTTCAGTACTTATATGACATTCTCTTGATAGGAAATGACATTCCTATGCTACAATCAGTCAAAAGATTCTTGTCACTGAGGTTTTTATGAAAGTCCTGGGTGATACCAACTACATTCTGGGGATCCAGATCTATCGTGACAGATCAAAGAGGATGGTAGGACTTTCACAGTCAAGGTACAACAACACCATACTGAAAATATTTAGTATGGATAATTCTAAGCTTAGTAGTCTACCGGCTTGTCACGGAATCACCCTCTCCAAAGAGATGTCTCCTAAGTCATATTTAGAAAGGGCTCCCATCACATCAATCCCTAAGTTTCTGCGGTAGGCTCTATAATGTATACGATGTTGTGTACCGGACCAGATATTTCTTACGCACTCAACGTGGTAAACCGATATCAGTCAAACCCAGGGAAGAAACACTGGATAGCAGTAAAGAACATTCTCAAGTACCTGAGAAGGACTAAGGAGATGTTCTTGGTGTATGGAGGAAAAAACCTCCAGATCGAGGCCTTTGCTGACTCCAGCTTTCAGAGTGATAAGGATGACTCCAAGTCCATGTCGGGTTATGGCTTTACCCTCGATAGAGGGGCGGTCTATTGGAAGAGCTCCAAGCACAACACCGTTGCAGATTTGACGATGGAAACGGAGTAGTTCACTGCATGAGATGCCGCAAAAGAGGCATTCTGGATAAGGAAGTTCTTAATTGAACTTCAGGTGGTTCCTTCCATTTGTTGGTCCAATACTTTAGTATTGTGACAACATGCGGCGCTATATCTTTAGGGAAGGAACCCAGGTCCCATCAGAGATCCAGACATATCTTGAGGCGGCACCACCTGATCAGGGAGATCATTGATCCCAGGAGATCGAGGTGAGGAGAGTAGATACAGAGAACAACACTATAGATCCACTTACAGAGGCCATCCCTCAGACAGAGTTCGAGAGGCTATTCAAGATCTTCGGTCTGCGATATGCCATTATATGGCCTTAGTGAAAGTGGGAGATTGTTAGTGATATATGCCTTAGAGGCTTTTATTGTATCATACTCAGTTGTATATTACTTAATAGGAGATTGGGATATACACGGATATAGTCACAGTCTTGCTCGAAATGGTAGCATGCTACCTGGTTTGTTTCTACCTCAATATATGCATGTGTTTCTTTTAGCATATCGCTTATACATATTGGTAGAGCCTTTATGATCTTGACTTGATTACCAGCGTTGTGATGGCACTCACACTAGTGGGGGCTGGGTAGTCTATAAGCACATCCTATACAGGTCCCTAGTTGTAGGATTATCTAGGCGGTGCATCGATACTCTAAACTAGACTAATGTATACACTTCTCATCCCAGCAGGGTAGATGGTCTGTGCCACAGCCATTAGTACGTCGTACTGGTGATAGTATGCAGGTGCTCATTAGGTTTTGAGTATACTAGACAGGACTCGTCCGGAACTGTTGGTGGGTATTATACCTATCGTCGGGTAGCAATTCTCAGGAGACATGAGTACAGTTTAGTTCGTCGACTTGACACTGCTGCTTCGCCTCGAGTGTGTTCCCACTGTACTTTGATTACTACCCTACCATAGCTCAAAGGAGTCATGCAAATAGGTAGTAGTTGGGTACAGTCCCGAAGCACTTGGAGGAAGTGGCGGTTAGATAGGATTCGTCTCTCCCGGTATTGAGGGTTGATATCGCGCTGTGTTCGGATGGCTATTACACAAAGTCCTTAGCCAAGGAAAGCGAGATTTACTGGTAGGTACTCTAGTAGGTTCTTAGGGTGTTTTGGGGCTACTCTCCGACATGACTTATTGCGCTATTAGGGGTCTGATGATTACCGCCCCCTAGGCCCGATATGCGACACTCTTAGACGAACAGACCAGACAGTACAGAGATTGTCACATACTAGCTCAGTAGGAGTTCGGATGAGTTAGCTCATCTTCCTTCTTATCGACACATACCTGGGTAGCCGTTACGTGCATCTAGTACCGCTTGCGGCTTGTGGTTAAACCCACTGCCAGCATAGTGTCAAGTCTTTAGAGTCCCACATTGAGAGTTTCCCTACACCGGGCAAAAGGTATAGAGGCCGTATGGTTTTACGGCAGGGCTTCGATCACTTATGTGTACTTGTGCACACATGATGATCGGGCGGATAATACAAGTGGGCTTTGGTTTAAACCGGATCCTAGTATTATATTGATGGATTTGTTTCATCTCTTTGTATTCGTATTCTTCGGAATGTGGATGCGGGTATGTATATACGGATGAAGGGCATTCTCGTAATTTGTCGAGAAAGCTTCTAGAAAGGGGACACCTAATTAGGGTTTGATTCTTTTTGGATTAAACTAATTGGGTGGAGGCAATGAGGTGTTATTTTGACAAAAGATGAGCATGGCTCTTGGTGACTCATGGCATGACTCATGCCATGACTCATGTTATGATCATTACACAACAAAGATATTTTATCAAGTCATGCTAGATATTTATCTAAGGGTTTTTATTTATCATAAAGGCAGCCAGGCCCATTTTCTTTAGTTCTTCACCACTCTCATTTCCTCAAGTGATCTTCTTCTTCCTCTAAACCCTAATCTCTCATGTGTTGAGAATCCTAGGGTTCCAAGAGACAAAGTATTCCACCTTCTCACTCTACACCCTTTAAGACTTCTAGTTTAGCGTACTAGAAGCCATAGTTACCTCGGATTTGAGGAAGAAGCTCGGACTATAGACTCTCGGGTGGATCGTCTTTGACTCGAGGAGGCCGTCGAGGTTGCCCGATCCGTTCTGATCCTTGGAGCTGATGACGAGGTGGAGGGCAGCGATGAAGACCCGAAGGACTTGTATCGTGAGGTATAACTTCGTATCATAGTAGTTAACCTCATACCATGTTATGCTAGTTAGGGTTTAGTATCGATCCTGGAGTTCAAGTTGGTGTTGCGAGCTTTGAAAAATCGTATTTTACACATTCCACCTCCTCACGAACACGCAGAGTGCGCGACATCGACTTACAAAACACTCTGTGTGGGACTCTAAAGACTCGTCAATACGCTGGCAGTGGGTTTAACCACAAGCACGTCAGCGGCACTAGCTATACGTAACGGCTACCCAGGTATTGAGCGAAAGGAAGGCCGACGAGAAAACTCATCTGAACCCATACTGAGCATGTCTGTGACAATCTCCGTACAGTCCGGTCAGTTCGTCTAAGAGTATCGCATATCGAGTCTACGCGGTGGATAAAATCAGACCCCTAATAACACGACATTTCGTGTCGGTATGAAGCTCATCACCAATTGAGAAACTACTGATCCAAATAAGTAATTCTCGTCTACCTTGGAAAAGGATTTTTGGTGATGGCCACCCGTGCACTACGCGACATCAACCCGTAATACCGGTGAGACGAATCCCCAATGATCCGCTCACTGCCTCCATGTGGCTTAGGACTGTACCCAACTAAAACCTGTTTGCACGACTCTCTTGAGCCGTGGTAGGGTAGTAATCAAAGCACAGTAGGACTCACATGAAACAAATGACAATCTCAGGTCGACAGACTAACTTGTGCACATGTCACCTGGGAACTGCTATCTGACAATAGGTATAATACCAACTAGCATGTTCCCGGTGAGTCCATCCAATGTACTCATAACCCACTGAGCATTTGCATACTATCTTAGGTGACTAACTAACACCAATGGCTTATGAGACCAGACACTGCCCCTCGTCGTAGTCTCGATAAGTACACACTAGTCTTCTCTGGAGTATCAATGCCCAGTCTCGATACTCTCTCGACTAGGGACATTTAAAGTTGTGCTTATAGACCACCCAACTTCCACGTATATGATCGCCATCATAATGGTGGTAGTCAAGAAAGAATCCTATGGGCTCTATCAGTATGTAATAGTGATCCGTAATACCACATAATACATGTACATGATGATAAAGACAAGACAGATAGCATACTATCACATTGAGTAAGACTGTTCTATCCGTATAGGTCCTCCCTCAATCATCATAATCACCTTCTTGCGATTACAATATTTAGCCTTAAGAGCACTATAGCCAACAATCTCCCACTTGTACTTAAGGCTAATAATTGTGGTGTCATATAGTCACAGCCTGTGTGATACCGAACACCCAACTTCTCTACTAATCAGTTTTACAAAGCTCGTTTTTGAAACTATTGCATTCGAGAAATAGCCTCAGTGAGTGGATCTGCTCTAATGTTTCTATCTTTATCTTTTTATTTCTCAACTTCGCGGAGAAAGACAATCTCCTAAAATGAGCAATACCTATCTTAGAATTTGTCTGGATATCTGATGGGACGCAGTTCACAAATGAACTCCAAATCCAACAAACTTCTTAGACTGTATCAGCCACTGAATTTAATCAGTATCCTGTGCCATGCCTTCCACAGTATTCTCTTGGACCACCTTTCCAACATACTGTCCCTCAAAAGAGGGAAACTATCACTCTGACAGTCACTCTGTTATCCAGGTCACCTTGGAAGCCTGAAATGATAACTACCGCCCGAAGGAGGCTGCAGTTACCATATACCAAGAACATCATCTTATGTTCGTAACTGCTTCCTGACATTTCTCTTGGATTGGATTAATATATATACGCTTATTGCAGCCAGTGCAAAAGCAATATCTAGTATTGTACTTGATATCTCATGATTGACTCAATTGCCTAAGCAGGTGATATACAAATCATCCAAATCCCTCTCCTCATCAGTCTAAAAGACATCTCTGTAGAGAGGGTGACTCCATCACCTGCGGGTACACCACCACACCAGGAGTCATCCATTCTAAAACATTTTATAATAGTATCAAAGTACCCAAATTGGGACACTTCCCAAATCTAGATCTAAAACCATATATCTAGTCACCAGAATCCCTGATATTTTATCCATAGCCTATGTGGAGAAACCACCTTGTGACAACCACAGTATAACCGATCATAGTATAGGAAGATATCTTCCTATTAAGTGCATGCCATCCAAATACCAGGACATCACTCCCTACTACCTTCTTACCAGATCAATCTGTTATTCTGATGAAATCAAACTCTATGACTGCCACATTAAAAATAGATAAACTATCTCCGCTATACCTGCTTTAGTCTATAAATAGACATAAGCTACTTGCCCACTATGCTTCCGCTGCTCCCACTGACTACAAAAACCTTCTGCCAGAGTCATATACACGTGCGCCTCTAAAGCTAATTTAGAACGACGTTATACTTGTTAGTTATATGTATGCCCTAGAGGCCATTACTATACATAGGATGTATAATGTAGTGGATGCTTGGACATATATAGGGAGGACATTCTTGCTCGACATGATAGTATGCTATCTGGTTGCACTTTACCTTAACGTGTACACTGATTGTCTCTCTGTTACATGTTGGTAAAGCCCTTAGGATGTGTACTTGACTACCTGGACTATGATGCGGATCATACTAGTGGGGACATGGTAGTCCATAAGTACATCCTTCAAAGTCCCTAGTCGTGGGTGTATCGAGACGGGGCATCGATATACCAGAGTAGACTAGCGTGTACCTTCTCGACCCATACAGATGGGCGATGGATGATCCCATATCCATTGGTGTTTGACATCAGAGATGATATACGGGTGCTCAGTAGAGACTGGGTACACTGGACGGACTCGCCGAGAACTCCCAGATGGTATTATACCTTACGTCAGATGGCAGTTCTCAGGTGACACTGGTACAGAGTAGTCTGTTGACCCGAGATCGTCATAGAGTCTTGTGTGGTTCCCACTGTGCTTTGATTTCCACCTTACCACATCCAAGAGGGCATGCAAAACGGTGGTTTTGGGTACAGTCCCGAATCACATGGAGGCAATGAGCGATAGGAGGGGATTCGTCTCTCCCGGTATAGGGAGTTGATGTTGCGCTGTGTTCGATTGGCTATAACCGGAAATCCCTGGCCAGGGTTGCTGAGATTTACTGGTAAGTGTTACCAGTAGTTTCTCGAATTGTTATAGACCTCATATCGACACGACTTATCGAGCTATTGGGGTCTGACGTTTACCACCCCTAGGCGAGATATGCGACATATCAGACGATCAGACCGGACTGTACGGTAGTGTTACTGGTTGGATTCACTGGAGTGTGAGCGGGCTTGCTCGTCGATCTTCTGATTGCTCAATACCCGGGTCGCCGTTACGTTTAGCAGACCGCTTGCGGCTTGTGGGTGTTTGATATGATCATCATCTGCTGCCGGCGTATTGACGAGTCTTTAGAGTCCTACACAGAGGTTTCCTGGCTCAAGCAAAACGAAATAGGAGCGCATATGAGATATGTGCAGAACCGAGAATAATACGTGTATGTGATACCGCATTCCATTCTCGCGATGAATGTATCGATTGGTTGTATGCGATATAACCTAGTTATCGATTCAAGGATTGATTCGATAAGTCGATACATTGGATATTAGTCGGTTATATGCGATATGACCGGATCGTTAAATCAAGTGTTGATTTAATGATTTAATGCATAATTATATATTTGATATATTACTTTGCATTAACTAGTATTGGTTCACTTTAAATGGTTTTTCTCACTTGATTGTGCACATTGTATATGTTATATACTTTTGTACACAAGTTTGTATCATGTTTGATGATACATGCTCACTAGGGTTTGTGTAAAGATTGAACCATGGTTGTATGTTGGTTAGGGTTTTCATTTTCTTATTCATTTATTTTATTTATTTTATTTTGAAATGATAAAGAGAAAATGGTGGCTTTCTTTGTTCTTTGCTTGAAGCTTCTGGAAGCTTCAAAGCATCTTTGACTAATTGACCATTTTGTCTCATGCTTAACCCTAACCACTCCATCTAACCTTAGTTAAATCTCTACACTAAACCATGGTTTGGATATGATAAGAATTGATTTTTCTTTTCTATTTTAATATACTTATCATAACATTTTTAAGCTTCTTGTTCTTCTTCTTCAAGAAGAAAGCTTGCTTCATCAATGGCAACTTGAGCAATTGAGTGAGAAATCCAATTATAAAGTGAACCCACCTCCTATTTCTTCATCCTCTACCTCTTGCCAAGTAGTAAAGGGTGTTTTCTTCACAAGTTTCATGACTTGGTGAAGTGGGAGCTTGATCTTGTGATGCTTCGACGTAGATCATCTTCGGCATCGTCGTCGATGACCTAGCCCGCTTTTTCTCCGATGAAGCCGATGCAAGAGTCATGGTTCGATTTGGACAGTGGAGAGGACTTCATCATGGAGCTATGGAGGTGGAGAACCGGATCTACAAAGGTTGTATTTCCGTTCTCTTAGTAAAGTAGTTTACTAGTTGCATCTTTCGCCTAGATATCTAGTTAACGATCCGTATTAGGGTTTCTCGGCACCCGTAAAATTTGAAATTGGCATGGTTGATGCCTTGTGAGACCTCGGGAGTGCCTAGGAACCCTACAGTGGTATCAGAGACTAGATAGAGCCTTAGGCGATGCGTAGACGACGTTTGAAACCCGATCGAACCAAAACCCTAACCCCAAATTAGCTCTCTGGACTTTTTCTAAAAACTGTGTTTTTTCCAAATTAAAAATGCTTAAAAAATTCAGCAGGAAATTCTAAGAATTACAGTGCAAAAATTACCAAATGATCTCTCTAAAGCGCGGCGGATCCGCGGCATTAGCCGCCTATTGCGGCGGTTCCGCGCCCATTTAGTCTCTTCAGTCAACCATTTTTGCACAGTAACTTCTTTATTTAAATGCTGAATTTTATAGGAATTTTTAAAATTTATTCAAGAGTTGAATTTTCTGGGGTGTATTGGGAGTTCGTAGATTCAATCGGATTATCAGATTTTGTCTATGTGGCTTTCCGGATATATTGAATATGTTAAAAAGTTCGACCGGATATAAATACCCACCTTTTCCCCTGTCGGGAAATTTCCAAGTGTTGGATTTTTCCGTGGTTTAAAGACGTTCTAAGTAGTGCAAGTAACGCGATGGACCCTCTAGAAGACAACAAACCTTAACTCAATTATGTGACCATCTTGAACTGCTCTTTGAACCTTAGGGTTTGGGGCAGTACGGCGTGCCACATGTGAGGCGTTGGCTTGACCCTTCTACGGCTGGACCGTTGGTACTGAGGCACGAAATGAATGTTTTTGAACTTATTTCATGTGATGATCTGTTTTGGGAAAACTTGGGTATTCGAATGTTCGATCGGAAAGTTTAACATTTTCTATTTATCCGGAATGTGATACAATAATTGGAATTCACAAGTAGTTATGAGATAACTGAATGAATGTTATAAATCTAGCGGTTTAGTCTCACTTGATCGGTTGCCACGGAATTTTGATGTGATCAAAAGTCCGTCGCAATCACGTAGCGTACGCGGATACTCGCCGGGTAAACTTAATAGACAGCCTCACTCCATAGCCCCGACCAAGTGACTGTAGGAGAACCCCGTCGCCGAAAGCATCCGTTTGGGTGCTCCCGGTAGTGGTGTTCCGCCTTGGTGCACTTCGTCGACGGTATCGGGGGTGCTGCCGTCTACTGAAGTTTGCGACGAGCATTCGATCAGGATGTCGGGAATCTTGTTGAATTGCCCGACTTGATATTGAAAAGTATTTTCGATTTTGAGACTAAAATGCGGGGTTTATAATTGTTAAGCATGTGATGTCTAAGATATTCATTTGATTAGGCATGCGATGTCTGTACGGATTGCGGATTCCAACTGTTGTAGTTTTACACTTTCTTTTCTGTGACCGTAAGTGAAATATGGGATATCGCCGGTTTCGTTGTTATATGTCAACGACAATTAGGATGCTCATATTTACTTACGTTGATGACATGTGATGTTATGTGTTGCTGGATATGTTATATTGGATCGTCGTGTTTGAATAGCCGGGGGGTTTTATGTGAGATGAGTGTTTTTCATTTTCATTCATGTAAAAACTTGTATGTAATATTCTTTTATTGGGGCACTTCCAGGTTGCGGAAGATGTCACCCTTTGTATATTATTTACTTTTCTGCACTAGGATAGACCCAAGGAGGGGAGCACAAGTAACCAGGTTCTGGAGTCCAGTGGGAGACCAACTCGAGGAGTCGAGTCCGGGTCTCCTAACTCTAGAATTGGTAGGGTTGCTTGCCGTTCTCGTAGGGGTCTAGGGGTGTGGGTTTGGCTATTCATCGCGACCGTGGAATCCGTGTTTTATACTGGCTCGTATTGAAAACACGGACGTCCTAGTATATCCAATATTTCATATGTTTCTTCTGCTGCGATATCTGTGATGTGATCATGTGATGTTCTGTGATGGATACTGTATATAGTATATATGATATATTATATAGATGTTACTTATGTTTTACACCCGCGCTAGCCCTGCCCTGCTCTGCCGTTAGTTACCTAACCTAACGGTGCACGAGGGGACATCGAGGCGAATGCAGATGGCATAAGTGTACGTCGTATTTATCTGTGATGTTTAGGTACTTCATTGATGGGACTTCATTAATGAGATTAATGAAATAAAAGAAACCTAAGATGTTGTAGAATCGAATTTCAAAATAAAACAGGTAGCTACAGTTCTTGCTTTGCACAGCGGTATATGTGATATATCCTGCACCTTATTCGATGAGGAAAGGACCGAGATCCCTTCACAGGGAGTGGCTCCTTTAGCAATAACTGGCCGATGCTACAACCCTCGGTTTGTCTTTTGATTGCTTTTAAGAGTTTTTGCTTTGCACAGTGATATATATGATATATCCCGCACCTCATTCGACGAGGAAAGGGCCGACGATCCCTTCACCGGGAGTGACCCCTTTAGCAAAACTAGAAAAGCCTCAAAAGCACTCCATTTTAAAATCATTTGATTCTACAACGATATCAAGTTCATTAAGCAATAGGTTTTCAGAAAAACCTGTCGTAGCCCTCCGTCATTTCAGATAAGTCCTATTTAGTATTCGTGCTACGTTTGTTGACCTCCGTCAAGGCGTAGTGTGCGGTAGCTGACTAGTATTTGTCTGCTTATGCATATGATGCAGATTGGATTAGGGTAGTCGTGCGGCCTTGTTGACCTCCGTCAAGGGTCGTGCGGGTGGGTTTAATTCGATCAAGAAATGACGGGTTGAACATGACTAGTAGCCTATGGTTTGTTGACCTCCGTCAAGGTCATAGGGTGCTAGGGGCAAAATTATCGGGAATTTCAAGTGTTGAAATTTGCAATGAGATTGCATACCTTCTATGAGATAGTTGGATCCCGATACCCACTGCGAGTAAGAGTTACTCCTGGGAGAGTTTTATACATTACAATTAGCCGATCAAGTAGGTGTCAAGAAAGGTGTTAACGAGGTTACGCCTCTGGGAAAACGAGGTTTACATTAATTAGGTTCGTGCGAAAGCACGGGGGACCTCCCTCAAAGTACCGACACTGGCCTGGCTGAAAGATTGGCGAACTTGTAGTGTGTAATTAATCCCGGCTAGTCTTTCCTTTTAGGGTTTGAAGGAAGATTTGATAAAAAACAGTGGGAGCCATCCTGATTAGATAAAATAATAACCAATCTATTCTTGCAAGAGCGCACGCTGAGTGTTTTCTTCTCTCTCTCTCCAGGTAGCGACCATATCACGCCTTAATCAAGATAATAATACGGAATATTGACCGAACCCGCTTGTTATACTGAGCTGGGGAACATTGGTCACGCTCCAACTTATAATTGTTATAAGACAGAGCAGGAAATTGGGGAATACCAGATTTCCCGTGCCGCCCAAACGAAGAAAGTGCATGCTGATGCATCGTCTTCGGGTGTGTTCATTATACAGAACTGTTTCTCAGTATCCTCCGCATCCTGGGTATATGATACCGGATCAGGATCCCAGATATGAAATCTGTTACATAGGGCTACAGATAGGTAGAGAACTGAGAACGGGTGATAAGTTTCATGAGACAGAAAACGGGGCAAGAGTTGCAGCCAAGTCTGTTGGTCACTGTCACCCTATATTACGAATACATTGATTATGAACAAATGCTATTAGATACCGAACCTGATATACAAAATCACATCAGTCTCTTTATTAATAAAGAAATGATAAAATTTTGTATTGTTGGATAATGTTTTGAACATTTCCTATATCAAAAGTTGATCGGTTCAGGCACGTTATCTAAAAGCATTGATGTTCTAAATCAAACTACAGTTCTTAGTATACGGAACACACATAAGAGGAAGAGTTCAGAAATGAACGAATTCTTCTTGAGGCATTGTAGACTAGGTCATATCAATGCGACCCGACTAGCTGAAGTTACATGAAGATGCATATTTAAATGAGTTTGAATTTACATCTTATGAAACTTGCCAGTCATGTCACAGAGATAAGATGACCACAGCTCTGTTTATTAGAAACAGAGAAAGAGTTAGTGAACTCTTGGGATGATACATGTTGATGTATGTAGGTCCCCTGTCTACACTTGCCAAGACCAGTTCTTTATACTTCATTATATTCTCTGATGATCTTTCGAGATTCAGACCTATGTTCCTGTTGAAACACAAGTCCGAACCTTTTGAGATATTCACAGAATATAAGTTAGAAGTAGAGAACCAAAATACGGGTATAAGTATTATGTCCTATGATGAGATCAAGGAGGAGAATACTTGAGCACGGAATTCCTGGACTATTCTAAAGGAGAATGAGATTCTCTCTCAGCATTACTCCTCCGTATACACCATAGCACGATGGTATATCAGGGCGGAGCAGATACACCCTATTTGATATGGTGTGCTCTATGATGAGTACTACTGAGTTTCCTATTTACCTTTAGGGAGTTATGCACTTAAGAAGCTGCATACCTATTGAATAGGGTTCAAATCAAATCAGTTGCCTACCACTTCATATGTGATATGGAAAGGGAAGAGCCCATCTCTTAAGTTAGTTAAGATTTGGGGTTGTCCGGCCTATGTCTAAAAGCAAAATCCGGACAAGCTCGAGGCAAGATCTGTTATGTAGAACTGGAAAGGTTCCAGCTATACAAACTGCAGCTGATGATTTGATAGAACCAAAGGATTCAGTAGAGACCAACGAACCTCAGCCTCTCCGCCGATCTAGTAGGGTTCCTCACCCACCTGAGAGATAATTCGGTTACTCTATGACAGTGGGAGCAAGGATTGCATCATGAGATGATGACCCAACTGTTGGAGATAGTGCCCTCAGAGTCAATTATTAGGTCACAGGTACGTGATTATAATGATTGATGGAGGACATATCCCGGTAGGACAGTCTTACTCGAGATGATAGTATGCTATCGGGTTTACCTTTATCATCGTGTACTGTTTTAGGTGACCTGACAAGTTGCTATTACACGTTGATAGAGCCCCTAGGATTCTTGCTTAACCACCAGCAGTATGAGGGCGATCATATAAGTGGGAGCTGGGGTCTATAAGCATATCCTTAAATGGTCCCTAGTCGTGTGAGTTTCGAGACAGGGCATCGATACTCCAGAGTAGACTAGTGTATACAGTCAAGACCCCGACGAGGGGCGGTGGCCGGTCTCACAAGCCACTGGTGTCAGTTGGATCACCTAAGATGTATACAGGTGCTCATTGGGTTATGAGTACAGCGGACAGGACTCGCCGGGAACATGCTAGTTGGTCATATACCAGACGTCAGATGGCAGTTCCCTGGTGACATGTGTGCAGGTTAGTTCATCGACCTGGGGATCGTCATTTGTCTCGTGTGAGTTCCCACTGTACTTTGATTACTACCCTACCACGGCTCAAAGGAGGCGTGCAAACAGGTTTTAGTTGGGTACAGTCCCGAGCCACATGGAGGCAGTGAGCGTATCTTCAGGGGTTCGTCTCTCCCGGTATTGGGGGTGAGGTCGTGCTGTGTCTAGGTGAGGCATTACACGAATCCCTCGGCCGAGGCAAGGAGATTTACTGGTAGGTATTCCAGTAGTATCTCAGGGTGTTCTGGGCTACACTCCGACACGACTTGTACCGCTTTTGGGGGTCTGACTTTTACCAACCCCCTAGGCCCGCCATGCGATGCTCATAGACGAACAGACCGGACTGTACGGATATTGTCACTGACAGGCTCAGTAGGGTTGTCAGGCTGAGTTCGCTCACAGACGTCCCTTTTAGTCAATACCTGGTAGCCCGTTACGTATTGGCTTATACCTCTGACGTGCTAGTGGTTAAATCCACAACCAAGATGTTGACGAGTCTTTAGAGTCCCCCACATTCAGTTACTCAGCTTTCGGGCAAAAGGTTGTAGAGGCCGTATGGAGATATGGCAAGGTCCGATCAGATACGTGCGGTATTGCACGGATCAGGATCGGACAGTTTGTACTATAGGCCGTATGGATATATGGCAGGGTTCGATCAGATACGTGCGGTATTGCACGGATCAGGATCGAACAGATATTACTAGCCAGCTTTGGTTTAAGCCGGATCCTAGTATAGTACAGTGTAGATTTTGTCTCATTGCATTTGTATTTCGGTCGGAATACAAATGCGGGTGTGTATGCACAGTAACGGGGTTTTCCTGTAATTTATTACGGGACCAGTTTTCTGGAGTTGCCAGTTTGTTTTCCGTTTCGGCCAATTTCCTTTGTATCGTTCATTGGCCGAAAATTGGTGGAGGAGGGCTTATTTGCATTGTTGCAAATAGGCATTTGTAGAGGGGGTCTTTGCATTTTGTTGTATCATGATAGCTTTTCCTTGACCTTGACTTCTAGCTTTATCATGATGGCTTGACTTTGTAGACAATCATGGTTGTTGATGATTGTTGGTTGAGTGTTGGTTTTGGGAGTGATCATTGTTTCTCATCATCACTTGCTTTTCAACCACCTCTTTGTCTTGACTCTCTCTCTCTTGTATGAGATGAGAATGGCTCCCATTATTTTTTTGATACAACACACTCTCATTCTCTCCTCTTTTTGAGCATGGCCGGCCCAAGCATTAAGGGGGCTGTCCAAAATCTTGAGTGTGGGTTTTTAGCTCATTTCATGTTGCAAAATCCCACAAGATCATTCTCAAAAAGCTCCAAGTTCCATCCCTCCACCAAAGGCAATTCTACAACACCAAAATGAGACATAGTAATCCACACTACATTCTACAGCACATCTTGGGCACGTCGACTAGCCAGCTTCGTGCCCGAGTTGCCTCGGCATTGAGGTGGGAGCCCGTAAAAGAAGTAGGCGATGTGGTGCACTTCCGGCGACGAGGAGGAGACGGGAAATTCCGCAGGAGATCGGGACGACGACGAGAAGACCGGAGGACTCGGATCTGTCGGTATATCTCTCTTCCCCATCTTGTAGATAGCTAGGACTAGTTAGTGGTTCGATCCGGGTATTAGTGCGCGGCGGTTTGCCAGTTCAAGAAAAATTAAAGTTTATCACCGCTTCCGCATTTGGCCATCGAATTGACGGCCGGGGCGCCGCCATGCACTTACAGTGGTATCAGAGCCTCGCCATTAACTTAGTCTAGCTTGGTTTAATGTGTTTTGCATTTCCGATCGACCAAAATTCCAAAATCTACATTTTTCAAAGCGACAGTTTTCTGTTGAAATTTTTTGGTCTCCAAAAATTTTTCAGGTTGTATAAAATTAATGTACTGGAGACTACAAGGCTACTGTAGAAATTCGTCAGGGTGATTCCACTGTGGAGGCGCGGAACAGCGGCCAAACCCACCTTTGGGCCGCGGTTCTGCCGCGCACTGTGGAGATCCCTGCACCAAATTTCTACAGTGTCTTTCTGGGGTGAAAATTGGGGTTTTGGAATATTAATATTGGGCCCAGAATTTCCTGATCTGCTACAGTAGTACTTGGGGCCCACTTATTATAATTTTGATTGATCGGATATTTTAAACATATTATTTCACAGTATTTACATTATATCTGCGACCGTGAATGTCACTTGATCGGTAAATCCGGTCTAACTGCTATAGCCCGGTTAGACGGATTTGCGAACGTGACTTTCACGTTGATGTTCTGTTTTTGCTGTGATGTTACGGATTGGTCGTGGGGATAGCCTGGATGCAATGCTAGTACAGTTTTGTTGTATTATGTACATTTGATATTGCGGGGCGAGCGTTCGACATGTGGACTGCCGTCACTGCCTGATTGTATTATTATTTTGGGGCACGGCCAGGTTGCGGTCGATGTACCCGTTGTATGTATATTTTACTTTCTGTACTAGGATTGCCCCGCGGAGGGGTGCACGGATAGCCGGGTTCTATAGGGCAACAAGCCCGCATCTCATGGCATTGAGAGGGAGGGGGCTTCACTTTAGGATTGGCGGGCTATTCGCCGCACTCGTAGGGGGTACAGGTTGACCCAGGAGGGGTGCCCAAGTTACCGGATTCCGTGAAGTGCTGGGTGGTCCATTCACGGAGCTGAAGGGGGCTGCCTCGCTTCAGGTTTTGGCGGGTAACTTGCCGCGCCCGTAGGGGTCTAGGACTTCATTGCACAGGCTATCCACACGACCAGAGGAACGTCGGGTTTCAGCGGCTCTGTGAAACCCGGGGATCCCAGATATCTGTATTGTTTCTGTGATGCTGTACATTTCTGTGATGTTGCATTTTATCACGCCTTGAGCGAATATAATATATTGGTATATATATTAGTAGATGTTGTATATGTTTTGCATCCGCGCTAGTCCAGTCCCCGCTCTGTCGTTAGTTAGCTAACCTAACGGGTAATGACGGGAACCAGTGGCGAATGCGGATGGCATATACGTACATCAGTATATTTTCGTTCTTTTTGGTGTGATCAATTGATGGGACTGCGTTGATTCGGATCAATGCAAGTTAAAAACAAACCTAATCTGATGTTGTTGGAACACTTTTCAAAAAGCTGTTATTGCAAGGACGTTCACTTTTGTTTTGCATCGTGGTATTTAGTTGGAATATCCTGCTCCTCAGTCGACGAGGCAAGGGCCGAGATCCCTTCACCGGGAGTGACCCCTTGGACAGAAGTTTGCGTCAGGGCATTAACTTCACTATAGCCGATTACTCTTGCTTTGCACCGTGGTATTCAGTTGGAATATCCTGCACCTCATTCTACGGGGAAAGTGCCGAGATCCCTTCACCGGGAGTGACCTCTTTAGCAACGGTTTTCGTCACTATATTTTCAAAAAGCTATCCGTTCCTTCAACGATATCAAGTTCATTACGTTAAAGGTTTTCGCCAGAAACCATTCGTAGCCCTCCGTCGTTTCATATGGGTAGTCAATAGTATTCAAGCTGTGTTTGTTGGCCAAAGTCAAGGCACAGTGTTTGGTAGCTGTTGGTTATTCATATGCAGCATAGATAGATGCGTTGGTTTGGAACAGTCGTATAGCCTTGTTGGCCAAAGTCAAGGGCTTGTGCGGGTGGATTCGAATCAACCTGGAGAATGACGGGTAGAACTTGACATGTGACTTATGATTTGTTGGCCAAAGTCAAGGTCATAAGAGCATGGGGCAGAAATCACATCGGGAGTTTCAAAAGAACTGAAACTTTCCAGATATGCGCATACCTTCTGGAGTGTGATGACGTGAGCGGATTCCGTCACGTTATCATGCGATGAGAGTTGGATCCCGATTCCCACTGATGAGTTAGTTTACTCCTCGGGTGTTCCCGACTAATTCTTCTTTTAGGTTTGGAGGAGAATTTGAGGTACAGTGGGAGGTTTCCAGATTAGATAAATTGGTAACCATTCTGATCTAGGTTAGAGTGCACGCTGAGTGTTTCTTTTCTCTCTCTCTTTGGCAGCAACCTTTGACCCGACCCTAAGACTATGACTCAGTGACCAAGTTGACCGAACCTTCTTAAACACTGGCTTTTGGATTGTCAGAGTTGCAAACCTCATTGCCACTCCTACTTTTACCGTTTTCTCCAGGACACCCCGTATTACTACGAACGTCCACTTCCATTGGACAAAACCATCGTATGGTTAGATACGAACTCGAAGGAATTTATTCGAGGATGGTTTCAGGTTCTGGAGGAAACGGATAGGACTATTCAGTTGTCTTTTCCTTTTTACCTTCTCTCAAGTTGCGAGTACTCCTTGGTTTAGGAGATAGTACACCTATTACGCAAATTGGATAGTCTTCTTCCAAACCATAGGCAGGTGCCGACCGGTAGAGAATGAAGAAAACCAATTAGCCTAACGATGGTGTACAGAAGGTATTAAGTTCAGACAAAGCAAGGGATTAGTAAGAGGGCAAAGTAAATTGCAACAGATATTCACGACCAAACCAAGTATTCCTTCGCCAATCCTAAAATCACCTTTGTATTTCTCCAGGACACTCCGTATCACTACGAAGATCCACAGTTTATTGGATACTCCATCGTATGGTTATATACGAACTCGAAAGGAACTTGTTCCAGTTCGGGGATGGATTCTGGTCCAGGAGAAATAGCAATAAGGTTTATTCGGTTGTCTTTTATCTTCACCCTCTCTCATTGCGAGTGTTCCTAGGATTGGGACAGTACACCCATTATGCTTATTGGATAGTCTTCTTCCAAACCATAGGCTGGTGCCGAACGGTAGGGAAGGAAGAAAACCATTTGGCCTAAAGGGGTGTGCAGAAGGTAAAGACTAAAGGCATATGAAGGGATTTGGAGAGGTGGCAAAGAATTATACGGTTACAGTCGTGAATCTGGAAGAGGCATTACTAGGAATACCAGGATACCCCATCGAAACATTTCGATGTTTCAGTCTCACTGTGTACTGTTAAAGGAAAACTGATTTCCCGATTAGACACTTGCTCCAGGGTATGTATTTACCAGGTATGATTCTCACATCTGTGTGGTTTTACAGATGATGAGTGGGAGTAGGTTATTGGGAATTGGGTGATCATCCTCATTATATCGGGATTCGTTACAATCGGTGATATTTGAGGAAATCACCTGGGTAGTTTGCCGGTCGGCAAATATTTGGTTTTGAATATCCGCTGTTATGCACCAATTTCAAATTGATATATCTGTACGTCTATTTTTATAGAGTGAGATATACCTTTTTGATATTATGTCGATGACATTTACCTATATCAGTGGATGGTTAGGTAAGGAGCATTAAACAGCGGTGTAATTCTTCTTAACCATAGGTACAGTTTTCAACCTACGACACACAGTGAATGAGTTATCAGACTCAAGGGACTTATACAGAGTATTGTATGTTGTCCAGGGTCCGTTAGGACAGAAGGGTTGGTCCTCGTACTATATTCGATTTACTTATGACTTCTCTAGTTTTTAGACAGGTGTTTCGTGGAAACACAGGGTCCGAATTTTGAGAAGTTATAGGTATTTGAATAGAGTAGAGAACCAGGTGTAGCAAGTATCGGGATTCTTCAAAGTGATCGAAGATGTAGATACTTGTGTATGGTATTCAGTTGATAGTAATAATTAAGAGAACTTGCCTCTCTTTCAGGTTACTCATAATTGGAAGCATTCCTAAGTTGAGTAACGCTGATCCGCCTCCTTCCATTTAGTTGACATGCACTGGAGATAGTTGCATGATTTGAATCTGGTTCAATTAAATCAGTGCCTCTGGTTCTATATTGGATATAGAACAGTTCATATCTTAACGATGTTAAGGTACGGGGAGTTGTCCGGTTTATGATTAAAACCAGACACTGGACAACTCAAGACACGTTTCTGTAATGGCTATTTGTGGGTTGACCCAGGCTATGACGAGGGTTGACTTTCTACCATCTGGATGAACAATAGCGATATTGTTCTAAACTCGCCACAGTTTTAACAAAAATGGATTTTTTCAGAAAACAGCAGTGGGAGTATGGTAGAACTGGATGTGATTCCAGAACCGCAAACGATTACTGAAGATTTGATAAGGAACCTAAAGATTCAATCTGGTTTGACATTCCATTGGCCACTCCGCAGATAAGGTGGGTAACTTCAGGCACCCGAGAGGTACTACGGTAGCCTCAAGGACGGTGACAGGGAAGTTCTTTTTTACCTACAATTACCATTGCTGTTGTTCCAGGCTGCGAGACCCGGCGGGAGGATGAGTATAGCGTCGTTCTAAACTAGTTTTAGAAGTGGACGTCTATATGACTCTTCCAGAGGGTTGTCGTAGTCAGTGGGAGCAGCGGAAGCATTGGTGGACAGGTAGCTTATGTCTATTTATAGACTAAAGCAGATGTAGCGGAGATAGATCATCTATTTCTGACGTGACAGTCATAGGTTTGACTTCATCAGAATAGGGGATGGATCTGTTGAGAAGGTATTAGGGTGTGATATCCTGGTATTTGGATGACATACACAAAGTTGGAAAGGAAACTCCTATACTACGATCGGTTATACTTTGGTCGTCACACAGTGGTTTCTCCACATGGGACTTGGACATTATATCAGACATTCTGGTTACTAGATTTATGGCTTTAGATCTAGATTTGGGTAGTTTCCCAATCAGGGTACTTAGACAGCATTCTAAGAGTATTTAGAATGGACGACTCCTGGCACGGTAGTGTACCTGCAGGTGATGGAGTCACCCTCTCTAAAGGTGTCTTACAGACTAGAGTGGAGAGGGATGTGCATGATTGGCAGATCACTTGCTGAGGCAATTGAGTCAATCATGAGATGTCAAGTACCACACCAGATGTTGTTCTTTCACTAGATGCAATAAGTTGACATTGATCCAATCCCGGAGAAACAGTCGGAAGCAGTTTTAGAACATAAGTAGATGTTCTAAGGATATGATAACGACAGCCTCATTCGGGAGACAGTTATCATTCCAGGCTTCTAAGGTGACCTGGACAACTGTCAGAATTATAGTTTTTCCTTCTGATCAGGGGCAGTATTTTGGACAGGTGGTCCAAGGCAATACTGAGGGAGGCATGGCGCAGGATACTGATTAAGTTCAGTTGACGATAGAGTCTAAGAAGTTTGGATTTGGAGTTCATTTATGATTTGGAGTTCATTTATGAGCTATGTCCCATCAGACATCCAGACACATTCTAAGACAGGTATTGCTCATTTCGGGAGATGGCTTTCTCCGCGAACTTGAGATATAGAGAGACATAGAAAGAAACATCAGGGCGGATCCACTCACTGAGGCTATTCCTCGAACGCAATAGTTTCGCAAACGAGCTTTGTGAGACTGACTATTAGAGGAGTTGGGTGTTCGGTATCACACGGGCTGTGAGTATGCGACATCGCAATAATTCGCCTTGAGTGCAAGTGGAAGATTGTTGGAGATAGTGCCCTCAGAGTCAATTATTAGGTCACAGGTACGTGATTATAATGATTGATGGAGGACATATCCCGGTAGGACAGTCTTACTCGAGATGATAGTATGCTATCTGGTTTACCTTTATCATCGTGTACTGTTTTAGGTGACCTGACAAGTTGCTATTACACGTTGATAGAGCCCCTAGGATTCTTGCTTAACCACCAGCAGTATGAGGGCGATCATATAAGTGGGAGCTGGGGTCTATAAGCATATCCTTAAATGGTCCCTAGTCGTGTGAGTTTCGAGACAGGGCATCGATAATCCAGAGTAGACTAGTGTATACAGTCAAGACCCCGACGAGGGGCGGTGGCCGGTCTCACAAGCCACTGGTGTCAGTTGGATCACCTAAGATGTATACAGGTGCTCATTGGGTTATGAGTACACCGGACAGGACTCGCCGGGAACATGCTAGTTGGTCATATACCAGACGTCAGATGGCAGTTCCCTGGTGACATGTGTGCAGGTTAGTTCATCGACCTGGGGATCGTCATTTGTCTCATGTGAGTTCCCACTGTACTTTGATTACTACCCTACCACGGCTCAAAGGAGTCGTGCAAACAGGTTTTAGTTGGGTACAGTCCCGAGCCACATGGAGGCAGTGAGCGTATCTTCAGGTGTTCGTCTCTCCCGGTATTGGGGGTGAGGTCGTGCTGTGTCTAGGAGAGCCATTACACGAAGCCCTCGGCCGAGGCAAGGAGATTTACTGGTAGGTATTCCAGTAGTATCTCAGGGTGTTCTGGGCTACACTCCGACACGACTTGTACCGCTTTTGGGGGTCTGACTTTTACCAACCCCCTAAGCCCGCCATGCGATGCTCATAGACGAACGGACCGGACTGTACGGATATTGTCACTGACAGGCTCAGTAGGGTTGTCAGGCTGAGTTCGCTCACAGACGTCCCTTTTAGTCAATACCTGGTAGCCCGTTACGTATTGGCTTATACCTCTGACGTGCTAGTGGTTAAATCCACAACCAAGATGTTGACGAGTCTTTAGAGTCCCCCACATTCAGTTACTCAGCTTTCGGGCCAAAGGTTGTAGAGGCCGTATGGAGATATGGCAAGGTCCGATCAGATACGTGCGGTATTGCACGGATCAGGATCGGACAGTTTGTACTAGTTTGTATCGATTGGTTGTTTGATGATACATGCTCACTAGGGTTTGTGTAAAGATTGAACCATGGTTGTATGATGGTTAGGGTTTTCATTTTCTTATTCATTTATTTTATTTATTTTATTTTGAAATGATAAAGAGAAAATGGTGGCTTTCTTTGTTCTTTGCTTGAAGCTTCTTGAAGCTTCAAAGCATCTTTGACTAAGTGACCATTTTGTCTCATGCTTAACCCTAACCACTCCATCTAACCTTAGTTAAATCTCTACACTAAACCATGGTTTGGATATGATAAGAATTGATTTTTCTTTTCTATTTTAATATACTTATCATAACATTTTTGAGCTTCTTCTTCTTCTTCTTCAAGAAGAAAGCTTGCTTCATCAATGGCAACTTGAGCAATTGAGTGAGAAATCCAATTCTAAAGTGAACCCACCTCCTATTTCTTCATCCTCTACCTCTTGCCAAGTAGTAAAGGGTGTTTTCTTCACAAGTTTCATGACTTGGTGAAGTGGGAGCTTGATCTTGTGATGCTTCGACGTAGATCATCTTCGGCATCGTCGTCGATGACCTAGCCCGCTTTTTCTCCGATGAAGCCGATGCAAGAGTCATGGTTCGATTTGGACAGTGGAGAGGACTTCATCATGGAGCTATGGAGGTGGAGAACCGGATCTACAAAGGTTGTATTTCCGTTCTCTTAGTAAAGTAGTTTACTAGTTGCATCTTTCGCCTAGATATCTAGTTAACGATCCGTATTAGGGTTTCTCGGCACCCGTAAAATTTGAAATTGGCATGGTTGATGCCTTGTGAGACCTCTTGGGAGTGCCTAGGAACCCTACAATACTCATCCTCCTACAAAATCCCATAGTCTAGAACAACAGCAGTGGTAATTTTGGGTAATCAAAAACCTCCATGTGACCGTCTTTGAGGAGACCGAAGGACCTCTCGGGTGCCTGTGGTTAGCAACCAAATCTGCGAAGTGGCAAATGGAATGTCGAATCCAATTGAATCTTTAGGTTCTACTAAATTTTCAGTAATCGTTTGTGGTTCTGGAATCACTTCTAGTTCTACTATACTCCTACTAATGTTTTATGAAAAGAATCCATTTTACTAAAATTGGTGGCGAGTAAAGAATAATGTAACTATTGATCTTCCAGATGGTAGAATGTTATCCCTCGTCAATGCCCGGGATAACCCAAAAACCGCCATTACTGAAACGTGTAAGTGCACGGCGGAGCCCCGGCCGTCAATCCGACGGCCAAATGCGGAAGCGGTGATAAACTTTAATTTTTCTTGAACTGGCAAACCGCCGCGCACTAATACCCGGATCGAACCATTAATTTGTCCTAGCTATCTACAAGAAAGGGAATAGAGATATACCGACGATCCAAGTCCTCCGGTCTTCTCGTCATAGTCCCGATCTCCTGCGGAATGTCCCGTCTCCTCCTCGTCGCCGGAAGTGCACCACATCGCCTACTTCTTTTACGGGCTCCCACCTCAATGCCGAGGCAACTCGGGCACGAAGCCGGCTACTCGACGTGCCCAAGGTTCGCTGTAGAATATGTAGTAGAGGATTGTGTCTCATTTGGGGTTCATGGAGGTGCCATTTGGTGGAGGGATGAAACAAGAACAATGTGGAGGAGCTAGGGGGTATTTTGGAGCATGATATGAACCAAAAATACACACACACAATTTTGGACAGCCCCAATCCAAAGTGGCCGGCCAAAACTAGTGAGGAGAAGAGCATGGAGTGAAGTGGAAAATGAGAATGAGGAGAGTTCATCAAAAAAATGAGAGAGGCCAAACTCAAAATATACAAGAGAGAGAGAGGAATGGCTATCACAATCAACCATGATCACAAAGCAAACTCAACACTCAACACCACCATCATCACCTCACAAAGTCCAACCATCATGAACCATGATGACTCAAAAAGTCATGCCATCATGAAGAAATCAAGTCAAAGGATGGTGCTATAATCATGACATGATAAAAATGCAAAGACCCCCTCCACAATTGCTTATTTGCAACAATGCAAATAAGCCCTCCTCCACCAATCTTCGGCCAATGAACGGAACAATGGAAATCGGCCGAAACGGAAAGCAAACTGGCAACTCCAGAAAACTGGCCCCGTAATAAATTACAGGAAAACCCCGATACTGTGCATACACACCCGCATCTGTATTTCGACCGAAATACAAATGCAATGAGACTAAATCTCCACTGTACTATACTAGAATCCGGCTTATACCAAAACCGGCTAGTAATATCCGTTCGATCCTGATCCGTGCAATACCGCACGTATCTGATCGAACCCTGCCATATAACCATACGGCCTGTAGTACAAACTGTCCGATCCTGATCCGTGCAATACCGCACGTATCTGATCGGACCTTGCCATATCTCCATACGGCCTCTACAACCTTTCGCCCGAAAGCTGAGTAACTGAATGTGGGGGACTCTAAAGACTCGTCAACACCTTGGTTGCGGATTTAACCGCTAGCACGTTAGAGGTATAAGCCAATACATAACGGGCTACCAGGTATTGACCAAAAGGGACGTCTGTGAGCGAACTCAGCCTGACACCTTACTGAGCCTGTCAGTGACAATATCCGTACAGTCCGGTCCGTTCGCCTATGAGCATCGCATGGCGGGCCTAGGGGGTTGGTAAAAGTCAGACCCCCAAAAGCGGTACAAGTCGTGTCGGAGTGTAGCCCAGAACACCCTGAGATACTACTGGAATACCTACCAGTAAATCTCCTTGCCTCGGCTGAGGGCATCGTGTAATGGCTCTCCTAGACACAGCACGACCTCACCCCCAATACCGGGAGAGACGAACCCCTGAAGATACGCTCACTGCCTCCATGTGGCTCGGGACTGTACCCAACTAAAACCTGTTTGCACGACTCCTTTGAGCCGTGGTAGGGTAGTAATCAAAGTACAGTGGGAACTCACACGAGACAAATGACGATCCCCAGGTCGATGAACTAACCTGCACACATGTCACCAGGGAACTGCCATCTGACGTCTAGTATATTACCAACTAGCATGTTCCCGGCAAGGAAGTTGGTGACCTGATGACAGGGGAGCCGGCGGCCGAAGCCCTAGTGAACGGCGACTGTAACTATAACGGTCCTAAGGTAGCGAAATTCCTTGTCGGGTAAGTTCCAACCCGCATGAAAGGCGTAACGATCTGGGCACTGTCTCGGAGAGAGGCTCGGTGAAATAGACAAAAAAGTCTAATTGATTGTTTGTTTGAGTGCTTTTCCTATTTTCTTTTATTAATTAAGTCCCGCCTTTGATTTTGTTTAAGGCGATGTAATCCCTAGGTTGCTTACATGACAGAACCTCAAACGTCGGGGGCTAGTGCCACCCTCAAACTAGGCAACCTCAAACTCCAGGGTCGATGCCGTTCCTCGGGTCCCCGGCACGAGCGGAACGGTACTGAAAGCAATTGTTACAGGGTTTCAAAGAGCTTCGATTAAGTTCTTCCGTTGAGAACGACGCGAAGTGAAGAGACGGGGGGAGTCAATATCCAACCCGAGCGGAATGAGTTCGGAGTGTTCCGGGGAAATGCAAAGGTGATATAGGAGTGGCAGGGGTATACGCTGTTTCGTCGTGAATGATAACAGTCACAATTTTCTTTGCCCTTTATCTAATCCCTTTATATGTCATTACTTATTACCTTCTGTACACCACACTTAGGCTAATTGGTTTTCTTCCTTCCCTACCTTTCGGCACCTGCCTATAGTTCGGATGAAGACTATCCAATAAGCGCAATAGGTGTACTCTCCTAATGCCAGGAGCCCTCGCAACCTAAGAGAAGGTAAAGGGAAAGACAACCGAATAATCCTATTAAATTTCTCCAGAACCAGAAACCATCCTCAAACTGGAACAAGTTCCTTCGAGTTCATATGTGACTATGCGATAGAATATCCAAGAAATGTGGATCTTCGTAGAGATACGGAGTGTTCTGGAGAAATGTAAAGGGGATGTAGGAGTGGCAATGATATATGCGATTAAATGACAATCCAAAAGCCAATGTGTTTTTAAGAAGGTTCGGTTAACTTGGTTCATGAGTTATTAAAGTTAGATCATGGTCGCTCCCAAAGAGTGAGAAAAGAAACACCCAGCGTGTACTCTAACTTAGATTAGATTGGTTAATCACTTTATCTAATCAGGATCTCTCCCACTATTTCCTCGAATTCTCCTTCAAATCCTAAAGGAGAATTAGTCGGGATCATCTAAAATCACCCGAGGAGTAACACCTACTCATCAGTGGGAATCGGGATCCAACTATCATCGCATGATAACTTGATGGAAGCCACTCAAGTCACCACACTCCAGAAGGTATGTGCATGCCTGGCGAGTTTCCTGTATGTTTGAAGCTCCCGATATGGCTTTTACCCCTAATACTTATGACCTTGACGTAGGCCAACATATCATAAGTCGTTAGTCAAGTTCAACCCGTCATTATCCTAGATAAACTTAGACCCACCTGTACAAGTCTTTGACATAGTCCAAAATAACAGTACGACTGTCCTAAATAATCGCATATCCATGCAGCAAACAAGCATTACCCAGCTACCATTCATTATGCCTTGACGTAGGCCAACATACATAGCATGAATACTAGGTGATACTTGTAAGAAATGACGGAGGGCTACAATTGGTTTTTGGCGAAAATCCTTTAACGTAATGAACTTGATATCGTTGAAGGAACCGAGTGGTTTTACAAATATATAGTGGTGCAAACTTTTCCTAAAGAGGCCACTTCCTGTGAAGGGATCTCGGCTCTTTCCTCATCGAACGAGGTACAGGATATTCCTAACTGAATACCACGATGCAAAGCAAAAGAATCGACTATAGTTATGTTATTACACTGACACAAACTTTTTCCTAAGAGGTCACTCCCTATGAAGGGATCTGGGCTCTTGTCTCGTCGAATGAGGTGCTGGATATTCATAACTGAATACTGCTGTACAAAGCAAAAGGAAAAGTCTGTAATGTCAGTTTTTAAAAACTTGGTTCCAACAACATCATATAGGTTTGTTTTCCCTGCACTAATCGGAATTAATGCAGTCCTATCAATTAATCCATATCACACCAGAAAAAGAACGAAAATACAATGTACGTATACACCATCCGCATTCACCACAGGGTCCCGTCATGCACCATTATGTTACTTAACTAACGGCAGAGCGGGGGCTGGACTAGCACCGATGCAAAACATATACAACATCTACTAGTATATATATATATATATATATAACATTCATCCCAGGCATGATATAAGCAACATCACAGAATCTCAGCAAGCAAGACAGAATGGTGGATAATCTTAGAGCCTCGGGTTTCATTTGAGCCGTAAATGAGACCCGACGTTCCCTGTTGTGTGAATAGCCTCTGGAATGAAAACCTGGACCCCTATGAGCCCGGTAAGTTACTCGCCAATCACAGAAGTGAGGCAACCACAATCAACAAAGTGAATGGGTCACCCAGCACTTCACGGAATACAGTAATTTGAGCACCCCTCAGTGGGGCAACCTGTACCCCCTACGAATGCGTCGAATAGTCTGCCAATTTTAGAGTAAGGCCCCCTCCATCTCAACACCATGGGATGCAGGCATGTTGACCTCTAGAACCCGGCTATTCGAGCACTCCACCGTGGGGTAATCCTAGTACAGAAAATGAAAATATATGTACAAGGGTGACATCAATCTCAACCCGGTAGTGCCCCAAACAAATAATATACAAACTGGCAGAGACGACAGTCCACATGTCGGACGCTCGCCCTGCAATATCAAATGCAAAAATGAATCTGATCTGTGCAACTATCATTGCACCATTAGCTATCTACCATGATAATCCAACCACAACCTCAGCGCAACACAGAACATTAAAGTTAATGTCATGTGATTGATCTAAATTCTCGGATCGTGTTTTGAAAAGTACTCACAACCAAAGAATTTTGTAACCGCAATCAATTAACGGTGTCGATGTAGATCGTTAATGAATACGGATCGTCCACTGAGATGCGAGGATTTGTTCGATCTTGTTTTAGATGAATTGAAAGAAAATATAAAAGAAAATTCATGAAAGTAATTCGAGATTTAATTGAGTTGTCATTTCAAGAAAATCAAGATTATATTCAAGAATTAGAAATTGAGAAAATGTCCAATATTAATTTGAATTATCAAGAATATGAAGAATAGCTTGTGGGATTCGATTGAGTTAGTAGTAATGATGAATCTAACAATGATGAATCTTATCTATTGATGAATTGTAGCTAGATTGATGATGGTGAATGAAGATTAGGGATCTATTGAAAAAACTAGGGTTTCTCCTTCTCTATCCCTTGACTCTTCATTGATCATCATTCGGATCTAGCCTTTAACAAAGAGAATCATCAATCCTTAGATCCCTAATTTGCAACGAAATTAGCAAGAATGTGATCTCGATCCAAATTAGGTCATTGATGATTCTCTTTCCTAAAGTTCACAATTCTCATAAGACTTAAGACAAGTATTAGGATTTTATTATCACTTGATCTACCGATTCTCTCGATTCCTTTACAAGCGGAGATTTCACTTACGCATAGTGAAAATTAAGGAATCAAGAATGAGAAATTTCATATTGCAAGAATTCAAAGAAAGAAATTCTAATAGTAATGATCGCCTTTATTAAATCTTCTTCAAATTTACACAATTCCTCAATTCGAGGTACAAGACTAAGCTCTCGATCGCTCCTTTGAAGAAGTGAATTTGTCGTCGATATTTGCGTGGCTCGATTGCCGTGAGACGTGGATCATCGCGGATCTCTTGCTCTTGATGACAATCGGCGTTGCGATAAAGGATCTTTGGAGTAGTTGCTTAATAATGCTCTCAATGGATCTTGAATTGGAATTTGATTTGGATGTTGTTTTGGATCAAGTTGTGTCACTCAACTTGTGCAATGATTTGGCTCAATATTCAACAACCCTCAACAATTAGATCTAGATCCCCTTTTATAAATCTCAAATGAACCTTCCTCTATAAGCTAGGTTGTTAGAGAGAGCCTTCTAGAATGAGATTGTTACAAGGGGCCTTCTAGAAGAAGGTTGTTATGCAGAGCCTTCCAGAAGAAGCCACGTGGTAATAAAGCGTCTCAAGTAAGCAAGGTTGTTGAGATGAAGGTTCTAGAGATTTCTGGTTCTCTGACGCCCTGACTCGGCCGCCGTCCATGGAAACTCGGCCAACTCGGTCGCGGTTCTGCGGCCGTTTGAAGAGATCACTGGCTCATTTTCATGGGTTCTTCTTGTGTTGGTATTTGGTTGTTCTTTTGACGTCTGGAATCTTATAATGTTTGCTTAGTTGCTGCCAGTATTTGGTTCTTTGGTTTTTTGTATTATATTGGCAGATTTCTTATTCCGTTATTTGACCTGAATAATCTGGCACAAGATCTCAGTAAAGAATGTGAGAGATACAGAATATATGCGTAAAATATTTACACACAATTTCCTTCATAATACCGGTTATAATGTACAACACATGTTAAATGATCTTTTGCAGATAAATTCCTAATATGTGTTATATTTATACCAAACACCTTTAGATGATTAGAAAGAGTAAGGAAATTGTCGTGTTCCCCCAAACTTAATTTTGATCATCTTGAGCAAACATCTTTTATTCAAGAGAAGGAGAAGTAGAAAAAAAGAGAAAAACTAACTAGCACACTTTCTTAGGAAAACACGATTGCACTGAGCATGTGCAACAAGCCTTTAAACCTCTACGTGTTCCCAGTAGGAGGAGTGTTGTCTCCTGATGCTTTTCAACGGATTGCACCCACAAAATCCTATAATAAAAGGAAGACTGTGAAAGTTACATATAAAGATAGGAATTATGAAAGAAAGACTTTGAAAATCAGAGTTTCCAACTATACTATCTTTTCGGTTGTCATGAGCCCTATCTTAATAGTCATAAAAAGATGGTAGAAATCATATTATTCCTCAATAAAACATCGTCCTTAATCTTCATTCCTACCTTTTTCCCAAACACCGATCATATACCCCTACGTGTGTGTAAAAGACATCCCTTTACTCGGAGAATTCAATTCAAGCTATCATACTCTTGTCCATCTAGCTCAGTACTTTTTAATTGATGAATATTTAGATGGATTTGCTCACACATTTTTCATGCGACCGTTAATACTTCTTGAGGTACTAACCGACCGATTACTCATATGCTTGCTGATTATGCGTAAATAGTATTTTCCTCGTTTTGCAACACCTAAGGCTTAGCAGTGATTCCCAAACCAGTTGGTCTAAGGCACTAGGTGATGAAGCACCCTCGCTATATTTTTTTATGCTGCCTTGGTGATTACAAAACCAGTGTTCATTTTTCTTCACCATTTTATCTTTTATGCTTCATTTTTAATTTTCGTACTTTTGGCTTTTAGCCAAGAGCATTTCAAGGTATCCTCTACTATCCCGAGTTTCAAGACGTGTGTAAGTGCGTATAGTAGGCTGTCAACGTTCAAATGTTTGGCTTCCAAAATATGAACTATTTTTCAGACTTATTTTTATCCGCGGATTAGTGACTTCCTTCATCTTACTAACCCTTGGGACAACGGCTCATAACTACTAATTACTAGTTTCATTTAAGAAAACATCTAACTTTCTTGGTTTTCTTAAATTTTTCCAATCTTTTAGATGTAATTTTTCACTTTCTAATCTTTTATTATAAAAGATTAAATATTAATTTTTTTTATATGTTTAGTGCTTATGCAAAGTATGATGCAAAGTGATGCGCAAATAAATACAAATCTCCCCCAAACTTGTTTAGAACAGTGTCATCACTGTTGTCATCTGTTAAATCTCAAAAACCTGTAAGCTTGGGAGGAAAATTTATTAACGGGGTCAAGAATAAGTGAACGTGAAAATACTCCCCCAAACTTATTTTTGGCTCACAATTTTGAGGACAACTTTTATTTTCAAGAGCCAAAAATATACCCCCCCCAAAACTTGAGTTAAACAATATTAAACATTTTAAGAGGGGGTAAAGTTATTTGGTCAATATAAGGCTTTACAAAGACTAAAAATTAATAGCAACCATTTGAAGATTTTATCAGTGTAACGTATAGGTCGGTCAAAGAACATGTTGTATAGAGCCAGGAAGAAGTGGGGAAAAGATAAGTGGTGTAATAGGATGCGTTTGCGTCTCGTTTTGGAGAGACGACTCAATGATTGTGATGGGTTACCCGCATTCTCGTGATTGTCAAGAAGAAGGGGTTGAGGTTCAATTTCATTGTTTTGGAGATGATTCATCTCAACACCCGTGTTTGCAAAAAATGCGAGTTCATCAGCGAAGCTTTCATTGATATCCCGAAGAATAATGTCATTGGACAGAATGGGATGATACTCAGACTTCATGAAAGGTTCAGAATAGGCGTTAGATGTTGACCCGGACAACTCAAAAGAAGGGTCCGCATGTGTATAATACATCTCTGGGTCAAACTACAACGTACAAAGGAAGTCTGGATCTGTATCGTGAAGCTGTTCAAGTTTGCTGCTGTCGACATCCATTAATTCGATAGAACATACATGGGCATAGGGTTCGGAGGCTAGACTTCCCAACTTGTAAATGTTAAGCTTAATTGACCTATTCCCGAAGGATAGGGTCATAGAACCGTTTCGACAATTGATTACAGTGTTGGAATTCGCAAGAAAAGGTCGACTTAGAATCACCGGAATTTTGTTCTATGGGTTCACTACAGGTTGTGTATCTAGAACAATAAAGTCCACAGGGAATATAAATTCCCCGACTTTTATCAACAAATCCTCTAACATACCCTTTGGGCGGGTGATAGATCGATCTGCCATCTGTAAAGTGCATTGTGATGGTTTTAATTCTCCGATACCCAATTTCTCATACACAGAATATAGAAGCAAGTTCACACTAGCGCCTAAATCGAGGAAAACACGATTGATATTTTTACCCCCAATACAAATAGAGATTGTAGGACAAACAGGGTCCTTACGTTTCTTAGGTAATTGCTGCGTAAAAGCTGTGCTTACATTACTCGACATGAAAACTTTTTTCGGCACTTGAGTCTTCCTCTTCCTAGTGCACAAGTTCTTAAGGATTTTCGCATAAGCTGGAACTTGTTGTACAGCATCTAGGAGAGGGATATTTAAGTTGACTTGCTTAAACATGTCCACAATCTTCTCTATTTGTGCATTAGGTTTGTTGGCCCTCAATCTGTTTGGAAATGGAGCTTTATCAATAAGTGTTGGGTCCAACATTTGTGGAGAAGTTTGTGGGGGTGGGAAGGATGAAGTGGATGGAGGGTTCGAGCCTTGGGGAAAACGGAGAATAGGCTCGAAAGAAGAAGGTAAACTAGATGAAATAGGGCAAGAAGAAGAAGTGGAAGCCGAGGTTTCAATTGAGTCCTCATTATTATCAATCTGTTCACCCACATGATTGTCTAGCACTCTTCCAGATCTCAACATGGTTATAGCACTCACATCATTATAATGCGAGGGTCCAGGATCAGGTGTGGGTTGAGATGGAAGTTTCCCATTCTCTCTAGCACTCATTGCAGCAGTCAGTTGTATGATTTGTGCTTCTATCGCTTTAATACTCTCACCGTGGGAGACAGTATTTTGCACTAACGTTTGGATAGAAGAAATTAAAAATCATTCGTTTGCATGGACTGTTTAATGAACATGTCGAGTGCAGAGGGTGTAGCAGTACCGACAAAAGAAGGATCAAAGTTGTTGGCCGGGTTTTGAAAATTTTATGGTTGAAAGGAGTGCTGACTCAGTTGTGGTGGTTGCTGTTGTGGGGGGACCCTTTGAAAGTCATTCTGGTTTGGAACCGTGTTTTGAGTTTGATGTTGGTTCCAAGCAAAATCAGGGTGATTCCTCCAACCTTGATTATATGTGGAAGAAGAAAGATCGTTTCTAGGTTGTTGCTGAAATGCAGCATTAGTGTGACCTTGAAACGGTACATTCAAAGGACATTCTTCCGTTAAATGTGATGGGTTGGAACAGCATCCACACATGGTTTTGGGAAGTGTGTATTGATTTAGGGAGGTTGAAGAGATTCTGTTTTCTATAGCGTCGAGTTTCCATTGTATAGTGGCCATTTCGGCTTTCATTGTGACGAAAACATCGAGTGATTAATACCTTCCCTAGACGATGAGTGACAAACACTTTCCCAATGTAAAGTGTTTTGGGCAAGATCTTCCAGGTATTTTCAAGCTTCACCATCATCTTTAGATAGGAATTGACATGAACACATGGTTTCAAGCATCTATTTTGTCGTGAAATCAATACCCTCATAGAGAATTCGACACAGATTCCATCTACGGATTCCGTGATGAGGACGTTGAATAAGAAGATCCTTGAACCGTTCAAAGCATTTCCAAAATGGTTCATTGGGAAGTTGGGTAAATTTGAATATTTCGCTCCGAACACGGCTAGTCTTATGATTTGGATAAAATTTCTTCAGGAATGCTGCAACGAATTCGTCCCATGTTGAAATAGAATGTGCGGGTGTGTTATAAAGCCACTTCTCGGCTAAATCGCACAAAGTGAACGGGAGAAGACTTAAACGAGGAGTATCCATAGACAGTTGTGACGTGCCAATCATTGCCCATACGTTTTCGAATTTGTAGATAAAAATGTCTGCGTCTTTAGATTCAAGACCGTGAAATTTAGGCAATAGATTGATGAATTGGGGTTTGATTTCGAAATTATCCCCATTGGTTGGTGGTATGGAAAGACATGTGAGAAGGGGACCACGTGTAGGGTATCATCTCTCTTGGAGAGAAATGCACGGAGGATTTTGCGCACCAGCGGGCGGTGGCAGAGTGGTGTTATTGAAATTTGATGGATATCCGTCCATCTCGGTCGTGGTAGGTGGTGGGAAAGAAGATGAAGAATTACCGACTCTGGGGTCGACAAAAAAAATACAGACAAGACATGCAATAGAATCCCATGTCCAGCCTAACATATACTAAACGGTTGTAACACATATGGCAACGTTGGTAATAATTAGAGAAAAGTTGGTTTGGAGTTTGTTTTGTTTGGAAAAAAAAACGTATTTTGAAAAATCAAATCACAAAAAAAAATGCACAATCAACCCTAAATCTAATGGTTATAGGGTCACGGCAGCGCCCCGGCCATCGAAACGCGGCCAAAATGCGGAACAAAAATTTCTAAACTGGCGCTACCGCTACCCGATTTACGGATCGACCTTAAACCCTAAACTAGCAAGCTAAACTAAGAGTTAGAATCGTTATAACGAGTTGATCCGTGTCCTTCGGTCTTCATTCCAAGCTCCTAGCGGTTCCTTGATGTGGTTTGGTCGCCGGTCTTCCTCTATCTCCGATGATCCACCCGAGGGATGTAACTCCGGCTCTAGCTTCACGATATGATGCTTATGGAGCAACTAGGGTCTCTAGGATGCTACCCTAGAGAGCCTAGGATGTAGTGTGATTGTTTCTTAGTGTTAGCTATCTCAAAACTTGAAGGTGGAAGTGGAAAAATGAAAGCTAGAGGAAGGTGAAGCTCATGGTGAAAGAGGAGCTCAAGAAGGAAAAACAATGAACAAAACCTTCATGCTAGCAAAAATGAATTCAACCATGAAAGTGAAATTAGCATGCTTGGTTTTGTTAAAACTATTTTTCTATTTTTAAATTTCTCCCATGCTTGAAAAGTGAACACAAATGAATTAACAATTCATTTGTGTGCACTATTGCAAGCATGGTTGTCACCATACCTCCTCATGCAATTTCCACCTCATTTACCATTTTAATAAAATGGTCAAATCAAGAAATGAGGTGGCACCTTCTAGAATGTTATCCGGTAAAACATACGGATTGCATTCTACTGTAAATATATCTGCATTCGTACCGAAATACGAATACTCAATGAGATAGAATAACACGAAGAATATAATACTAGAATATACGTATCGAAATAAATATACGTAAATTATTAAATCAATACCTGATTTAATAATCCGGCTCAAGTCCGAATCGGCTAGTACTATCAATTGTCCGATCGAAAGTCCTGGTAAAAAGTACACCAATCAATCGGAACCCTGCACGTATCCAATACGGCTACTACATCATTTCGCCAGAACCAGGGAAACCCTCTGTGTGTGACTCTAAAGACTCGTCAATACGCTGGCAGTGGGTTTAACCACAAGCACGTCAGCGGCACTAGCTGTACGTAACGGCTGCCCAGGTATTGAGCGAAAGGGAGGCCGACGAGCAAACTCATGCAGAACCCCTACTGAGCCAGACAGTGACAATTTCCGTACAGTCCGGTCTGTTCGTCTAAGAGTATCGCATATCGAGTCTAGGGGGGTGGATAAAGTCAGACCCCCAACAACGCGATATTTAGTGTCGGTATGAAACCCATCACCACCTAAGAAACTATCGATCCTGGATCGATAATTATCGTCCACCGTGGCCACGGATTTATGGTGATGGCCATCCGTACACAACGCGACATCAACCCCTAATACCAGGGGAGACAAACCCCCGACGATCGCATCACTGCCTCCATGTGGCTCGGGAATGTACCCAAATAAAACCTGTTTGCACAACTCCTTTGAGCCGTGGTAGGGTAGTAATCAAAGCACAGTGGGAACTCACACGAGACAAATGACGATCTCAGTTCGATAGACTAACCTGTACACATGTCACCTGGGAACTGCTATCTCACAATAGGTATAATACCAACTAGCAGGTTTCCGGCGAGTCCATCCGGTGTACTCATAACCCAATGTGCAGCTGTATACTATCTGTAAGTGCACGGCAGCGCCCCGGCCGTCAATCCGGCACCGGAATGCGGAAACGAAACTTTTACAAAACTTGTAAACCGGCACCACCGCGCACTATAAATCCGGATCGGGCCATTAACCTACTCCTAGCTAACTAAAGAATGTGTAGAAAGCTATACCGAGGCGATCCGTGTCTTTCGGTCTTCGGCCGCCACTCCGATCTCCTCGCGGAATCTCCGGTCTTCATCTCCTCGTCGGAACGGGCACCACATCGTCGGGTTCTTTTACGGGCTCCCACCCCTGGACCGAGGCAACTCGGGCACGTAGTTGGCGAGCCGACGTGCCCAAGAATACTGTAGATGAAGTGTAGGATGGTTTGTCTCTCGTGGGTATGAAGTTGCCATTTGATGGAGGTGGAATGATGAACTTTGGAATTATGAAATTTTTTTGGCAATAAAGATATGAGATGAAGAAATTTCCTACACTAAAATGAACCTCTCTCTCCTCACCAAGTGAGTGGCCGGCCTCTCTTGAATGAATGAGGGATCAAGAAAATGGAATCAAAAGCAAGAGGATAAAATGTGTGATCATGAAAAAAAATGTCACACTAACATCAACCCACATCCTTTCAAAACCCTTCAATCTTTTCACCATTAATGCTAGCCATCATGAAAGAAGAAAAGCAAAGATGCTAGATCTATCATAATCCCTCATATACAAATAAACCCTCCACAATTGCTGATTTGCATATTTGCAAATTAGCCCCTCCATCAATTATCAGCCAACTAAAGGAAGAAAGGAAAACTGGCTGAAACAGAATGCAAACTGGCAACTTCCAAAAACTGATCACGTAATAAATCACAGGAAAACCCCGCGACTGTATATACATACCCGCATTTGTATTCCGACCGAATACATATACAATGAGACAAAATCTACACTGTACAATACTAGGATCTGGCTTAAACCAAATCCCGCTAGTATTATCTGTCCGATAATGATCCGTGCAATACCGCACGGATAAGATCGAACCCTGCCATATCTCCATACGGCCTCTACAGCGTTTCGCCCGAAACTTGATTAACTGTCTGTGGGGGACTCTAAAGACTCGTCAACACTTTGGCTGTGGATTCAACCACTAGCACGTCAGAGGTATTAGCCATAGGTGACGGGCCACTAGGTATTGACCAAATGGGAGCGAACTCATCCCGACACCCTACTGAGCCTGTCAGTGACAATATCCGTACAGTCCGGTCCGTTCGTCTATGAGCATCGCATGGCGGGCCTAGGGGGTTAGTAAAAGTCAGACCCCCCAAAACGGTACAAGTCATGTCGGAGTGTAGCCGAGAACACCCTGAGATACTACTGGAATACTTACCATTAAATCTCCTGTCTTGGCCAAGGACTTCGTGTAATGGCTCTCCTAGACACAGCGCGACCTCACTCCCAATACCGGGAGAGACGAACCCCTGAAGATCCGCTCACTGCCTCCATGTGGCTCGGGACAGTACCCAACTAAAACCTGTTTGCACGTCTCCTTTGAGCGTGGTAGGGTAGTAATCAAAGTACAGTGGGAACTCACACGAGACAAATGACGATCTCAAGTCTATGAACTTACCTGTACACATGTCACCAGGGAACTGCTATCTGATGTCTGGTATAAGACCGACTAGCATGTTCCCGGCGAGTCCAGTCCGGTGTACTCATAACCCAATGAGCACCTGTATACATCTTAGGTGAACCAACTGACACCAGTGGCTTGTGAGACTGGCCACCGCCCCTCGTCGGGGTCTCGACTGTATACACTAGTCTACTCTGGATTATCGATGCCCTGTCTCGAAACTCCCACGACTAGGGACCTTTTAAGGATGTGCTTATAGACCCCAGCTCCCACGTATATGATCGCCCTCATACTGCTTGCAGTCAAGAAAGAATCCTAGGGGCTCTATCAACGCGCAATAGCGACCTGTAAGGTCACCTAAAACAGTACACGATGATAAAAGTAAACCAGATAGCATACTATCATCTTGAGTATGATTGTCCTGACGGTATAGGTCCTCTCTCAATCATTGCAATCACGTGCCTGTGATTCAATAATTGACTCTGAGGGCACTATCTCCAACAATCTCCCACTTGCACTCAAGGCTAATTATTGCGATGTCGCATACTCAAAGCCCGTGTGATACCGAACACCCAACTCCTCTACTAGTCAGTCTCACAAAGCTCGTTTGCGAAACTATTGCGTTCGAGGAATAGCCTCAGTGAGTGGATCAGCTCTAATGTTTCTTTATATTTCTCTCTTTATCTCAAGTTCGTGGAGAAGCCCATCTCCCGAAATGAGTAATACCTATCTTAGAATATGTCTGGATGTCTGATGGGACCTAGTTCATAAATGAACTCCAAATCCAAACTTCTTAGACTGTATCGACTACTGAACTTAATCAGTATCATGCGCCATGCCTCCCTCAGTATCCGCTTTGACCACCTGTCCAAAATACTGCCCCTCGTCAGAGGGAAAACTATAACTCAGACAGTCACTCTGTCATCCAGGTCACCTTGGAAGCTTGGAACGATAACCGTCACCTGAATGAGGCTGACGTTATCATATCCCTAGAACATCCACTTATGTTCTAAAACTGCTTCCGAATGTTTCTCCAGGACTGGATTAATGTCCTATCTGGAGAAACCACTGTGTGACAACCAAAGTATAACCGATCGTAGTATAGGAATTTCACTTCCTACTCTGTGTATGTCATCCAAATACCAGGACATCACACCCTACTACCTTCTTAACAGATCCATCCCTTATTGTGATGAAGTCAAACCTATGACTGTGACATTAGAAATAGATGATCTATCTCCGCTATATGTTCTTTATTCTATAAATAGACATAAGCCACTTGTCCACTATGCTTCCGCTGCTCCCACTGACTACGATAACCCTCTGGCAGAGTCATATACACGTACACTTCTAAAGCTAGTTTAGAACGATGCTATACTCATCCTCCTGCCGGGTCTCACAGTCTGGAACAACAGCAATGGCAAGTCTGGGTAAACAAGAACCTCCCTGTCACCGTCTTTGAGCATACCGAAGTACCTCTCGAGTGTCTGAGGTTACCCACCATACCTGCGGAGTGGCCAATGGAATGTCAAGCCAGATTGAATCTTTAGGTTCTTATCAAATTTTCAGTAATTGTTTGCGGTTCTGGAATTACTTCCAGTTCTACCATACTCCCACTACTGTTTTCTGAAAAAATCCATTTTTATTAAAACTGTGGCAAGTCAAGAACAATATCACTATTGATCTTCCAGATGGTAGAAAGTCAACCCTCGTCATAGCCTGGGTCAACCTACAAACTGCCATTACAGAAACGTGCCTTGAGTTATCCAGAGTCTGGTTTTAAGCATAAGTCGGACAACTCCCCATACCTTAACATCGTTAAGATACGAACTATTCTATATCCAATACAGAAACAGAGGCACTGATTTAATTGAACCAGATTCAAATCATGCAACTGTCTCCAGTGCATGTCAACTAAATGGAAAGAGGCCGATCAGCAATACTCAACTTAGGAGTACTTCCAATTATGAGTAACCTGAAAGAGAAACAAGTTCCCTTAATCATTACTATTAACTGAATACCATACACAAGTATCTACATCTTCGACCACCTTGAAGAATCCTGATACTTGCAACACCTGGTTCTCTACTTTATTCATATACCTATAACTTCTCAAAACTCAGAACCCGCATTTCTACGAAACACATGTCTAAGAACTAGAGAAGTCACAAGTAAACCGAATACAGTACGAGGACCAACCCCTCTGTCCTAATGGACAATGGACAACATACAATACTCTGTATAAGTCCCGTGAGTCTAATAACTCATTCCCTGTGTGTCGTAGGTTGAAAACTGTACTTATGGTTAAGAAGAATTACACCGCTATTTAATGCTCCTTACCTAACCATCCACTGATATAGGTAAATGTCATAGACATAGTTTCAAAAAGGTGTATCTCACTTTATAAAAATAGACGTACAGATATATCAATTTGAAATTGGTGCACAACGACGGATATTCAAAACCAAATATTTGCCGTCCGGCAAACAGCCCAGGCGATTTCCTCAAATATCACCAATTACAACGAATTCCGATATAATGAGGATGATCACCTAATTCCCAATAACTTACTCCCACTCATCATCTGTAAAACCATACAGATGTGAGAATCATACCTGGTAAATACATACCTTGGAGCAAGGGTTAATTGGGAAATCAGTTTTCTTTTAACAATACACAGTGAAACTGAAACATTGAAATGTTTCGTAGGGCTATCCGGGTATTCCTACTAATGCCTCTTCCATTATCCAGATTCACAACTGTAACCGTATATTTCTTTTCCATCTCTCCAAATCCCTTTATATGTCTTTAGTCATTACCTTCTGTATACCCTTTTAGGCTAAATGGTTTTCTTCCTTCCCTACCGCTAGGCACCAGCCTATGGTTTGGAAGAAGACTATCCAATAAGCAAAATGGGTGTACTGTCCTAATCCTAGGAGCACTCGCAATGCGAGAGAAGGTGAAGATAAAAGACAACCGAATAAACCTTATTCTTATTTCTCCTGAACCAGAATCCATCCCCGAGCTGGAACGAGTTCCTTTCGAGTTCGTATATAACCATACGATGGAGTATCCAATAAACTGTGGATCTTCACAGTGATACGTAGTGTTCTGGAGAAATACAAAGGTGATGTGGGAGTGGTAATGAAATACTTGGTTTGGTCGTGAATAGCAGTCGCAGTTTACTTTGCCCTCCTTCTAATCCCTTTCTTTGTCTTAACTTAATGCCTTCTGTACACCGTTTAGGCTAATTGGTTTTCTTCATTCCCTACCGGTCGGCACCTGCCTATGGTTTGGAAGAAGACTATCCAATTTGCGTAATAGGTGTACTGTCCTAATCCAAGGAGCACTCGCAACCTGAGAGAAGGTAAAAGGAAAAGGAAACTGAATAATTCTATTCGTTTTCTCCAGAACCAGAAACCATCCTCGAATAAATTCCTTCGAGTTCGTATATAACCATACGATGGTTTTGTCCGATGGAAGTGGACGTTCGTAGTAATACGGGGTGTCCTGGAGAAAAGGGTAAAAGTAGGAGCGGCAATGAGGTTTGCAACTCTGACAATCCAAAAGCCAGTGTTTAAGAAGGTTCGGTCAACTTGGTTACTGAGTCATAGTCAAGGGTCGGGTCAAGGTCGCTGCCAAAGAGAGAGAGAAAAGAAACACTCAGGGTGCATTCTAGCCTAGATCAGAATGGTTATCACTTTATCTAATCAGGAAACCTCCCACTGTAACGTCAAGTTCTCCTCCAAACCTGAAAGAAGAATTAGTCGGGATCACCCGAGGAGTAAACCAACACATCAGTGGGAATCGGGATCCAACTATCATCGCATGATAACGTGACGGAATCCGCTCACGTTATCACGCTTCAGAAGGTATGCGCATATCTGGCAAGTTTCAGTTTCTTTAGAAACTCCCGATGTGATTTTTACCCTATGCTTTTATGACCTTAACTTTGGCCAATAAATCATATGTCACATGTCAAGTTCTACCCGTCATTCTCCAGGTTGATTTGAACCCACCCGTACCTACCCTTGATTTTGGCCAACAAGGCAGTATGACTGTCCCAAACCAACGCTTCTATCTTTACTGCATATGAATATCCAATAGCTACCAAACAATGTGCCTTGACTTTGGCCAACAAACACAGCTTGAATACTATTGACTATCCATATGAAATGACGAAGGGCTACGAATGGTTTTTTGCGAAAAACCTTTAACGTAATGAACTTGATATCTTTGAAGGAACCAGATAGCTTTTTAAAAATATAGTGGCGAAAACCTTTGCTAAAGAGGTCACTCCTGGTGAAGGGATCTCGGCTCTTTCCCCGTAGAATGAGGTGCAGTATATTCCAACTGAATACCACGATGCAAAGCAAAAGTAATCGACTATAGTGAAGTTATTGCCCTTACGCAAACTTCTGTCCAAGGGGTCACTCCCGGTGAAGGGATCTCGGCCCTTGCCTCGTCGACTGAGGTGCTAGATATTCATAACCGAATACTACTGTCCAAAACAAAAGAGAACGTCCTTGCAATAACAGCTTTTTGAAAAATGTTCCAACAACATCAGAATAGGTTTGTTTAGCATGCATTGATCCGAATCAACGCAGTCCCATCAATTGATCACACAACAAAAGAACGAAAATAATAATGTATGTATATGCTTTACGCATTCGCCACTGGGTCCCGTCATCACCCGTTAAGTTACTTAACTAACGACAGAGTGGGGACTGGACTAGCGCGGATGCAAAACATATACAACATCTACTAGTATATATATCAATATATAATATTCGCTCATGGCGTGATAAAATGCAACACCACAGAAATGTAACCAACATCACAGAACAATACAGATATCTGGGATCCCCGGGTTTCATAGAGCCGCTACTGAAACCCGACGTTCCCCTGGTCGTGTGGATAGCCTGTGCAATGAAAATCCTAGGCCCCTACGGGCGCGGCAAGTCACCCTCTAAAACCTGAAGCGAGGCATCCCCCTTCAGCAACGTGAATGGACCACCCAGCACTTCACGGAATCCGGTAACTTGGGCACCCTCCTTGGGTTAACCTATACCCCCTACGAGTGCGACGAATAGCCCGCCAATTCTAGAGTGAAGCCCCCTCCGTCTCAACGCAATGAGATGCGGGCACGTTGCCCTCTAGAACCCGGCTACCCGTGCACCCCTCTGCGGGGTAATCCTATTACAGAAAGTAAAATATACATACAACGGGTACATCGACCTCAGCCCGGTCGTGCCCCAAAAGAATAATATACAAACAGGCAGTAACGGCAGTCCATATGTCGGACGCTCGCCCCGCAATATCAAATGTACAATTACAACCAAACTGTACTAACATTGCATCCAGGCTATCCCCACGACAAATCCACAATATCACAGCATAACACAGAACATCAACGTGAATGTCACGTTCGCAAATCGGTCTAAAAGGGCTATAGCAGTTACACAGGATTTACCGATCAAATGACATTCACGGTCGCAGATATAATGTAAATACTGTGAACTAACATGTTTAAAATTTTCAATCGACTAAAATTTACCGAAGTGGGCCCCAAGCATAACTATAGCACTCAAAAAATTCTGGGCCCAAAAAGAATATACCAGAAACCCTATTTCCATGTCAGAGAGCCACTGTAAAAATTTGGTGCAGTAAGGCTACAATTCGGCGGCGGATCCGCGGCCAAAACGTGGTTTTAGACGCCGATCCGCTGCACCACAGTAACTTCAGCCGACCAAATTTTCACAGAATGCATAAAAAACGCTGTACGTATTTTTACAATGTACCAAATAATTTTTAGAGCACTGCAAAAATTTGACAGAAAGTAAGACATGGAAACGCGGTTTTTGGAAAATCCGTTCGATCGAACTTGTAAACACGTTACAGCAAGCTAGACTAGGTTAATGGCGTGGCTCTGATACCGGGATGCTGAAACGAAACTTTTACAAAACTTGTAAACCGGCACCACCGCGCACTATAAACCCGGATCGGGCCATTAACCTACTCCTAGCTAACTAGAGAATGGGTAGAAAGCTATACCGAGGCGATCCGTGTCCTTCGGTCTTCGGCCTCCATTCCGATCTCCTCGCGGAATCTCCGGTCTTCATCTCCTCGTCGGAACGGGCACCACATCATCGGGTTCTTTTACGGGCTCCCACCTTTGGACTGAGGCAACTCGGGAACGAAGTTGGCAAACCGACATGCCTAAGAATACTGTAGATGAATTGTAGGATGGTTTATCTCTCGCGGCTATGAAGTTGCCATTTGATGGAGGTGGAATGATGAACTTTGGAGATATGAAATTTTTGTGGCAAGTAAAGATATGAGATGAAGAAATTTCCTACACTAAAATGAACCTCTCTCTCCTCACCAAGTGAGTGGCCGGCCTCTCTTGAATGGATGAAGGAACCGGATAGCTTTTTAAAAATATAGTGGCGAAAACCTTTGCTAAAGAGGTCACTCCTGGTGAAGGGATCTCGGCTCTTTCCCCGTAGAATGAGGTGCAGTATATTCCAACTGAATACCACGATGCAAAGCAAAAGTAATCGACTATAGTGAAGTTATTGCCCTTACGCAAACTTCTGTCCAAGGGGTCACTCCCGGTGAAGGGATCTCGGCCCTTGCCTCGTCGACTGAGGTGCTAGATATTCATAACCGAATACTACTGTCCAAAACAAAAGAGAACGTCCTTGCAATAACAGCTTTTTGAAAAATGTTCCAACAACATCAGAATAGGTTTGTTTAGCATGCATTGATCTGAATCAACGCAGTCCCATCAATTGATCACACAACAAAAGAACGAAAATAATAATGTATGTATATGCTATACGCATTCGCCACTAGGTCCCGTCATCACCCGTTAGGTTACTTAACTAACGACAGAGTGGGGACTGGACTAGCGTGGATGCAAAACATATACAACATCTACTAGTATATATATCAATATATAATATTCGCTCAAGGCGTGATAAAATGCAACACCACAGAAATGTAACCAATATCACAGAACAATACAGATATCTGGGATCCCCGGGTTTCATAGAGCCGCTACTGAAACCCGACGTTCCCCTGGTCGTGTGGATAGCCTGTGCAATGAAAATCCTTGGCCCCTATGGGCGCGGCAAGTCACCCTCTAAAACCTGAAGCGAGGCATCCCCCTTCAGCAACGTGAATGGACCACCCAGCACTTCACGGAATCCGGTAACTTGGGCACCCTCCTTGGGTCAACCTATACCCCCTACGAGTGCGACGAATAGCCCGCCAATTCTAGAGTGAAGCCCCCTCCGTCTCAACGCAATGAGATGCGGGCACGTTGCCCTCTAGAACACGGCTACCCATGCACCCCTCCGCGGGGTAATCCTATTACAGAAAGTAAAATATACATACAACGGGTACATCGACCTCAGCCCGGTCGTGCCCCAAAAGAATAATATACAAACAGGCAGTAACGGCAGTCCATATGTCGGACGCTCGTCCCGCAATATCAAATGTACAATTACAACCAAACTGTACTAACATTGCATCCAGGCTATCCCCACGACAAATCCACAACATCACAGCATAACACAGAACATCAACGTGAATGTCACGTTCGCAAATCCGTCTAAAAGGGCTATAGTAGTTACACAGGATTTACCGATCAAATGACATTCACGGTCGCAGATATAATGTAAATACTGTGAACTAACATGTTTAAAATTTTCAATCGACTAAAATTTACCGAAGTGGGCCCCAAGCATAACTATATCACTCAAAAAATTCTGGGCCCAAAAAGAATATACCAGAAACCCTATTTCCATGTCAGAGAGCCACTGTAAAAATTTGGTGCAGTAAGGCTACAATTCGGCGGCGGATCCGCGGCCAAAACGTGGTTTTAGACGCCGATCCGCTGCGCCACAGTAACTTCAGCCGACCAAATTTTCACAGAATGCATAAAAAACGCTGTACGTATTTTTACAATGTACCAAATAATTTTTAGAGCACTGGAAAAATTTGACAGAAAGTAAGACATGGAAACGCAGTTTTTGGAAAATCCGTTCGATCGAACTTGTAAACACGTTACAGCAAGCTAGACTAGGTTAATGGTGTTGCTCTGATACCGGGATGCGGAAACGAAACTTTTACAAAACTTGTAAACCGGCACCACCACGCACTATAAACCCGGATCGGGCCATTAACCTACTCCTAGCTGACTAGAGAATGGGTAGAAAGCTATACCGAGGCGATCCGTGTCCTTCGGTCTTCGGCCTCCATTCCGATCTCCTCGCGGAATCTCCGGTCTTCATCTCCTCGTCGGAACGGGCACCACATCATCAGGTTCTTTTACGGGCTCTCACCTTTGGACTGAGGCAACTCGGGCACGAAGTTGGCGAACCGACATGCCTAAGAATACTGTAGATGAATTGTAGGATGGTTTATCTCTCACGGCTATGAAGTTGCCATTTGATGGAGGTGGAATGATGAACTTTGGAGATATGAAATTTTTGTGGCAAGTAAAGATATGAGATGAAGAAATTTCCTACACTAAAATGAACCTCTCTCTCCTCACCAAGTGAGTGGCCGGCCTCTCTTGAATGGATGAGGGATCAAGAAAATGGAATCAAAAGCAAGAGGATAAATTGTGTGATCATGAAAAAAAATGTCACACCAACATCAACCCACATCTTTTCAAAACCCTTCAATCTTCTCACCATTAATGCTAGCAATCATGAAAGAAGTAAAGCAAAGATGCTAGATCTATCATAATCCCTCATATACAAATAAACCCTCCACAATTTCTAATTTGCATATTCGCAAATTAACCCCTCCATCAATTATCAGCCAACGAAAGGAAGAAAGGAAAACTGGCTGAAACAGAATGCAAACTGGCAACTTCCAAAAACTGATCCCGTCATAAATCACAGGAAAACCCCGCGACTGTATATACATCCCCGCATTTGTATTCCGACTGAATACAAATGCAATGAGACAAAATCTACACTGTACAATACTAGGATCCGGCTTAAACCAAAGCCCGCTAGCATTATCTGTCCGATCATGATCCGTGCAATACCGCACGGATAAGATCGAACCCTGCCATATCTCCAAACGGCCTCTACAGCGTTACGCCCGAAACTTGAGAAACTGTCTGTGGGGGACTCTAAAGACTCGTCAACACTTTGGCTGTGGATTCAACCACTAGCACGTCAGAGGTATTAGCCATACGTGACGGGCGACCAGGTATTGACCAAAAGGGACGTCTGTGAGCGAACTTATCCGGACACCCTACTGAGCCTGTCAGTGATAATATCCGTACAGTCCGGTCCGTTCGTCTATGAGCATCGCATGGCGGACCTAGGGGGTTGGTAAAAGTCAGACCCCCAGAAGCGGTACAAGTCGTGTCGGAGTGTAGCCGAGAACACCCTGAGATACTACTGGAATACCAACCAGTAAATCTCCTACCTTAGCCAAGGACTTCGTGTAATGGCTCTCCTAGACACAGCGCGACCTCACCCCCAATACCAGGAGAGACGAACCCCTGAAGATCCGCTCACTGCCTCCATGTGGCTCGGGACTGTACCCAACTAAAACCTGTTTGCACGTCTCCTTTGAGCGTGGTAGGTAGTAATCAAAGTATAGTGGGAACTCACATGAGACAAATGACGATCTCAGGTCGATGAACTAACCTGTACACATGTCACCAGGGAACTGCTATCTGACGTCTGGTATAAGACCAACTAGCATGTTCCCGGCGAGTCCTGTCCGGTGTACTCATAACCCAATGAGCACCTGTATACATCTTAGGTGAGCCAACTGACACTAGTGGCTTGTGAGACCGGCCACCGCCCCTCGTCGGGGTCTCGACTGTATACACTAGTCTACTCTAGAGTATCCATGCCCTATCTCGAAACTCTCACGACTAGGGACCTTTTAAGGATGTGCTTATAGACCCCAGCTCCCACGTATATGATCGCCCTCATACTGCTGGCAGTCAAGCAAGAATCCTAGAGGCTCTATCAACGCGCAATAGCGACCTGTAAGGTCACCTAAAATAGTACACGGTGATAAAGGTAAACCAGATAGCATACTATCATCTTGAGTAAGATTGTTCTAACGGTATAGGTCCTCTCTCAATCATTACAATCACGTGCCTGTGATCCAATAATTAACTCTGAGGGCACTATCTCCAACACTATCTTAGGTGAACAAACTAACACCAATGGCTTGTGAGACCTGGCCACCGCCCTTCGTCGGGGTCTCGATCAGTATACACTAGTCTATACTGGAGTATCGATGCCCGGTCTCGATCATCCCACGACTAGGGACATTTAAGGATGTGCTTATAGACCCCCAGCTCTCACGTATGTGATCGCCATCACAATGCTGGCAGTCAAGCAAGAATCCTATGGGCTCTATCAACATGTATATGATGATAAAGACAAACCAGATAGCATACTATCATCTTGAGTAAGACTGTTTCATCGGTATAGGTCCTGCCTCAATCATCATAATCACAAGTCCACGACTATGATAATTGCCTTGAGGGCAGTATACCCAACCATCTCCCACTTGCACTTAAGGAAAATTATTATGATGTCGCATACTCATAGCCCGTGTGATACCAAACACCCAACTTCTCCACTAATCAGTTTCGCAAAGCCTGTTTGCGAAAATGATTGCGTTAGAGAAATAGCCTCAATGAGTGGATCCGCTCCAATGTTTCTTTCTATATCTCTCTATATCTCAACTTCGCGGAGAAAACTATCTCCCGAAATGAGCAATACTTGTCTTAGAATTTTTCTGGATATCTGATGGGACCCAGTTCACAAACGAACTCCAAATCCAGCAAACCTCCTAGACTATATCATCCACTGAATTTAATCAGTAACATGCGCCATGCCTTCCTCAATATCCGCTTGGACTACCTGTCCAACATACCGTCCCTCAGAAGAAGGAAAACTATAACTCTGACAGTCACTCTGTCATCAAGGTCAACTTGGAAGCCTGAAATGATAACCGTCTCCTTGAGGAGGCTGCCATAATCATTTCCCAAGAACATTCACTTATGTTCAATAACTGCTTCCCAATGTTTCTCAAGGATTGGATTAATATATCTGCTTATTGTATCTAGTGCAAAAGCAATATCTGGTGTGGTACTTGACATTTCATGCTTAACTCAATTGCCTAAGCAAATGATATGTTAATCATGTAGATCCCTCTCCCCTTTAGTCTGTAAGACACCTTTAGAGAGGTTGACTCCATCACCTACAGGTTCACCACCATGCTAGGAGTCGTCCATTCTAAAATATCTTTAGAATAATGTCAAAGCACCCAAATTGGGATACTTCCCAAATTTAGATCTAAAAACATAGATCTAGTAACCAGGAAACTTGATATTATTTTTATATCCTATGTGGAGAAACAACTGTGTGACAACCAAAGTATAATCGATCGTAGTATAGGAATATCACTTCCTATCAAGTGCATGTCATCCAATACCTGGACATCACTCTCTACTACCTTCTTGTAAGTCCATATTGCGACCCCCGGTTCTTACGGGGAGGCGGAAACGGTATAAAAAACGAATTTTTATCGCAAGAGGCAACATGGACTAAACTATGGTCGGGATCGTTGTCTAAACTAAAACTAGCAAACTATGCTAAAGAGAGTTAGCTACTCGGATGAAGATGGTTATACCTAAACTTGAACTCCTTCTCTTCAAGCTCCGATGGTGGTTCGATGGCTCCTTCTCGTTGTCTCCGTACGCCGAAGATAGATCCACTTGAAAGCTCCAACCTTTAGCTCCTTCTTCGTTCTTTGAAGAAACTAGTTCACTTGGTTTGCTAAACCTAGTGAACTAGAATGAGTAGAGATGATTTAGAATGGGATTTTATCTATGGTTCTTGATTCTCAACTCATGAGACAAGAGAACCATAGATCAAGAGAGGGAGCAAGAGGTTGAGGATGAGAGCAAGAGGAGAGCTCAAGAACAAGAGAGAGAATGAGCAAGAAAGAATGAGCAAGTATTTTGTCTCTCACCCTCTCATAATCCAAAGCAATGATAACTCATCATATCAACAAAAGTCTTATGTGATGGTTGAAGTAACCATAACCTTATCATGTCATGCACTCATTTTACTCAAATGAACAAGCAAGAAAAAGTCTTTGGCATGAAATGATAACCATGGTTATCATGATGGTCAACTAGTCAAGCCTAGTCAACCGGTCAACAAGTCAACAAAAGTCAACAAGTCACCAAAGTCAACAAGTCAACAAAAGTCAACAAGTCAACAACCATATCACCATAATACTTAATTAATATAATAGTTAATCACATATCATATTCTCATTAGGGTTGAGCATAAAGTCAAAAAGTCAACGGTCAACTGTCAACAACCCTAATGAGAATCCGCTGCCTCTGCCTCCCTGTCAACTGTGCATACACACCCGCATCCGCGTTCCGAGGAACACGAATGCAAACTGGATAAATCCAATCCCATAAGGTACACTAGGATCTGGCTTAAACCAAAGCCCGCTAGTGTAAACTGTCCGGACACTGTACGTGCACAAGTGCACGGATGTGACCGAACCCTGTCGCAAAACCATGCGACCTGTCGCAATACCATGCGACCTCTACTCTTTTGCCTAAAGGCGAAAAGCTTTCTGTGTGGGACTCTAAAGACTCGACACTACGCTGGCAGTGGGTTTAACCACAGACCGCAAGCGGCACTAGCTGTGCGTAACGGTCCCCAGGTAATGCCGACAAGAAGACCGACGAGGCGAAACCCATCTGAACTCCTACTGAGCCTGAGCGTGACATTCTCCGTACAGTCCGGTCTGTTCGTCTGATACATCGCATGGCGGGCCTAGGGGGCGGTAAACGTCAGTCCCCCAATAGCGGTACAAGTCGTGCCGGAGTGAAGCCCAATACACCCTGAGATAACACTGGAAACCTACCAGTATATCTCGTTTGCCCTGGCCAGGGACTACTCGTGTAATGGCTCTCCTAGACACAGCGCGATGTCAACCCCCAATACCGGGAGAGACGAATCCTGTCTAACCGTCACTGCCTCCAAGTGCTTCGGGACTGCACCCAACTACCACCTGTTTGCACGACTCCTTTGAGCCGTGGTAGGGTAGTGATCAAAGTACAGTGGGAACACACCCGAGGCGAAGTGACAGTGTCAAGTCAGCGGACTAAGCTGTACTCATGTCACCTGGGAACTGATAACTGACCATAGGTATAATACCAACTAGTCAGTTCCCGACGAGTCCTGTCCAGTGTACCCGTAACCTAACGAGCACCCGCATACTATCTCAAGTACGACGTACTGACGGCTGTGGGACAGACCGTCTCCCACACTGGGATGAGAAGCGCATGCGCTGGTCTACTCCGGAGTATCGATGCCCTGTCTCGATAGTCCTGCGACCAGGGACCTGAATAAGGATGTGCTTATAGATTACCCAGCCCCCACTAGTGTGACTGCCATCACAACGCTGGTAATCAAGCAAAGATCCTAAGGGCTCCACTAATGCGTATAAGTGATATACTGAAATAAACACAAGTACACATTGAAGTAGAAACAAACCAAGTAGCATACTACTATTTTGAGCAAGATTGTATATACAAGGTGAATATCCCAAGCATCCATTAAGTAATATACAAACTAGTATGATACAGTAATGGCCTCTAGGGCATATACACTAACAATCTCCCACTTGCACTAAGGCCATGTACTGGCGTATCGAAGACCAATCATCTCGATCAGCCGCTCGAACTGAGTCTGGGGCAGGGCCTTGGTGAATGGATCTGCAGTGTTGTCTTCTGAAGCAACTCTCCGAACCTCGATCTCCTTGCGATCCACGATCTCCCTGATCAGGTGATACCGCCTCAAGATGTGCCTGGATTTCTGATGGGACCTGGGTTCCTTCGCTAAAGCTATAGCCCCGTTGTTGTCGCAATACAGAGGTATTGGATCAACAATGGACGGAACCACCTGAAGTTCTTTCAAGAACTTCCTCATCCAGACAGCTTCTTTTGCGGCATCAGATGCAGCGATGTATTCCGCTTCCATAGTCGAGTCTGCAACGGTTTCCTGTTTGGAACTCTTCCAACACACCGCCCCTCCATTGAGGGTAAAGACAAAACCCGACATGGACTTGGAATCATCCTTGTCACTCTGGAAGCTGGAGTCAGCAAAGGCCTCAATCTGGAGGTCTTTTCCGCCATACACCAAAAACATCTCCTTAGTCCTCCTCAGGTACTTGAGAATGTTCTTTACCGCTATCCAATGTTTCTCCCCAGGGTTTGACTGATACCGGCTTACTACACTCAGTGCATAAGCTACATCTGGTCTGGTACACAACATCGCATACATTATAGAGCCTACCGCAGAAGCGTAGGGTATAATAGACATGCGATCCCTCTCCAAATCAGTCTTGGGAGACATCTCTTTAGAGAGGGTGATCCCGTGACAAGCCGGTAGGTTACCGCGCTTGGAATCTTCCATACTGAATCTTTTCAGTACGGTGTCGATGTACCTGGACTGAGAAAGTCCCAATATCCTCTTGGATCTATCACGATGGATCCAGATCCCCAGGATGTATGAGGCATCACCCAGGTCTTTCATGGAGAACCTTTGTGACAAGAACCCCTTGACAGATTGTAGCATAGGAATATCATTTCCTATTAAGAGAATGTCATCCACGTATAAAACGAGGAATACTACAGTTCTCGCTACAAATCTACTATAGATGCATGGTTCATCTGGATTTTTGATAAAGCCAAATTCTTTGACCATCTCATCAAAGCAGATGTTCCAACTCCGCGATGCCTGCTTTAGTCCATAGATGGACTAAAGCAACTTGCACACCTTTCCGCTGCTCCCACTCTGAATGAAACCCTCTGGCTGGTCCATATAGACACACTCCTCTAAATTTCCATTTAGAAAAGCTGTCTTTACGTCCATTTGCCAGATCTCATAATCGTGGAAGGCAGCAATGGCAAGAAGGATCCGAATGGATTTCAGCATGGCTACTGGAGAAAAGGTTTCGTCGTAGTCCAAGCCAGGTCTTTGACGAAAACCCTTTGCTACCAGCCTAGCTTTATAGGTCTCAACCTGTCCATCTACACCAATCTTCCTTTTGAAGATCCACTTGCATCCTACGGGTTTTACCCCGTCTGGAGCAATGTCCAACGTCCATACCTTGTTGGTGTACATGGACTCCATTTCGGTCCGCATTGCATCCAGCCATTTCACTGAGTCAACGCTCTGAACGGCCTGCTGGAAGCTAGTAGGCTCATCATAATCTATGATGCAATCCTCTCTATCCCCGTCTATGAGAAAACCGCAGTATCTCTCGGGCGGATGAGACTGCCTACTACTCCTGCGGAGCGGCGTAGGAATGTCCTGTTCTGTTGAACCCTCTGGTTCCACTAACCTTTCAGTAATAGTCTGTGGTTCTGGAATTTCTTCTAGTTCTACTGCGCTCCCACTAATTTCCTTTTCCAAGAACTGGTGTTCTAGAAAGTGGGCATTACGAGAAACAAGGACTTTTTGTTCCTCTGCGTAGTAGAAAAGATACCCCCTGGTGTTCTTTGGGTATCCCACAAACTTGCACAGTACTGAGCGTGCCTCAAGTTTGTCCGCATGCTGCTTTTTGACAAAAGCTGAACATCCCCAGATCTTCAGATATTGAAGATAGGGTTTCTTCCCACTCCATATTTCATATGGGGTGGTGGGCACAGTCTTGGTAGGAGCCTTGTTCAAGAGATACGCAGCTGCTTCTAGTGCATATCCCCAGAATGATCGCGGTAACTCAGCGTTACTCATCATGGACCGAACCATATCCAATAGGGTTCGGTTCCGTCTCTCCGATACACCGTTATGTTGCGGAGTGTATGGAGGAGTAAGCTGAGAGAGAATACCATTCTCTTTTAAGTAATTCAGGAATTCGGCACTTAAGTCTTCTCCACCTCGATCCGATCTTAGAATCTTAATACTTTTGCCGGTCTGTTTCTCTACTTCATTCTTATACTCCTGGAATTTTCCAAAGGCCTCGGACTTATGTTTCATTAAGAAGACATAACCGTACCTTGAGAAGTCATCCGTAAAAGTAATGAAGTAAGAATGTCCGCTTCGGGCATGTGTAGACATTGGACCGCACACGTCACTGTGTACGAGTCCTAAGAGCTCGTTCGCTCTTACTCCTTGTCCAGTAAACGGAGTCTTTGTCATCTTTCCTTTGAGACAAGATTGACAAGTGGCATACGATTGATATTCGAACGCATTCAAATATCCTTCTGTATGTAACTTAGTCAACCTTCTCTCATTGATGTGACCCAATCTACAATGCCATAAGAAAGTCTGATTCATTTCCAGAGACTTTCTTTTGTGTGTATTCTGGACGTTGAAAATCTGTGGTTGGTTTAACACGTATATACCATTACTCAATGTACCTGACCCAATCAAAACTTGATTAAGGTGAATGTTTACAACATTACTTACAAACGCAAATTCATAACCTTCTTTAGAAACTAAAGATACAGAAATGATATTACAAGTTGCGTTGGGTACAAAAAAAGCAATTACGCAAAACCAAAACATGTCCATCTGACATTCCCAGGTGATAGTCCCCCACGGCTTTAGCATCCATGCTAGCTCCGTTCGCAACTTTGAGGGTCATGTCACCTGCCTTCAAAACACTACGGTTTCTCAACGCCTGCAAAGAATTACAGATATGAGATCCTGATCCGGTATCCAATACCCAGGAAGTAGAGTTTATTGAAAGACAGTTTTCAATAACATACACACCTGAAGCTGAAGCTGCAACCTGCTTCAATTCCTGTGTTCTGGCCTTCCAGGCCCTGCAATCATTCTTCCAGTGTCCTTTCTTATGACAATAGAAGCATTCTTCCTTATCCACAAGCTTCCCCGCTATCTTTGTTGCTTTGCCTTTTCCCTTCGTATCCACTTTACCAACACCGCCCCTTGGTTTGGCGGGGGCCTTCTTCTTCTTTCCCTTGGCTTTCGCCTTGGACCTAGAAGAAGATGATCCTCCTACAAACAAAGTGGATGTTTCCCTACCTTTCTGTAGGGTGCCCTCTGCGCTCCTCAGCATGTTGAGGAGCTCTGATAGTTCAACCTCTTTTTCTTGTAGGTTGAAGTTCAGTATAAACTGGGCGTAAGTGGAAGGAAGGGACTGGAGAACTATATCCGTATATAGCTCACTCTCCAATGTGATCCCTAGGTCAGCGAGCTCCTCAATGAAGCCGATCATCTTTAGCACATGCTCGGCTACTGATGATCCGACGGCCATTCTTGTCGAAAATAACTTTTTCGACGCTTCGTATCTTGCGATACGTGATTGCTCTCCATACAGTTCTTTTGTATGGAGCAATATGGACTCCATGTCCATATTCTCATGCCTCCTCTGATGTTCGTTGTCCATCGAGGCAAGCAGGAGGCACTTGGCCTTCGCGCTATCAATCTCCCAAGTCTTGCGGATTTCCTTATCCGCGACACTGGAAGTTGGACCAGGGACAGGGGGAGCTTTGGTGGTAAGAAGATACCCCAGCTTGTCATAAGTGATTGCTATCGTGACATTCCTGAGCCAATCTTTGTAGTTTGGCCCTGTCAGTTTGTTTTTATCTAGGAGTAACTTAAGTCCAGTCATGTTGATTGGTCGCTGCAATTAGGAGAGAGAAGAAGAAACACTCAGCATGATGCTCTTGCAAGTTTAGAGTGGTTTTTAGTTTGTCTAAACAGGATGGCTCCCACTGTTTCTCGAATCCCTCCTCAAACCATAAAGGAAGAATTAGCCGGGATCAATCCCACCGCACAATACTTGCTTAACCGTTCAGCCAGGCCGGTGTCGGTACTTCGAGGGAGGTTTTCCAACGCTTTCGCGAAGTTCCTTAATTAGAGAACCTCTTTTCCCTGGGGGCGTAGCCCCGCTAACACCTTTCTAGGCACCTACTAGGTTTATAGCATTGATCGTTAAGTGAGAAATTTCCCGAGGAGTAGCATATACTCACAGTAGGATCGGGATCCAAATATCATCGCGTGACGAAACTGAAGGAATCCTACCAGAATCATCACACTCCAAATGGTATGCAAATCTAGCAAGTTTCAGTACTTATGAAACTCCCGATGTGGATTTTTGCCCCATGCTCTTATGACCTTGGCGTGAGGTCAAAATGTCATAAGTCACATGTCAAGTTCGTCCCATCATTATCCAGGTTAATTTGAATCCACCCGTACATACCCTTGACGTAGGCCAAAATGGCAGTACGACTGTCTCAAACCAACGCATTCTATCTATGCAACAGATAAATATCCGGCAGCTACCAATCACTATGCCTTGGCGTGAGGTCAAAATACATAGCTTGAATACTACCGAATATTTAACTGAAATGATGGAGGGCTACGGATGGTTTTGGCAAAACCGTGAACGTAGTGAACTTGATTTGGTCGATGGAACGAGATAGCTTTTAAATGGAGTGGCTCAAACTCCGTATTTTAAAAGTTTGTTTTGAAAAGAACCGAGTGGTTTTTCGAAAGTGTTCCAACGACTTTAACTTGGTTTATTATCTTGCATTAGTTCTTTTAATGCGTGATATTCTTGCATTAGTTCTTTTAATGCGTCCCATCATTTAATCCTACCATTGCAGAAAACAACCAAAATATGACGTACGCTTATGCCATTCGCATTCGCCACGGGGCCCCGTCATTACCCGTTAGGTTACTTAACTAACGACAGAGCGGGGGCTGGGCTAGCGCGTCTGTAAAACATAAGCAACGCCTAAATAGTAAGCAATGATAGACATTACAGATCACAGATGAATGCATTGGATATACTAGCAATCCGCAATCCTTTCGAGCCTGAAACGAAAAGCGGATAACACGGTCGCGGTGAATAGCCAAATACCCCACCCAAGACCCCTACGGGTGCGGCAAACTACCCGCCAAGTACTCGGTAGTTTGTGCACCCCTCCATGGGTCTATCCTAGGAGCAAAAACAGTAAAAAGAATTATACAATGACGGCTACAACCCCGACCCGGTTGTGCGGTCAAACAAATAATAATTATTACATCAATTTACATTAACAATGAATGAAAGAAAAACAAAAGCTCATCTCACATCCACCTCGGCTATTCACCCGCGACAGTCCAACACATTCATATACACATTCCAGCACATTACAGATCATGTATAACCCCGACTAATCGACTTATAGCGATTAGCCGACGTTCAATACATGCAAGCATCACAGATATAACCATCATAGTCAAAGTGCAGTGAAGTTCGGAAAAAATACGGAATTATAGGACCCCAAAAGGAAATTTCTTTTCTGGAAAATCTGGGCACATATAATATATTTTAAAAATCCCAAAACCAACACACAAACACACTGCATGAAAAACGATGCAGAGAAGACACCAAGTCGCGGCGGTTCCGCGGCGGCTAAGAAGGATCACGCGGCGGAAGCGCGGCACTTTAGGCGAATCACTGTATCGTTTTTATTGGGTGTTCACACAAAACCCTGAGCCGAATTTACAAGTGTAAAGTTTTTCATTTTGAGCAGAAAAAATTTCAACAGAAACTCAGTTTTTGTGATTATCCGGTTTTGTGATTTTTTTCGGTTCCGAACTTCGTTACACTTCACTACTAAGCTAGTTTAAGTTTGTTAGGCTCTGATACCACTGTAAGTCCATATTGCGACCCCCGGTTCTTACGGGGAGGCGGAAACGGTATAAAAAACGAATTTTTATCGCAAGAGGCAACATGGACTAAACTATGGTCGGGATCGTTGTCTAAACTAAAATTAGCAAACTATGCTAAAGAGAGTTAGCTACTCGGATGAAGATGGTTATACCTAAACTTGAACTCCTTCTCTTCAAGCTCCGATGGTGGTTCGATGGCTCCTTCTCGTTGTCTCCGTACGCCGAAGATAGATCCACTTGAAAGCTCCAACCTTTAGCTCCTTCTTCGTTCTTTGAAGAAACTAGTTCACTTGGTTTGCTAAACCTAGTGAACTAGAATGAGTAGAGATGATTTAGAATGGGATTTTATCTATGGTTCTTGATTCTCAACTCATGAGACAAGAGAACCATAGATCAAGAGAGGGAGCAAGAGGTTGAGGATGAGAGCAAGAGGAGAGCTCAAGAACAAGAGAGAGAATGAGCAAGAAAGAATGAGCAAGTATTTTGTCTCTCACCCTCTCATAATCCAAAGCAATGATAACTCATCATATCAACAAAAGTCTTATGTGATGGTTGAAATAACCATAACCTTATCATGTCATGCACTCATTTTACTCAAATGAACAAGCAAGAAAAAGTCTTTGGCATGAAATGATAACCACGGTTATCATGATGGTCAACTAGCCAAGCCTAGTCAACCGGTCAACAAGTCAACAAAAGTCAACAAGTCACCAAAGTCAACAAGTCAACAAAAGTCAACAAGTCAACAACCATATCACCATAATACTTAATTAATATAATAGTTAATCACATATCATATTCTCATTAGGGTTGAGCATAATGTCAAAAAGTCAACGGTCAACTGTCAACAACCCTAATGAGAATCCGCTGCCTCTGCCTCCCTGTCAACTGTGCATACACACCCGCATCCGCGTTCCGAGGAACACGAATGCAAACTGGATAAATCCAATCCCATAAGGTACACTAGGATCTGGCTTAAACCAAAGCCCGCTAGTGTAAACTGTCCGGACACTGTACGTGCACAAGTGCACGGATGTGACCGAACCCTGTCGCAAAACCATGCGACCTGTCGCAATACCATGCGACCTCTACTCTTTTGCCTAAAGGCGAAAAGCTTTCTGTGTGGGACTCTAAAGACTCGACACTACGCTGGCAGTGGGTTTAACCACAGACCGCAAGCGGCACTAGCTGTGCATAACGGTCCCCAGGTAATGCCGACAAGAAGACCGACGAGGCGAAACCCATCTGAACTCCTACTGAGCCTGAGCGTGACATTCTCCGTACAGTCCGGTCTGTTCGTCTGATACATCGCATGGCGGGCCTAGGGGGCGGTAAACGTCAGTCCCCCAATAGCGGTACAAGTCGTGCCGGAGTGAAGCCCAATACACCCTGAGATAACACTGGAAACCTACCAGTATATCTCGTTTGCCCTGGCCAGGGACTACTCGTGTAATGGCTCTCCTAGACACAGCGCGATGTCAACCCCCAATACCGGGAGAGACGAATCCTGTCTAACCGTCACTGCCTCCAAGTGCTTCGGGACTGCACCCAACTACCACCTGTTTGCACGACTCCTTTGAGCCGTGGTAGGGTAGTGATCAAAGTACAGTGGGAACACACCCGAGGCGAAGTGACAGTGTCAAGTCAGCGGACTAAGCTGTACTCATGTCACCTGGGAACTGATAACTGACGATAGGTATAATACCAACTAGTCAGTTCCCGACGAGTCCTGTCCAGTGTACCCGTAACCTAACGAGCACCCGCATACTATCTCAAGTACGACGTACTGACGGCTGTGGGACAGACCGTCTCCCACACTGGGATGAGAAGCGCATGCGCTGGTCTACTCCGGAGTATCGATGCCCTGTCTCGATAGTCCTGCGACCAGGGACCTGAATAAGGATGTGCTTATAGATTACCCAGCCCCCACTAGTGTGACTGCCATCACAACGCTGGTAATCAAGCAAAGATCCTAAGGGCTCCACTAATGCGTATAAGTGATATACTGAAATAAACACAAGTACACATTGAAGTAGAAACAAACCAAGTAGCATACTACTATTTTGAGCAAGATTGTATATACAAGGTGAATATCCCAAGCATCCATTAAGTAATATACAAACTAGTATGATACAGTAATGGCCTCTAGGGCATATACACTAACACTTCTTACCAGATCCATCTCCTATTCTGATGAGGTCAAAGACTATGACTGTCATATCAAAAATTAGATGATATATTTCCGCTATACCTGCTTTAGTCTGTAAATACACATAAGCTACTTGCCCACTATGCTTCCGCTGCTCCCGCTGACTATAACAACCCTCTGGCAGAGTCATATACACGTGCACCTCTAAAGCTAGTTTAGAATTACGGTATACTCATCCTCCTGCCGGGTCTTATAGTCTAGAAGAGCAGCAACGGCAAGTCTTGGTAAACAAGAACCTCCCTGTCACCGTCTCTGAGAAGACCGAAGTACCTCTCGGGTGCCTGAGGATACCCACCAAAATCTGTGGAGTGGCTAATGGAACATTGAAAATAATTGAATCCTTAGGTTCTATTAAATCTTCAGTAATCGTTTGTGGTTCTGGAATCACTTCCAGTTCTACCATACTCCCGCTACTATTTTCTGAAAAATCCATTTTACTAAAGATGTGGCAAGTCAAGAACAATATAAATATTGATCTTCCTGATGGTAGAATGTTAACCCTCGTCAAAGCCCGGGATAACCCATAAACAGCCATTACTGAAATGTGCCTTGAATTTATCCGGATTCGGGTTTTAATTATCAGCCGGACAACTCCCTATATCTTAACATCGTTAAGATATAAATTGATTCTATATAAATCTAATATAGAAAAAAAGTACTAATTTAATTTGAACCAGATTCAAAATCATGCAGCTGTCTCCAGTGCATATCAACCAGATGGAAAAAGGACAATCAACATTACTCATCTAGGAGTGCATCCATATATGAGTAACCTGAAAAAGAAGCAAGTTCTCAAAACCATTACTATTAACTGAATACCAAACACAAGTATCTACATCTTCGACTTCCTCGAAGAATCCTGATATTTACAACAAATGGTTCTCTACTTTATTCTTATACCTATAACTTCTGAATATCTGTACCTTGCATTTCAACGAAATACATGTCTAGAATCAGAGAAGTTATGAGTAAACAGAATACAGTGCGAGTACCAAACCCATTGTCCTAATGGACACTGGACAACATACAATACTTTGTATAAGTCCCCTGAGTTCAACAACTCAAACTCTGTGCGTCGTAGGTTAAAAAACTGTACTATGGTTAAGAAGAGTTACACCGCTGTTGAATGCACCTTACCTAATCACTAACTGATATAGGTAAATGTCATAGACACAATATAAAAAATTTATATCTCACTTTATAAAATAAATGTACAGATATATCAGTTTGAAATTGGTGCATAACAACGGATATTCAAAACCAAAAAGTTTGCCATCCGGCGAAATCCAGATGATTTCCTTAAATATCACCAATTACAATGATTTCCGATATAATGAGGATCTAATTACCCAATTCCCAATATTTTACTTCCACTCACCATCTGTAATAATATACAGATGTGAGAAACTGATCTGGTAAATACATACCCTGGAGTTAGATTCTTATTGGGAAAACAGTTTTCAATTAACATCGCACAGTAAAACTGAAACATGAAAATGTTTCAAAAGGGTTAACTGGTATTCCTAGTAACGCCTCTTCCATTATCCTGAATCATGACAGTAACCATATACTTACCTGCCCTCACTGCAATCCCTTTATTATGTCTTTACTTATTACCTTCTATACACTTCCTTTACGCTAATTGGTTTTCTTCATTCCCTACCCTTCGGCACCAGCCTAAGGTTTGGAAGAAGACTATCCAATAAGTGTAATAGGTGTACTCTCCTAATCCTAGGAGACCTCGCAACCTAAGAGAAGGTAAAGAGAAAAGACATCTGAATAATCCTATCCAATTTCTCTTGAACCGGAAACCATCCGCGAATCTGGAACGAATTCCTTTGAGTTCGTATGTAACTATACGATGGTATATCCAATGGAAGTGGATATCCGTAGTGATACGGAGTGTTCTAGAGAAAATCAAAGTGGATGTAGGAGTGGCAGGGGTATACACGGTCTTTGTCATGAATGATGGTGATCGCAATTTCCTTTGCCATTATTGTAATCCCTTTATATGTCTTTACTTATTTCCTTCTGTACACCACAGTTAAGCTTGTTGGTTTTCTTCCATCCCTACCGTTCGGCACCTGCCTATGGTCTGGAGGAAAACTATCCAATAAGCTCAGTAGGTGTACCATCTCCTAATCCTAGGAGCCCTCACAACCTGAGAGAAGGTAAAGAGAAAAGACAACTGAATAATCCTATTCAATCTCTCCAGAACCAGAATCAATCCTCGAATCAGATCTTTCGAGTTCGTATGTAACTATACGATGGATTTATCCAATGGAAGTGGATGTTCATAGTGATACGAGGTGTTTTGGAGAAATGTAAAGGTGATATAGAAGTGGCAATGATGTATGCGACACCATGACATTCCAAAAGTCAAAGTGTTTTAAGAAGGTTCGGTTAACTTGGTTTCATGAGTTTTAGTCAAAGGACGGGTCATAGTCGCAGCCAGAGAGAGAGAGAGAGAGAAGAAACACTCAGCGTGCAATCTAACCTAGATCAGAATGGTCAATCACTTTATCTAATCTAGATGGCTCCCACTGTATCCTCGAATTCTCCTCCAAACCCAAAAAGAGAATTAGTCGGAATTACCCGAGGAGTAATTCTACTCATCAGTGGGAATCGGGATCCAACTCTCATCGCATGATAACTTGATGGAAGCCACTCAAGTCACCACACTCCAGAAGGTACGCACATGCCTGGCAAGTTTCCTGTATATTTGAAACTCCCGATATGATTTTTACCCCAAGCGGTTTATGACCTTGACAAAGACCAACAAATCATAAACCACAAGTCAAGTTCAACCCGTCATTATCCTGGATTACTCTAGACCCACCCGTACAAACCCTTGACAAAGGCCAACAAGGTTTTACAACTGTTCTAGATAATCGCAACTTAATGCAACAGACAAGCAATATCTAGCTACTGCACACTACGTCTTGACAAAGGCCAATAAACGCAGCACGAATACTAGTATTAGTGTATATGCCCTAGAGGCCATTACTGTATCATACTAGTTTGTATATTACTTAATGGAAGCTTGGGATATTCACCTTGTATATACAATCTTGCTCAAAATAGTAGTATGCTACTTCAATGTGTACCTGTGTTTATTTTATTATATCACCTATACGCATTAGTGGAGCCCTTATGATCTTTGCTTGATTACCAGCGTTGTGATGGCAGTCACACTAGTGGGGGCTGGGTAATCTATAAGCACATCCTTATGCAGGTCCCTAGTCGCAGGACTATCGAGACAGGGCATCGATACTCCGGAGTAGACTAGCGTATGCGCTTCTCATCCCAGCAGGGGAGACGGTCTGTCCCACAGCCGTTAGTACGTCGTACTTGAGATAGTATGCGGGTGCTCGTTAGGTTATGAGTACACTGGACAGGACTCGTCGGGAACTGATTGGTTGGTATTATACCTATCATCAGTTATCAGTTCCCAGGTGACATGAGTACAGCTTAGTCCGCTGACTTAACACTGTCACTTCGCCTCGAGTGTGTTCCCACTGTACTTTGATTACTACCCTACCACGGCTCAAAGGAGTCGTGCAAACAGGTAGTAGTTGGGTGCAGTCCCGAAGCACTTGGAGGCAGTGATGGTTAGACAGGATTCGTCTCTCCCGGTATTGGGGGTTGACATCGCGCTGTGTCTAGGAGAGCCATTACACGTGTAGTCCCTGGCCAGGGCAAGCGAGATATATTAGTAGGCTTCCAGTGTTATCTCAGGGTGTTTTGGGCTTCACTCCGACACGACTTGTACCGCTATTAGGGGACTGACGTTTACCGCCCCCTAGGCCCGCCATGCGATGTATCAGACGAACAGACCGGACTGTACGGAGACTGTCACAGTCAGACTCAGTAGGAGTTCAGATGGGTTTCACCCCGTCAGTCTTCTTGTCGGTATCTACCTGGGGACCGTTATGCACAGCTAGTGCGGCTTGCGGTCTGTGGTTAAACCCACTGCCAGCGTAGTGTCGAGTCTTAGAGTCCCACACAGAAAGCTATTCACCTTTAGGCAAAAGAGTAGAGGTCGCATGGTTTTGCGACAGGGTTCGGTCATATCCGTGCACTTGTGCACGTACAGTGTCCGGACAGTTAACACTAGCGGGCTTTGGTTTAAGCCAGATCCTAGTGTACGTTTTGGGATTGGTTTTATTTCGTTTGTATTCGTGTTCCTCGGAACGCGGATGCGGGTGTGTATGCACAGTTGACAGAGAGACAGAGGCAGAGTATTCTCATTGGGGTTGTTGACTGTTGACAGTTGACTGTTGACCATTGACTTTTGCTTAACCCTAATGAGAATAAGATATATGATTAACATTAATATTAATTAAGTATTATAATGACATGGTTGTTGAGGGGTTGACTTGTTGACTTTGTTGACCGGTTGACTAGGTTGGACTAGTTGACCATCATTAAGACAATGGCTATCATTCCATGGCAAAGACTTTTGCTTGCTTGTTTATTTATGCAAAATGAGTGCATGAAATGATATAGCCATTTTTACTTAAACCGTTTACACAATACTTGATTACTATTTTTGTTATGATGGCTTTTGGATTATGAGAGGTGAGAATGAGAAGAGTATGGTTCATTCTATCATTTGCTTTCTCTCTTTTGAGCTCTCTCATTCTCAAGCTCTCCCTCTTCCTCTTGCTCTCTCTACCTCAAGGCAAACCATTCTCATGTGTTGAGAGTCATTGCCTTAGAGATAAAAAGACACCAAAACATTCCTCTACTCATTCTAGTTCACAAGGCCTGGCAAGCCAAGTGATCTAGTTTCTTCAAAGTTCGAAGAAGAAGCCAAAGGTAGAAGCTTTCGGGTCGATCCATCTTCGGCGCAAGGAGACGACGGGGTGAGGCCGATCCGTACACCGGGAGGAGTCGAAAAAGAAGGAGTTCAAGAAAGGTATAGCCCCCTAACCGAGTAGGTAAACTCTTGTTAGGTTGTTAGTTAGTAGTTTAACAAAGATCCGTATTGGTAGTCCATGTTACCACCCTCTTGAAAATCGTTTTTCACCAATTCCGCAACCCCGTAAGTACCGGGGAAGGGTAGCATTGACTTACAGTGGTATCAGAGCCTAGTTAAACTCTATCTAACATGTTAGCATAGTAGCTAGAAATTCGATCTGAGAAAAAGTCCCGAAATGAACCCGAAATTCTTGTTTGATGTCGATTTTTAAAGTTCTGTAAAAATTATAAATCATGCTTCAAAAATCGACTCAGGGTTTTTATTGTCTACTGTAGAAAAACGGTCCAGAGATCCCACCAAACCGCCGCGGAAACGCGGCAATAGCTTGCTATTGTCGCGGTTCCGCGGCCGATTAAGCTCCTCTCTGGATCGTCTTCACTGCAGTTTGTTCTATGGGATATTTTGGGATTTTTGGTATATGTTTTTTCAGCCCAGATTTTCCAGAAAGAAAAATTTATTTTTGGGGCTTTAAAAACCGTATTTTGATCGAGTTTCTAAAGACTTAAGCTGACGGGTATTTCCGTGATGTGATATTTGTATTGAACGTCTGCTAATCGCTATATGTCGATTAGTGGGGATTATACAAATCTGTGATCTGTAATGTTGCTGGAATGTGTATATGAATTCATTGGATTGTCGCGGGTGAATAGCCGGGGGTTGTGAGACGAGAGTTTTCTTTTCTTTCATTTCATGTAAATTTGTAAATTGATGTAATAATTATTTATATGGCCGCACAACCGGGTCGGGGTTGTAGCCGTCAATGTATAATTTCTTTTTACTGTTTTTGCTCCTAGGATAAACCCATGGAGGGGGTGCACAAACTACCGGGTATCCCGAAGTGCCGAGTGGCCTACTCACGGAGTTGAGGGAGGTTGCTTCGCTTCGGGTACTTGGCGGGTAGTTTGCCGCACCCGTAGGGGTCTTGGGTGGGGTATTGGCTATGCACCGCGACCGTGTAATCTGCTTTTCGTTACAGGCTCGTACGAATTGCGGATTCCTAGTTTATCCAATGTATTCATCTGTGATCTGAAATGGATATCATTGCAATATATCTATATATGATATTATTTAGGCGTTGCTTATGTTTTACAGCCGCGCTAGCCCAGCCCCCGCTCTGTCGTTAGTAAAGTAACCTAACGGGTAATGACGGGGCCCCGTGGCGAATGCGAATGGTATAAGCGTACGTCATATTTTGGTTGTTTTCTGCAATGGTAGGATTAAATGATGGGACACATTAAAAGAACTAATGCAAGAAAAATATGCATTAAAAGAACTCATGCAAGAAAATAAACCAAGTAAAAGTCGTTGGAACACTTTCGAAAACCCACTCGGTTCTTTTCAAAACCAACTTTTAAATGCGGAGCTTGAGCCACTCCTTTTAAAACCTATTTCGTTCCATCGATTATATCAAGTTCACTACGTTCACGGTTTCGCCAAAACCATCCATAGCCCTTCATCATTTCAGTTAAATTTTCGGTAGTATTCAAGCTATGTATTTTGACCTCACGCCAAGCATAGTGATTGGTAGCTGCCGGATATTTATCTGTTGCATAGATAGAATGCGTTGGTTTGAGACAGTCGTACTGCCATTTTGGCCTACGTCAAGGGTAGGTACGGGTGGGTTCAAATTAACCTGGATAATGATGGGAAGAACTTGACATATGACTTATGACATTTTGACCTCACGCCAAGGTCATAAGAGCATGGGGCAAAAATCCACATCGGGAGTTTCATAAGTACTGAAACTTGCTAGCACTGCATACCATTTGAAGTGTGATGATTCTGGTAGGATTCCTTCAGTTTTGTCACGCGATGATATTTGGGTCCCGATCCTACTGTGAGTATATGCTACTCCTCGAGAAATTTCTCACTTAACGATCAATGCAATAAACCAAGTAGGTGTCTAGAAAGGTGTTAGCTGGGCTACGCCCACAGGGAAAAGAGGTTATTTAATTAAGGAACTTCGCGAAAGCGTTGGAAAACCTCCCTCGAAGTACCGACACCAGCTTGGCCGAACGGTTAAGCAAGAATTGTACGGTGAGATTGATCCTGACTAATTCTTCCTTTTTGGTTTGAGGAGGGATTCGAGAGACAGTGGGAGCCATCCTGTTTAGATAAACTAAAAACCACTCTAAACTTGCAAGAGCATCATGCTGAGTGTTTCTTCTCTCTCTCCTAATTGCAGCGACCAATCGACATGACTGGACTTAAGTTACTTCTAGATAAAAACATACTGACAGGGCCAAACTACAAAGATTGGCTCAGGAATATCAAGATGGCAATCACTTACGACAAGCTGGGGTATCTTCTTACCACCAAAGCTCCCCCTGTCCCAGGTCCCAAAACCAGCGTCGCGGATAAGGAAATCCGTAAGACATGGGAACTAGACTGCGTGAAAGCCAAGTGCCTCGTGCTTGCCTCTATGGACAACGAACATCAGAGAAGGCACGAGAATATGGACCTCGAATCCATATTTCTCCATACAAAAGAACTGTATGGAGAGCAATCTCGTATCGCAAGATACGAAGTGTCGAAGAAGTTATTTTCGGCAAGATTGGCCGTCGGATCATCGGTAGCGGAACACGTGCTTAGGATGATTGGCTACATTGAGGAGCTCGCGGACCTTGGTACCACATTGGAGAATGAGCTCTATACGGACTTGATTCTCCAGTCCCTTCCTTCCACTTACGCCCAGTTTATACTGAACTTCAACTTACAAGAAAAGGAAGTTGAACTTTCAGAACTCCTCAACATGCTGAGGAGCGCAGAGGGCACCCTACAGAAAGGTAGGGAAACATCCACTTTGTTTGAAGGAGGATCTTCTTCTTCTAGGTCCAAGGCGAAAGCCAAGGGAAAGAAGAAGAAAGCCCCCGCCAAACCAAGGGGCCGTGTTAGTAAAGTGGATACGAAGGGAAAGGCAAAAGCAACTAAGAAAGTGGGGAAGCTTGTGGATAAAGAAGAATGCTTCTATTGTCATAAGAGTGGACACTGGAAGAAAGATTGCAGGGCTTGGAAGGCCAGAACACAGGATCTGAAGCAGGTTGCGGCTTCAGCTTCAGGTGTGTATGTTATTGAAAACTGTCTTTCAATAAACTCTACTTCCTGGGTATTGGATACCGGATCAGGATCTCATATCTATAATTCTTTGCAGGCGTTGAGAAACCGTAGGGTTTTGAAGGCAGGTGACATGACCCTCAAAGTTGCAAACGGAGCTAGCATGGATGCTAAGGCCGTGGGGGACTATCACCTGGGGTTGTCAGATGGACACGTTTGAGTTTTGCGTAATTGCTATTTTGTACCCAACGCAACTTGTAATATCATTTCTGTATCTTTGACTTCTAAAGAAGGTTATGAATTTGCGTTTGTAAGTAATGTTGTAAACATTCACCTTAATCAAGTTCTGATTGGGTCAGGTACATTAAACAATGGTATATACGTATTAAACCAACCACAGATTTTCAATGTCCAGAATACACACAAAAGAAAGTCTCCGGAAATAAATCAGACTTTCTTATGGCATTGTAGACTGGGTCACATCAATGAGAGAAGGTTGACGAAGTTACATACAGAAGGATATTTGAATTCGTTTGAATATCAATCATATGCCACTTGTCAATCCTATCTTAAAGGAAAGATGACAAAGACTCCGTTCAGTGGACACGGAGTAAGAGCGAGCGAGCTCTTGGGACTCGTACACAGCGACATGTGCGGTCCAATGTCTACACATGCGCGAAGCGGTTTTTCTTACTTCATTACTTTTACGGATGATTTTTCAAGGTTCGGACATGTCTTCTTAATGAAACATAAATCCGAAGCCTTTGGAAAGTTCCAGGAATATAAGAATGAAGTAGAAAAACAAACCGGCAAAAGTATCAAGATTCTAAGGTCGGATCGAGGTGGTGAATACTTGAGTGCCGAGTTCCTCGACTATTTAAAAGAGAACGGAATTCTCTCTCAGCTTACTCCTCCATACACTCCGCAACATAACGGTGTATTGGAGAGATGGAACCGAACCCTATGGATATGGTACGGTCCATGATGAGTAACGCTGAGTTACCGCGATCATTCTGGGGATATGCGCTAGAATCAGCCGCATACCTTTTGAACCGAGTTCCCACTAAGACTGTGCCTACCACACCATATTAGTTATGGAGTGGGGAGAAACCCTATCTTCAATATCCGAAGATCTGGGGATGTCCAGCTTTTGTCCAAAATCAGCATGCGGACAAACTCGAGCACGCTCAGTACTGTGCAAGTTTGTGGGATACCCAAAGAACACCAGGGTGTATCTTTTCTACCACGCAGAGGAACAAAAAGTCCTTGTTTCTCGTAATGCCCACTTTCTAGAACACCAGTTCTTGGAACAGGAAATTAGTGGGAGCGCAGTAGAACTGGAAGAAATTCCAGAACCACAGACTATTACTGAAAGCTTAGTAGAACAAGAGGGTTCAAAAGAACAGGACATTCCTACGCCGCTCCGCAGGAGTAGTAGGCAGTCTCATCCACCCGAGAGATACTACGGTTTTCTCATAGACGGGGATAGAGAGGATTGCATCATAGATTATGATGAGCCTACTAGCTTCCAGCAGGCCGTTCAGAGCGTTGACTCGGTAAAATGGCTGGATGCAATGCGGACCGAAATGGAGGCCATGTACACCAACAAAGTATGGACGTTGGACATTGCTCCAGACGGGGTAAAACCCGTAGGATGCAAGTGGATCTTCAAAAGGAAGATTGGTGTAGATGGACAGGTTGAGACCTATAAAGCTAGACTTGTTGCAAAGGGTTTTCGTCAAAGACCTGGTTTGGACTATGACGAAACCTTTTCTCCAGTGGCTATGCTGAAATCCATTCGGATCCTTCTTGCCATTGCTGCCTTCCACGATTATGAGATTTGGCAGATGGACGAAAAGACCGCTTTTTTAAATGGAAATTTAGAGGAGTGTGTCTATATGGACCAGCCAGAGGGTTTCATTCAGAGTGGGAGCAGCGGAAAGGTGTGCAAGTTGCTTAAGTCCATCTATGGACTAAAGCAGGCATCGCGGAGTTGGAACATCTACTTTGATAAGACGGTCAAAGAATTTGGCTTTATCAAAAATCCAGATGAACCATGCATCTATAGTAGATTTGTAGCGAGAACTGTAGTATTCCTCGTTTTATACGTGGATGACATTCTCTTAATAGGAAATGACATTCCTATGCTACAATCTGTCAAGGGGTTCTTGTCACACAGGTTCTCCATGAAAGACCTGGGTGATGCTTCATACATCCTGGGGATCCGGATCCATCGTGATAGATCCAAGAGGATATTAGGACTTTCACAGTCCAGGTACATCGACACCATACTGAAAAGATTCAGTATGGAAGATTCCAAGCGCGGTAATCTACCGGCTTGTCACGGGATCACCCTTTCCAAAGAGATGTCTCCCAAGAATGATTTGGAGAGGGATCGCATGTCTATTATACCCTACGCTTCTGCGGTAGGCTCTATAATGTATGCGATGTTGTGTACCAGACCGGATGTAGCTTATGCACTTAGTGTAGTAAGCCGGTATCAGTCAAACCCTGGGGAGAAACACTGGATAGCGCTAAAGAACATTCTCAAGTACCTGAGAAGGACTAAGGAGATGTTCTTGGTGTATGGCAGAAAAGACCTCCAGATCGAGGCCTTTGCTGACTCCAGCTTCCAGAGTGACAAGGATGATTCCAAGTCCATGTCGGGTTTTGTCTTTACCCTCAATGGAGGGGCGGTGTGTTGGAAGAGTTCCAAATAGGAAACCGTTGCAGACTCGACGATGGAAGCGGAATACATCGCTGCATCTGATGCCGCAAAAGAAGCCGTCTGGATGAGGAAGTTCTTGAAAGAACTTCTGGTGGTTCCGTCCATTGTTGATCCAATACCTCTGTATTGCGATAACAACGGGGCTATAGCTTTAGTGAAGGAACCCAGGTCCCATCAGAAATCCAGACAAATCTTGAGGCGGTATCACCTGATCAGGGAGATCGTGGATCGCCAGGAGATCGAGGTTCGGAGGGTTACTTCAGAAGATAACACTGCAGATCCATTCACCAAGGCCTTGCCCCAGACTCAGTTTGAGCGGCTGATCGAGATGATAGGTCTTCGATACGCCAGTACATGGCCTTAGTGCAAGTGGGAGATTGTTAGTGTATATGCCCTAGAGGCCATTACTGTATCATACTAGTTTGTATATTACTTAATGGAAGCTTGGGATATTCACCTTGTATATACAATCTTGCTTAAAATAGTAGTATGCTACTTGGTTTGTTTCTACTTCAATGTGTACATGTGTTTATTTTATTATATCACCTATACGCATTAGTGGAGCTCTTAGGATCTTTGCTTGATTACCAGCGTTGTGATGGCAGTCACAGTAGTAGGGGCTGGGTAATCTATAAGCACATCCTTATGCAGGTCCCTAGTCGGAGGACTATCGAGACAGGGCATAGATACTCCGGAGTAGACTAGCGTATGCGCTTCTCATCCCAGCATGGGAGACGGTCTGTCCCACAGCCGTCAGTACGTCGTACTTGAGATAGTATGCGGGTGCTCGTTAGGTTACGAGTACACTGGACAGGACTCGTCGGGAACTGATTGGTTGGTATTATACCTATCGTCAGTTATCAGTTCCCAGGTGACATGAGTACAGCTTAGTCCGCTGACTTGACACTGTCACTTCGCCTCGAGTGTGTTCCCATTGTACATTGATTACTACCCTACCACGGTTCAAAGGAGTCGTGCAAACAGGTAGTAGTTGGGTGCAGTCCAGAAGCACTTGGAGGCAGTGACGGTTAGACAGGATTCGTCTCTCCCGGTATTGGGGATTGACATCGTGCTGTGTCTAGGAGAGCCATTACACGTGTAGTCCCTGGCCAGGGCAAGCGAGATATACTGGTAGGCTTCCAGTGTTATCTCAGGGTGTTTTGGGCTTCACTCCGACACGACTTGTACCGCTATTAGGGGACTGACGTTTACCGCCCCCTAGGCCCGCCATGCGATGTATCAGACGAACAGACCGGACTGTACGGAGACTGTCACAGTCAGACTCAGTAGGAGTTCAGATGGGTTTCACCTCGTCAGTCTTCTTGTTGGCATCTACTTGGGGACCGTTACGCACAGCTAGTGCCGCTTGCGGTCTGTGGTTAAACCCACTGCCAGCGTAGTGTCGAGTCTTTAGAGTCCCACACAGAAAGCTATTCGCTTTTAGGCAAAAGAGTAGAGGTCGCATGGTTTTGCGACAGGGTTCGGTCACATCCGTGCACTTGTGCACGTACAGTGTCCGGACAGTTAACACTAGGGGGCTTTGGTTTAAGCCAGATCCTAGTGTACGTTTTAGGATTGGTTTTATCTCGTTTGTATTCGTGTTCCTCGGAAAGCGGATGCGGGTGTGTATGCACAGTTGACAGAGAGACAGAGGCAGAGTATTCTCATTGGGGTTGTTGACTGTTGACAGTTGACTGTTGACCATTGACTTTTGCTTAACCCTAATGAGAATAAGATATATGATTAACATTAATATTAATTAAGTATTATAGTGACATGGTTGTTGAGGGGTTGACTTGTTGACTTTGTAGACCGGTTGACTAGGTTGGACTAGTTGACCATCATCAAGACAATGGCTATCATTCCATGGCAAAGACTTTTGCTTGCTTGTTTATTTATGCAAAATGAGTACATGAAATGATATTGCCATTTTAACTTAAACCATTTACACAATACTTGATTACTATTTTTGTTATGATGGCTTTTGGATTATGAGAGGTGAGAAAGAGAAGAGTATGGTTCATTCAATCATTTGCTATCTCTCTCTTGAGCTCTCTCATTCTCAAGCTCTCCCTCTTCCTCTTGCTCTCTCTACCTCAAGGCAAACCATTCTCATGTGTTGAGACTCATTGCCTTAGAGATAAAAAGACACCAAAACATTCCTCTAATCATTCTAGTTCACAAGGCCTGGCAAGCCAAGTGATCTAGTTTCTTCAAAGTTCGAAGAAGAAGCCAAAGGTAGAAGCTTTCAGGTGGATCCATCTTCGGCGCAAGGAGACGACGGGGTGAGGCCGATCCGTACACCGGGAGGAGTCGAAAACGAAGAAATTCAAGAAAGGTATAGCCCCCTAACCGAGTAGGTAAACTCTTGTCAGGTTGTTAGTTAGTAGTTTAACAAAGATCCGTATTGGTAGTCCATGTTACCACCCTCTTGAAAATCGTTTTTCACCAATTCCGCAACCCCGTAAGTGCCGGGGAAGGGTTGCATGGACTTACAACTAGGTACCACCATAAAGAAATGATGGAGGGCTACGGCTGGTTTTTTGCGAAAAACCTTTAACGTAATACACTTGATATCGTTGAAGGAATCCAAGTGATTTTATAAATATATAGTGGCGAAAACTTTTGCTAAAGAGGTCACTCCCGGTGAAGGGATCTCGGCTCTTTCCCCGTCGAATGGGGTGCATGATATCACAAACTTGTTAGTGTATATGCCCTAGAGGCCATTACTGTATCATACTAGTTTGTATATTACTTAATGGATGCTTGGGATATTCACCTTGTATATACAATCTTGCTCAAAATAGTAGTATGCTACTTGGTTTGTTTCTACTTCAATGTGTACTTGTGTTTATTTCAGTATATCACTTATACGCATTAGTGGAGCCCTTAGGATCTTTGCTTGATTACCAGCGTTGTGATGGCAGTCACACTAGTGGGGGCTGGGTAATCTATAAGCACATCCTTATACAGGTCCCTAGTCGCAGGACTATCGAGACAGGGCATCGATACTCCGGAGTAGACTAGCGTATGCGCTTCTCATCCCAGTGTGGGAGATGGTCTGTCCCACAGCCATCAGTACGTCGTACTGGAGATAGTATACGGGTGCTCGTTGGGTTACGAGTACACTGGACAGGACTCGTCGGGAACTGACAGGTTGGTATTATACCTATCGTCAGTTATCAGTTCCCAGGTGACATGAGTACAGCTTAGTCCGCTGACTTGACACTGGCACTTCGCCTCAAGTGTGTTCCCACTGCACTTTGATCACTACCCTACCACGGCTCAAAGGAGTCGTGCAAACGGGTGGTGGTTGGGTGCAGTCCCGAAGCACTTGGAGGCAGTGACGGTTAGACAGGATTCGTCTCTCCCGGTATTGGGGGTTGACATCGCGCTGTGTCTAGGAGAGCCATTACACGAGTAGTCCCTGGCCAGGGCAAACGAGATATACTGGTAGGTTTCCAGTGTTATCTCAGGGTGTTTTGGGCTTCGCTCCGGCACGACTTGTACCGCTATTGGGGGACTGACGTTTACCACCCCCTAGGCCCGCCATGCGATGTATCAGACGAACAGACCGGACTGTACGGAGACTGTCACATTCAGACTCAGTAGGAGTTCAGATGGGGTTTCACCTCGTCAGCCTTCTTGTCGGCATCTACCTGGGGACCGTTACGCACAGCTAGTGCCGCTTGCGGTCTGTGGTTAAACCCACTGCCAGCGTAGTGTCGAGTCTTTAGAGTCCCACACAGAGGGTATTCGCCTCTGGGCAAAACAGAGTAGAGGTCGCATGGTTTTGCGACAGGGTTCGTTCTCATCCGCGCACTTGTGCACGTTTGGAGTCCGGACGGATTATACTGGCAGGCTCTGGTTTGAGCCAGATACTGGTATGTGTTTTGGGGTTGCTTTTATATCTTGGTATTCTTGTTTTTCGGAACGAGAATGCAGGTGTGTATGCACAGTTGCTTGAGGAGGAGAATGAGGTTTTTCATTAGGGTTTCGGAACGGGTGCGTATGCACAGTTGACAGTCTTTATTTTCCAAACCCTAATGGATTTATTTATTATCTATTAATAATAATAATTAAATGAGAATTATGTTATGGTTGTTCTTTGTTGACTTGTTGACCTTGGTTGACTTGTTGACCATTGACCACTTTCATGCCTTCAAAAGTCTTCCTTGATTTATGCTTACATTTTTAAATGAAGCATGGTTGTGGTCATTCCAAACACTACCATCAACTATTCTCATTTTCAATTATTATCATTTAGATAATATTATTCTTTTGCATTATGGTTGCAAGAAGAGAAAATATAGCTCATTCTATCATTCTCATTCTCTCTCCTCTCTTCATCTTCTTCTTCCTCTAGTAAAGAGAAACCCTCTCATGAGTTGAGAATCCTTCTCTTTAAAAAGAAAAGCAAACCCTAGTCACTCTCTACTCACCCTAGGATCAAAGGATTAGCAAGCCGGAGATTCTAGTTCACTCCAAGTCCGAGAAAGAGCCCAAGGTTGAACCCTCGAGGTGGATCCATCTTCGACGGAAGAAGGCGACAAAAGAGAACCATCAACCTCTACAAAATTTCAAGAAGAAGGAGTTCAAGTTTAGGTATAACCCTCATCCGAGTAGCTAACTCCTTTTAGCGTTTTTGCTAGTTTAGTTTAGACACGATCCCGACCTTGTTTAGTCCATGTTGCTTCTTGCACTAAAAATTTGATTTTTATACCGTTTCCGCCTCCCCGTAAGAACCGGGGGTCGCAATATGGACTTACAGTGGTATCAGAGCCTAACTAAACTTAAACTAGCTAGGTAGTAAAGTGTAACGAAGTTCGGAAACAAAAAAATCACAAAACCGGATATTTTCAAAACCTGAGTTTCTGTTGAAAATTTTTTGGCTCAAAATGAAAAAATTTATACATGTAAATTCGGCTCAGGCTTTTCTGTGAACACCCAAGAAAAACGATACAGTAACTCGTCTAAGGCGCCGCGCTTCCGCCGCGTAAGGTAAGCATCCGCCGCGGAACCGCCGCGACTTGTCGTCTTCTGTGCATCGTTTTTCGTGCAGTGTGTGTCTGTGTTGGTTTTGGGATTTTTAAAATATATTATATGTACCCAGATTTTCCAGAAAAGAAATTTCCTTTTGGGGTCCTATAATTCCGTATTTTTTTTCCGAACTTCACTACACTTTGACTATGATGGTTATATCTGTGATGTTTGCTTGTATTGAACGTCGGCTAATCGCTATAAGACGATTAGTCGGGGTTATACAAGATCTGTAATGTGCTGGAATGTGTATATAAATATGTTGGATTGTCGCGGGTGAATAGCCGGGGGTTGTGAGACGAGAGTTTTCTTTTCTTGCAATTCATTGTAAATGTAAATTGATGTAATTATATTATTTGTTTGGCCGCACAACCGGGTCGGGGTTGTAGCCGTCATTGTATAATTCTTTTTACTGTTTTTGCTCCTAGGATAGACCCATGGAGGGGTGCACAAACTACCGAGGACTTGGCGGGTAGTTTGCCGCACCCGTAGGGGTCTTGGGTGGGGATTTGGCTATTCACCGCGACCGTGTTATCTGTTTTTGTTACAGGCTCGTACAAATTACAGATTGCTAGTATATCCAATGTATTTATCTGTGATCTGAAATGTCTATCATTGCTTTCTATTTAGGCGTTGCTTATGTTTTACAGACGCGCTAGCCCAGCCCCCGCTCTGTCGTTAGTTAAGTAACCTAACGGGTAATGACGGGGCCCCGTGGCGAATGCGAATGGCATAAGCGTACGTCATATTTTGGTTGTTTTCTGCAATGGTAGGATTAAATGATGGGACGCATTAAAAGTACTAATGCAAGAATATCACGCATTAAAAGAACTAATGCAAGATAATAAACCAAGTTTAAGTCGATGGAACACTTTCGAAAAACCACTCGGTTCTTTTCAAAACTAACTTTTAAATGCGGAGATTGAGCCACTCCTTCTAAAAGCTATCTCGTTCCATCGATTAAATCAAGTTCACTACGTTCACGGTTTTGCCAAAACCATTCGTAGCCCTCCGTCGCTTCGCATGAATAGGCAATAGTATTCAAGCTATGTATTTTGGCCAAAGTCAAGGCATAGTGATTGGTAGCTATTGGGTGTTCATGTGTAGCATAGATAGATGCGTTGGTTTGGGACAGTCGTGCTGCCATTTTGGCCAAAGTCAAGGGTAGGTACGGATGGATCCAAATTAACCTGGATAGTGACGGGAAGAACTTGACATGTGACTTATGATATTTTGGCCAAAGTCAAGGTCATAAGAGCATGGGGCAAAAATCCACATCGGGAGTTTCATAAGTACTGAAACTTGCTAGATTTGCATACCATTTGGAGTGTGGTGATTCTGGTAGGATTCCTTCAGTTTCGTCACGCGATGATATTTGGATCCCGATCCTACTGTGAGTATATGCTACTCCTCGGGAAATTTCTCACTTAACGATCAATGCTATAAACCTAGTAGGTGCCTAGAAAGGTGTTAGCGGGGTTACGCCCCCAGGGAAAAGAGGTTCTTTAATTAAGGAACTTCGCGAAAGCGTTGGAAAACCTCCCTCGAAGTACCGACACCGGCCTGGCTGAACGGTTAAGCAAGTATTGTACGGTGGGATTGATCCTGACTAATTCTTCCTTTATGGTTTGAGGAGGGATTCGAGAAACAGTGGGAGCCATCCTGTTTAGACAAACTAAAAACCACTCTAAACTTGCAAGAGCATCATGCTGAGTGTTTCTTCTTCTCTCTCCTAATTGCAGCGACCAATCAACATGACTGGACTTAAGTTACTCCTAGATAAAAACAAGCTGACAGGGCCAAACTACAAAGATTGGCTCAGGAATGTCAAGATAGCAATCACTTATGACAAGCTGGGGTATCTTCTTACCACCAAAGCTCCCCCTGTCCCTGGTCCAACTTCCAGTATCGCGGATAAGGAAATCCGCAAGACTTGGGAGATTGATAGCGCGAAGGCCAAATGCCTCCTGCTTGCCTCGATGGACAACGAACATCAGAGGAGGCATGAGAATATGGACATGGAGTCCATATTGCTCCATACAAAAGAACTGTATGGAGAGCAATCACGTATCGCAAGATACGAAGCGTCGAAAAAGTTGTTTTCGACAAAGATGGCCGTCGGATCATCAGTAGCCGAGCACGTGCTAAAGATGATCGGCTACATTGAGGAGCTCGCTGACCTAGGGATCACATTGGAGAGTGAGCTATATACGGATATAGTTCTCCAGTCCCTTCCTTCCACTTACGCCCAGTTTATACTGAACTTCAACCTACAAGAAAAAGAGGTTGAACTATCAGAGCTCCTCAACATGCTGAGGAGCGCAGAGGGCACCCTACAGAAAAGTAGGGATACATCCACTTTGTTTGTAGGAGGATCATCTTCTTCTAGGTCCAAGGCGAAAGCCAAGGGAAAGAAGAAGAAGGCCCCCGCCAAACCAAGGGGCGGTGTTAGTAAAGTGGATACGAAGGGAAAAGGTAAAGCAACAAAGATAGCGGGGAAGCTTGTGGATAAGGAAGAATGCTTCTTTTGTCATAAGAAAGGACACTGGAAGAATGATTGCAGGGCCTGGAAGGCCAGAACACAGGAATTGAAGCAGGTTGCAGCTTCAGCTTCAGGTGTGTATGTTATTGAAAACTGTCTTTCAATAAACTCTACTTCCTGGGTATTGGATACCGGATCAGGATCTCATATCTGTAATTCTTTGCAGGCGTTGAGAAACCGTAGGGATTTGAAGGCAGGTGACATGACCCTCAGAGTTGCGAACGGAGCTAGCATGGATGCTAAAGCCGTGGGGGACTATCACCTGGGAATGTCAGATGGACATGTTTTGGTTTTGCGTAATTGCTTTTTTGTACCCAACGCAACTTGTAATATCATTTCTGTATCTTTAGTTTCTAAAGAAGGTTATGAATTTGCGTTTGTAAGTAATGTTGTAAACATTCACCTTAATCAAGTATTGATTGGGTCAGGTACTCTGAGTAATGGTATATACGTGTTAAACCAACCACAGATTTTCAATGTCCAGAATACACACAAAAGAAAGTCTCCAGAAATAAATCAGACTTTCTTATGGCATTGTAGATTGGGTCACATCAATGAGAGAAGGTTGACTAAGTTGCATACAGAAGGATATTTGAATGCGTTCGAATATCAATCATATGCCACTTGTCAATCTTGTCTCAAAGGAAAGATGACAAAGACTCCGTTTACTGGACATGGAGTAAGAGCGAGCGAGCTCTTGGGACTCGTACACAGTGACGTGTGCGGTCCAATGTCTACACATGCCCGAAGCGGACATTCTTACTTCATTACTTTTACGGATGACTTCTCAAGGTACGGTTATGTCTTCTTAATGAAACATAAGTCCGAGGCCTTTGGAAAATTCCAGGAGTATAAGAATGAAGTAGAGAAACAGACCGGCAAAAGTATTAAGATTCTAAGATCGGATCGAGGTGGAGAATACTTAAGTGCCGAATTCCTGGACTTTTTAAAAGAGAACGGAATTCTCTCTCAGCTTACTCCTCCATACACCCCGCAACATAACGGTGTATCGGAGAGACGGAACCGCACCCTATTGGATATGGTGCGGTCCATGATGAGTAACGCTGAGTTACCGCGATCATTCTGGGGGTATGCGCTAGAATCAGCTGCGTACCTTTTGAACCGAGTTCCCACTAAGACTGTGCCTACCACGCCATTTGAGATGTGGTGTGGGAAGAGACCCCATCTTAATCACATTAAGGTATGGGGAAGTCCAGCTTTTGTCAAAAAGCAGCATGCGGACAAGCTCGAGGCACGCTCAGTACTGTGCAAGTTTGTGGGATATCCAAAGAATTCCAAGGGATATTTCTTCTACTGTGAAGAGGAACAAAAAGTTCTTGTTTCTCGTCATGCCCACTTTCTAGAACACCAGTTCATAGAAAAAGAAATAAGTGGGAGCACAGTAGAGCTGGAAGAAATTCCAGAACCACAGACTGTTACTGAAAGTTTGGTGGAACCAGAAGGTTCAACAGAACAGGACATTCCTACGCCGCTCCGCAGGAGTAGTAGGCAGTCTCATCCGCCCGAGAGATACTACGGTTTTCTCATAGACGGGGATCGAGAGGATTGCATCATAGATTATGATGAGCCTACTAGCTTCCAGCAGGCCGTTCAGAGCGTTGACTCAGTGAAATGGCTGGATGCAATGCGGACCGAAATGGAGTCCATATACACCAACAAGGTATGGACGTTGGACATTGCTCCAGACGGGGTAAAACCCGTAGGATGCAAGTGGATCTTCAAAAGGAAGATTGGTGTAGATGGACAGGTTGAGACCTATAAAGCTAGGCTGGTAGCAAAGGGTTTTCGTCAAAGACCTGGCTTGGACTACGACGAAACCTTTTCTCCAGTAGCCATGCTGAAATCCATTCGGATCCTTCTTGCCATTGCTGCCTTCCACGATTATGAGATCTGGCAAATGGACGTAAAGACAGCTTTTCTAAATGGAAATTTAGAGGAGTGTGTCTATATGGACCAGCCAGAGGGTTTCATTCAGAGTGGGAGCAGCGGAAAGGTGTGCAAGTTGCTTAAGTCCATCTATGGACTAAAGCAGGCATCGCGGAGTTGGAACATCTGCTTTGATGAGACAGTCAAAGAATTTGGCTTTATCAAAAATCCAGATGAACCATACATCTATAGTAGATTTGTAGCGAGAACTGTAGTATTCCTCGTTTTATACGTGGACGACATTCTCTTGATAGGAAATGACATTCCTATGCTACAATCTGTCAAGGGGTTCTTGTCACAAAGGTTCTCCATGAAAGACCTGGGTGATGCCTCATACATCCTGGGGATCCGGATCCATCGTGATAGATCCAAGAGGATATTGGGACTTTCTCAGTCCAGGTACATCGACACCATAGTGAAAAGATTCAGTATGGAAGATTCCAAGCGCGGTAACCTACCGGCTTGTCACGGGATCACCCTCTCTAAAGAGATGTCTCCCAAGACTGATTTGGAGAGGGATCGCATGTCTATTATACCCTACGCTTCTGCGGTAGGCTCTATAATGTATGCGATGTTGTGTACCAGACCGGATGTAGCTTATGCACTGAGTGTGGTAAGCCGGTATCAGTCTAACCCTGGGGAGAAACACTGGATAGCAGTAAAGAACATTCTCAAGTACCTGAGGAGGACTAAGGAGATGTTCTTGGTGTATGGCGGAAAAGACCTCCAGATCGAGGCCTTTGCTGACTCCAGCTTCCAGAGTGACAAGGATGATTCCAAGTCCATGTCGGGTTTTGTCTTCACCCTCAATGGAGGGGCGGTGTGTTGGAAGAGTTCCAAACAGGAAACCGTTGCAGACTCGACGATGGAAGCGGAATACATCGCTGCATCTGATGCCGCAAAAGAAGCTGTCTGGATGAGGAAGTTCTTGAAAGAACTTCAGGTGGTTCCGTCCATTGTTGACCCAATACCTCTGTATTGCGACAACAACGGGGCTATAGCTTTAGCGAAGGAACCCAGGTCCCATCAGAGATCCAGGCACATCTTGAGGCGGTATCACCTGATCAGGGAGATCGTGGATCGCAAGGAGATCGAGGTTCGGAGGGTTGCTTCAGAAGAGAACACTGCAGATCCATTCACCAAGGCCTTGCCCCAGACTCAGTTCGAGCGGCTGATCGAGATGATAGGTTTTCGATACGCCAGTACATGGCCTTAGTGCAAGTGGGAGATTGTTAGTGTATATGCCCTAGAGGCCATTACTGTATCATACTAGTTTGTATATTACTTAATGGATGCTTGGGATATTCACCTTGTATATACAATCTTGCTCAAAATAGTAGTATGCTACTTGGTTTGTTTCTACTTCAATGTGTACTTGTGTTTATTTCAGTATATCACTTATACGCATTAGTGGAGCCCTTAGGATCTTTGCTTGATTACCAGCGTTGTGATGGCAGTCACACTAGTGGGGGCTGGGTAATCTATAAGCACATCCTTATACAGGTCCCTAGTCGCAGGACTATCGAGACAGGGCATCGATACTCCGGAGTAGACTAGCGTATGCGCTTCTCATCCCAGTGTGGGAGATGGTCTGTCCCACAGCCATCAGTACGTCGTACTGGAGATAGTATACGGGTGCTCGTTGGGTTACGAGTACACTGGACAGGACTCGTCGGGAACTGACAGGTTGGTATTATACCTATCGTCAGTTATCAGTTCCCAGGTGACATGAGTACAGCTTAGTCCGCTGACTTGACACTGGCACTTCGCCTCAAGTGTGTTCCCACTGCACTTTGATCACTACCCTACCACGGCTCAAAGGAGTCGTGCAAACGGGTGGTGGTTGGGTGCAGTCCCGAAGCACTTGGAGGCAGTGACGGTTAGACAGGATTCGTCTCTCCCGGTATTGGGGGTTGACATCGCGCTGTGTCTAGGAGAGCCATTACACGAGTAGTCCCTGGCCAGGGCAAACGAGATATACTGGTAGGTTTCCAGTGTTATCTCAGGGTGTTTTGGGCTTCGCTCCGGCACGACTTGTACCGCTATTGGGGGACTGACGTTTACCACCCCCTAGGCCCGCCATGCGATGTATCAGACGAACAGACCGGACTGTACGGAGACTGTCACATTCAGACTCAGTAGGAGTTCAGATGGGGTTTCACCTCGTCAGCCTTCTTGTCGGCATCTACCTGGGGACCGTTACGCACAGCTAGTGCCGCTTGCGGTCTGTGGTTAAACCCACTGCCAGCGTAGTGTCGAGTCTTTAGAGTCCCACACAGAGGGTATTCGCCTCTGGGCAAAACAGAGTAGAGGTCGCATGGTTTTGCGACAGGGTTCGTTCTCATCCGCGCACTTGTGCACGTTTGGAGTCCGGACGGATTATACTGGCAGGCTCTGGTTTGAGCCAGATACTGGTATGTGTTTTGGGGTTGCTTTTATATCTTGGTATTCTTGTTTTTCGGAACGAGAATGCAGGTGTGTATGCACAGTTGCTTGAGGAGGAGAATGAGGTTTTTCATTAGGGTTTCGGAACGGGTGCGTATGCACAGTTGACAGTCTTTATTTTCCAAACCCTAATGGATTTATTTATTATCTATTAATAATAATAATTAAATGAGAATTATGTTATGGTTGTTCTTTGTTGACTTGTTGACCTTGGTTGACTTGTTGACCATTGACCACTTTCATGCCTTCAAAAGTCTTCCTTGATTTATGCTTACATTTTTAAATGAAGCATGGTTGTGGTCATTCCAAACACTACCATCAACTATTCTCATTTTCAATTATTATCATTTAGATAATATTATTCTTTTGCATTATGGTTGCAAGAAGAGAAAATATAGCTCATTCTATCATTCTCATTCTCTCTCCTCTCTTCATCTTCTTCTTCCTCTAGTAAAGAGAAACCCTCTCATGAGTTGAGAATCCTTCTCTTTAAAAAGAAAAGCAAACCCTAGTCACTCTCTACTCACCCTAGGATCAAAGGATTAGCAAGCCGGAGATTCTAGTTCACTCCAAGTCCGAGAAAGAGCCCAAGGTTGAACCCTCGAGGTGGATCCATCTTCGACGGAAGAAGGCGACAAAAGAGAACCATCAACCTCTACAAAATTTCAAGAAGAAGGAGTTCAAGTTTAGGTATAACCCTCATCCGAGTAGCTAACTCCTTTTAGCGTTTTTGCTAGTTTAGTTTAGACACGATCCCGACCTTGTTTAGTCCATGTTGCTTCTTGCACTAAAAATTTGATTTTTATACCGTTTCCGCCTCCCCGTAAGAACCGGGGGTCTTAATATGGACTTACAAAACTGAATACCACGATGCAAAGCAAAAGTAATCTTTTATAGTAAAGTTATTACGTTGACGCATACTTTTACCCAAGGGGTCACTCCCGATGAAGGGATCTCGGCGCTTGCCTCGTCGAATGAGGTGCAGGATATTCCAAAATGAATACCACGATGCAAAGCAAAAGAGAACGTCTGTAATGTTAGTTTTTAAAAAACTTGGTTCCAACAACATCATATATAGGTTTGTTTTATCCTTGCATTGATAAGAATCAATGCAGTCCCATCAATTAATCACACCAGAAAAGAACGAAAATATAATGTACGTATATGCCATCCGCATTCGCCACTGGGTCCCGGCATCACCCGTTAGGTTACTTAACTAACGAAAGAGCGGGGACTGGACTAGCGCGGGTGCAAAGCATATAAAACATCTACTAGTATATATAAATATATATTTAACATTCGTCCCGGGCATGATACAAAGCAACATCACAGAAACATCACAGAAGCAACACAGAATGGTGGATAATCTGGAGCCCCGAGTTTCACTTGAGCCGCAAGTGAGACCCGACGTTCCCTATCGTGTAGATAGCATCTGCAATGAAACCTAGACCCCTACAAGCGCGGAAAGTTACCCGCCAAAACCAGAAGTGAAGCAGCCCCCTTCAACAACATGAATGGACCACCCGGCACTTCATGGAATCCGGTAAATTGAGCACCCCTCCTGGGTCACCTATACCCCCTACGAGTGCGGCAAATGGCCCTCCAATTCTAGAGTAAGGTCCCCTCGGTCCCAACGCCATCAGATGCGGACCAGTTGCCCTCTAGAACCCGGCTATTCGTGCACTCCACCACGGGGTAATCCTAGTACAGAAAAGAAAATAATATACAAGGGTGACATCGAGCTCAACCCGGTCGTGCCCCAAAAGAATAATATACAAACTGGCAGTGACGGCAGTCCACATGTCGGACGCTCATCCCGAAATATCAAATGTACAAACGAAATTAAACTGTACTAACATTGCACCACAGCTATCCACCACGACGATCCAACCAACATCACAGCACAACACAAAATATCAACGTGAATGTCACGTTCGCAAACCCGTTTAAAAGAACATATAGCAGTTAGACGGGTTTACCGATCAAATGACATTCACGGTCGCAGATAGAAATGTATGTACTAATAATCACACACTTAAAATTTTGATCGACTAAATTCTAAATTGGCCCCAATAGAAAAAACAACACTTCATTGAAAACTGGGCCAAGACAGTATATGTCAAAAATCACAATTCCAAGTCAGGGGGCTACAGGAAAAATTAGAAGGCCGTCGCCACTAAATGGCCGTGGAACCGCTGCCAATAGGGGTAAGCGCGGCGGTTCCGCGGCTCTTTAGAGGCATCAGGAGCCTAAATTTTTTCTGTACCCATAAAATCGCCTGCACGGATTTTTAAGTCACTTGAAAATATTTTTTGAACACTTTTGAAAATCGGCAGAAACTGGGAAAATAGAATCGCGATTTCGGTAAATTCCGTCGATCGATCTTTTAAGCACGTTTAAAAAAGCTAGTAAAGGGTTTAAAGGGTGGCTCTGCTACCATGTAGGGTCACGTCAGCGCCCCGACCATCGAAACGTGGCCAAAATGCGGAACAAAAATTTCTAAACTGGCGCTACCGCTACCCGATTTACGGATCGACCTTAAACCCTAAACTAGCAAGCTAAACTAAGAGTTAGAATCGTTATACCGAGTTGATCCGTATCCTTCGGTCTTCATTCCAAGCTCCTAGCAGTTCTTTGATGTGGTTTGGCCGCCGGTCTTCCTCCATCTCCGATGATCCACCCGAGGGATTTAATTCCGGCTCTAGCTCCACGATATGATGCTTATGGAGCAACTAGGGTCTCTAGGATGCTACCCTAGAGAGCCAATGATGTAGTGTGAATGTTTCTTAGTGTTAGCTATCTCAAAACTTGAAGGTGGAAGTGGAAAAATGAAAGCTAGAGGAAGGTGAAGCTCATGGTGAAAGAGGAGCTCAAGAAGGAAAAACAATGAACTAAACCTTCATGCTAGGAAAAATGAATTCAACCATGAAAGAGAAATTAGCATGCTAGGTTTTGTTAAAACTATTTTTCTATTTTTAAATTTCTCCCTTGCTTGAATAGTGAACACAAATGAATTAACAATTCATTTGTGTGCACTATTGCAAGCATGGTTGTCACCATACCTTCTCATGCAATTTCCACCTCATTTACCATTTTAATAAAAGGGTCGAATCAAGAAATGAGGTGGCACCTTCTAGAATGTTATCCGGTAAAAAATACGGATTGCATTCTACTTTAAATATATCTGCATTCGTACCGAAATACGAATACTCAATGAGTTAGAATAACACAAAGAATATAATACTAGAATATACGTAACGAAATACATATACGTAAATTATTAAATCAATACCTGATTTAATAATCCGGCTCAAATCCGAGTCGGCTAGTACTATCAATTGTCCGATCGAAAGTCCTGGTGCAAAGTACACCAATCGATCGGAACCCTGCACGTATCCAATACGGCTACTACATCATTTCGCCAGAACCAGAGAAACCCTCTGTGTGTGACTCTAAAGACTCGTCAATACGCTGGCAGTAGGTTTAACTACAAGCACGTCTGCGGCACTAGCTGTATGTAACGGCTACCCAGGTATTGAGCGAAAGGAAGGCCGACGTGCAAACTCATGCAGAACCCCTACTGAGCCTGACAGTGACAATATCCATACAGTCCGGTCTGTTCGTCTAAGAGTATTGCATATCGAGTTTAGGGGGGTGGATAATGTCAGACCCCCAACAACGCGATATTTAGTGTCGGTATGAAACCCATCACCACCTGAGAAACTATCGATCCTGGATCGATAATTCTCGTCCACCGTGGCCACGGATTTATGGTGATGGCCATCCGTACACAACGTGACATCAACCACCAATACCGGGGGAGACAAATCCCCGACGATCCGATCACTGCCTCCATGTAGCTCGGGACTATACCAAACTAAAACCTATTTGCACGACTCTTTTGAGCCGTGGTAGGGTAGTAATCAAAGCACAGTGGGAACTCACACGAGACAAATGACGATCTCAGGTCGACAGACTAACCTGTACACATGTCACCTGAGAACTGCTATCTGACAATAGGTATAATACCAACTAGCAGGTTCCCGGCGAGTCCGTCCAGTGTACTCATAACCTAATGAGCACCTGTATACTATCTTAAGTGAACAAACTAACACCAATGGCTTGTTAAACCTGGACACCGCCCCTCATCGGGGTCTCGATCAGTATACACTAGTCTACACTGGAGTATCGATGCCCGGTCTCGATACTCCCACGACTAGGGTCATTTAAGGATGTGCTTATAGACCCCCAGCTTCCACGTATGTGATCACCATCACAATGCTGGCCGTCATGCAAGAATCCTATATGCTCTATCAACATGTATATGATGATAAAGACAAAACAGATAGCATACTATCATCTTGAGTAAGACTGTTTCATCGGTATAGGTCCTGCCTCAATAATCATAATCACAAGTCCGCGACTATGATAATTGCCTTGAGGGCAAATAGCCAACAATGGTCACCTAGGTCAAGTCACTAGACCGCTCCTAGACTTCCAGAAGACAAATCGCAGGGTAAATCCTCCACCGGCTCTTTATCTCTCCTCTGCCCAGGTAAGTGCCAGGTAAGTGGGAGGTTCTCCGCTACGTAAGTAGCGGGCCTAATTAAGTAACCACTTGCCTTAGACACACTTGCTTTAGACACCACAAAAGAAATGCGGATAAGCAATAGGTTACCCACGACCTCCTTCTGTTCTAATTGAGTGCGACTGTCCTTAGAGTCTTTTCTAGATCTTTTTTAGTTAATGAGGGTGACGCGGATTCTAATTTTGTGATTTTTGGGGCTTAGGAAGGGTAATGAAATCCCCACCTAATCTGAATTTGGTCTTTGCCCCTTAATTTCCGTATTAAAATATGCAAACAACCAATTTCAAGAAACGCAACAGATTTTTATTTAGCGGCGCTATTTTTGCAAAGAATCCTGCAGGAAAGTTGTTAGTGGACAAGATCAGAGAAGAGAGGAGAGAGCAGAGATTATACCACTGAAGTTTTATGCACCGAATCACCTAAACGGCAGCGGAACTGCTGCAAAAACCAGCAATCTACCACGGATCCGTGGTTGAATGGAGGAATTAGGGTTTTAGAATTTTTCTGTTGCTTCCTGTACTCCTCTGGAATTTGTAGATCTTCTCTGAATCTTGATCACACTACTAAAATCATTCCAGATTCCCTCGCAAAAATTCAAACACTAATCGTTAAGCACTTGAAGCGATTCTTGAATTAAAATTTGATGGAATAATAAATTTTCAACTCAAATTGCAAGAAAGAGCAAATTACGCATGCATCCCTGGCAACGACGCCTTTTGATTGATCTAAATTTTCGCATCGTGTTTTGAAAAGTAATCACAACCAAAGAATTTTGTAACCGCAATCAATTAACGGTGTCGATGTAGCTCGTTAATGAATACGGATCGCCCACTGAGATGCGAGGATTTGTTCGATCTTGCTTTAGATGAATTGAAAGAAAATATAAAAGAAAATTCAAGAAAGTAATTCGAGATTTAATTGAGTTGTCATTTCAAGGAAATCAAGATTATATTCAAGAATTAGAAATTGAGAAAATGTCCAATATTTATTTGAATTGTCAAGAATATGAAGAATAGATTGTAGGATTCGATTGAATTAGTAGCAATGATGAATCTAGTAATGACGAATCTTATCTATTGATAAATTGTAGCTAGATTGATGATGATGAATGAAGATTAGGGATCTATTGAAGAAACTAGGGTCTCTCCTTCCCTATCCCTTGTCTTTTCATTGATCATCATTCGGATCTAGCCTTTAGCAAAGAGAATCATCAATCATTAGATCCCTAATTTGCAACGAAATTAGCAAGAATGTGATCTCGATCCAAATTAGGTCATTGATGATTCTTTTTCCTAAAGCTCACAAATCTCAAAAGACTTAAGACTAGTATTAGGATTTTATCATCACTTGATCTACTAATTCTCTCGATTCCTTTACAAGCGGAGATTTCACTCACGCATTATGAAAATTAATGAATCAAGAATGAGAAATTTCATAATGCAAGAATTCAAAAAAAGCAAAACTAATAGTAATGATCACCTTTCAATCTTCTTCAAATTAACACAATTCCTCAATTCGAGGTACAAGACTAAGCTCTCGATCGCTCCTTTGAAGAAGTGAATTTGTCGTTGATTTTTACGTGGCTCGATCGCCATGTGACGTGGATCGTCGCGGATCTCTTGCTCTTGATGATGATCGGCGTTGCGATAAAGGATCTTTGGAGTAGTTGCTTGATAATGCTATGAATGGATCTTGAATTGGAATTTGATTTGGATGTTGTTTTGGATCAAGTTGTGTCACTCAACTTGTGCAATGATTTGGCTCAATATTCAACAACCCTTAACCACTAGATCTAAATCCCCATTTATAAATCTCAAATGAATCTTCCCTCATAAGATAGGTTGTTAGAGAAAACCTTCTAGAATGAGTATGTTACAAGGAGCCTTCTAGAAGAAGATTGTTATGCAGAGCCTTCCAGAAGAAGCCACGTGGTAATAAAGCGTCTCAAGTAAGCAAGATTGTTGAGATGAAGGTTCTGGAGATTTCTCTTTCTCTGACTCGGCCGCGGATCCGCGGCAACTCGGCCAACTCGGCCACAGTTCCGCGGCCGTTTGAAGAGATCACTGACTCATTTTCATGGGGTGTTTTGGTGTTGTTATTTGGTTGTTCTTTTAATGTCTGGAATCTTATATTGTTTGCTTAGTTGCTGTTAGTTATATGTATGCCCTAGAGGCCATTACTATACATACGATGTATATTGTAGTGGATGCTTGGACATATATAGGGAGGACTTTCTTGCTCGACATGATAGTATGCTATCTTAACATGTACTCCGATTGTCTCTATGTTACATGTTGATAAAGTGTAAGTCCGTATTGCCCACCCCGGTGCTTACGGGGAGGCGGAAAACATAATAAAAAACGGATTTTTAATGACTTAGGCAACATGGACCAAGCTTGTGAGGATCTTTGCTAAACGAAAACTAGCTAAAGTAAACTAACAACTAACTAAGTTGTAGAAAGGTTATACCTTGAGCTCGAACTCCTTCTCTCCTTGCTCGTCGGAATGGTAGAAAGGCCTCACCTTGCTTGTCTTCTTCCGTCAAAGAAAGATCCACTTGAAAGCCACCACCTTTAGCTTCAACTCCAAGCTAGGAGTAACTAGAGTGCAAGAAATGCTAAGACTTGAACCCTAGAAGAGAGTAGAGAGGATCAAGTGAAGGTTTTTCTCAAGCTTTTTGTTTCTCAACACATGAGAGGGAGAGAGCTTGAGGGAGAGGATGAACAAGAGAGAGAAATGATATGAGAGAATGAGAAAATAATAGAGCTCTTCTCACTAATATGTGTGAATTAATTTAATTGAATAATTAGCTAGATAATTATCATGGTAAATCATGACATGACCATTATCATTTCAAATTGCAAAGATCAAAAAGCATCTTCCAAAAGAAATTATGATGGTCAAAGTGTCAACCTAGGTCAACAAGTCAAAGAAGTCAAATGGTCAATAACCACAACCATGGATAATTATTAAACTAATTACTAATTAACAATAACACACACATAAATATTAGGGTTAATAAAATGACAATAGCCATTAACCCTAATCAAGGTCCTCTCCCTCAATCTCAAGCAACTGTGCATACGCACCCGCATTCGTGATCCGAGGAACACGAACACAATGAGAAAAACCAATCTCAAATCATATACTAGGATCCGGCTTAAACCAAAGCCCGCTAGTATAAACTGTCCGGACAGCAAACGTGCACAAGTGCGCGGATGCGAACGAACCCTGTCGCAAAACCATGCGACCTCTACTCATTTTGCCTAAAGGCGAATAGCTCTCTGTGTGGGACTCTAAAGACTCGACACTACGCTGGAAGTGGGTTTAACCACAGACCGCAAGCGGCACTAGCTGTACGTAACGGTCCCCAGGTAGATGTCGATAAGAAGACTGACGAGGTGAACCCCATCTGCACTCCTACTGAGCCTGTATGTGACAGTCTCCGTACAGTCCGGTCTGTTCGTCTGATACATCGCATGGCGGGCCTAGGGGGGCGGTGAACGTCAGTCCCCTAATAGCGGTACAAGTCGTGTCGGAGTGTAGCCCAGAACACCCTGAGATAACACTGGAAACCTACCAGTATATCTCGCTTGCCCTGGCCAGGGACTACTCGTGTAATGGCTCTCCTGGACACAGCGCGATGTCAACCCCCAATACCGGGAGAGACGAATCCTGTCTAACCGTCACTGCCTCCAAGTGCTTCGGGACTGCACCCAAAAACTACCTGTTTGCACAGCTCCTTTGAGCCGTGGTAGGGTAGTAATCAAAGTGCAGTGGGAACACACTCGAGGCGAAGTGACAGTGTCAAGTCAGCGGACTAAGCTGTACTCATGTCACCTGGGAACTGATAACTGACGATAGGTATATTACCAACCAACAGTTCCCGACGAGTCCTGTCCAGTGTACTCGTAACCTAACGAGCACCCGCATACTATTCCAAGTACGACGTACTAACGGCTGTGGGACAGACCGTCTCCCACACTGGGATGAGAAGCGCATACGCTAGTCTACTCCGGAGTATCGATGCCCTGTCTCGATAGTCCAACGACCAGGGACCTGTATAAGGATGTGCTTATAGATTACCCAGCTCCCACGAGTGCGAGCGCCATCACAACGCTGGTAATCAAGCAAAGATCCTAAGGGCTCTACTAATATGTATACCAGCAATATGCTAAAAGAAACACACGCACATATTAAAGCAGAGACAAACCAAGTAGCATACTACCATTTCGAGCAAGATTGTATATACAACTGTGAATATCCCAAGCTTCCATTAAGTAATATACAAACTAGTATGATACAGTAATGGCCTCTAGGGCATATACACTAACAATCTCCCACTTGCACTAAGGCCATGTACTGGCGTATCGAAGACCTATCATCTCGATCAGCCGCTCGAACTGAGTCTGGGGTAGGGCCTTCGTGAATGGATCTGCTGTGTTATCCTCTGATGCAACTCTCCGGACCTCGATCTCCTGGCGATCTACGATCTCCCTGATCAGGTGATACCGCCTTAAGATGTGTCTGGATTTCTGATGGGACCTGGGTTCCTTCGCTAAAGCTATAGCCCCGTTGTTGTCGCAATACAGAGGTATTGGGTCAACAATGGACGGAACCACCTGAAGTTCTTTCAAGAACTTCCTCATCCAGACAGCTTCTTTTGCGGCATCAGATGCAGCGATGTATTCCGCTTCCATAGTCGAGTCAGCAACGGTTTCCTGTTTGGAGCTCTTCCAACACACCGCCCCTCCATTGAGGGTAAAGACAAAACCCGACATGGACTTGGAATCATCCTTGTCACTCTGGAAGCTGGAGTCAGCAAAGGCCTCAACCTGCAGGTCTTTTCCGCCATACACCAAGAACATCTCCTTAGTCCTTCTCAGGTACTTGAGAATGTTCTTTACTGCTATCCAATGTTTCTCCCCAGGGTTTGACTGATACCTGCTTACCACACTCAGTGCATAAGCCACATCCGGTCTGGTACACAACATCGCATACATTATAGAGCCTACCGCAGAAGCGTAGGGTATAATAGACATGCGATCCCTCTCCAAATCAGTCTTGGGAGACATCTCTTTGGAGAGGGTGATCCCGTGACAAGCCGGTAGATTACCGCGCTTGGAATCTTCCATACTGAATCTCTACAGTATGGTGTCGATGTACCTGGACTGCGAGAGTCCTAATATCCTCTTGGATCTGTCACGGTAGATCCGGATACCCAGAATGTAGGAGGCATCACCCAGGTCTTTCATGGAGAACCTGTGTGACAAGAACCCCTTGACAGATTGTAGCATAGGAATGTCATTTCCTATTAAGAGAATGTCATCCACGTATAAAACGAGGAATACTACAGTTCTCGCTACAAATCTACAATAGATGCATGGTTCATCTGGATTTTTGATAAAGCCAAATTCTTTGACCGTCTCATCAAAACAGATGTTCCAACTCCGCGATGCCTGCTTGAGTCCATAAATGGACTTGAGCAACTTGCACACCTTTCCGCTGCTCCCACCCTGAATGAAACCCTCTGGCTGGTCCATATAGACACACTCCTCTAAATGACCATTTAGAAAAGCTGTCTTTACGTCCATCTGCCAAATCTCATAATCGTGGAAAGCAGTGATGGCAAGAAGGATCCGAATGGATTTCAGCATAGCTACTGGAGAAAAGGTTTCGTCATAGTCCAAACCAGGTCGCTGACGAAAACCCTTTGCTACCAGTCTAGCTTTATAGGTCTCAACCTGTCCATCTACACCAATCTTCCTTTTGAAGATCCACTTGCATCCTACGGGTTTTACCCCGTCTGGAGCAATGTCCAACGTCCATACTTTGTTGGTGTACATGGACTCCATCTCGGTCCGCATTGCATCCAGCCATTTTACCGAGTCAACGCTCTGAATGGCTTGCTGGAAGCTAGTAGGCTCATCACAATCCAGGATGCAGTCTTCTCTATCCCCGTCAATGAGAAAACCGTAGTACCTCTCGGGCGGATGAGACTGCCTACTACTCCTGCGGAGCGGCATAGGAATGTCCTGTTCTTTTGAACCTTCTGGTTCCACTAAACTTTCAGTAATAGTTTGTGGTTCTGGAATTTCTTCCAGTTCTATTGCGCTCCCACTTATTTCTTTTTCCATGAACTGATGTTCTAGAAAGTGGGCATGGCGAGAAACAAGGACTTTTTGTTCCTCTTCGCAATAGAAGTAATATCCCTTGGAGTTCTTTGGATATCCCATAAACTTGCACTGTACTGAGCATGCCTCGAGCTTGTCCGCATGCTGCTTTTTTACAAAAGCTGGACATCCCCATGTCTTAATGTGATTAAGATAGGGTTTCTTCCCACTCCATAACTCATATGGTGTGGTAGGCACAGTCTTAGTGGGAACACGGTTCAAAAGATATGCAGCTGTTTCTAGCGCATACCCCCAGAATGATCGCGGTAACTCAGCGTTACTCATCATGGACCGTACCATATCCAATAGGGTTCGGTTCCGTCTCTCCGATACACCGTTATGTTGCGGAGTGTATGGAGGAGTAAGCTGAGAGAGAATTCCATTCTCTTTTAAATAGTTCAGGAATTCGGCACTTAAGTATTCTCCTCCTCGATCCGATCTTAGAATCTTGATACTTTTGCCTGTTTGTTTTTCTACTTCATTCTTATATTCCTGGAATTTTTCAAAAGCCTCGGATTTATGTTTCATTAAGAAGACATAACCGTACCTTGAAAAATCATCCGTAAAGGTAATGAAGTAAGAATAACCGCTTCGCGCATGTGTAGACATTGGACCGCACACGTCGCTGTGTACGAGTCCCAAGAGCTCGCTCGCTCTTTCTCCGTGTCCAGAAAACGGAGCCTTTGTCATCTTTCCTTTGAGACAGGATTGGCAAGTTGCATACGATTGATATTCGAACGAATCTAAATATCCTTCGGTATGTAACTTAGTCAATCTTCTCTCGTTGATGTGACCCAGTCTACAATGCCATAAGAAAGTTTTATTAATTTCTGGAGACTTTCTTTTGTGTGTATTCTGGATATTGAAAATCTGTGGTTGGTTTAAAACGTATATACCGTTGTTCAATGTACCTGACCCAATCAACACTTGATTAAGGTGAATGTTCACTACATTACTTACAAATGCAAATTCATAACCTTCTTTAGATAATAAAGATACAGAAATGATATTACAGGTTGCATTTGGTACATAATAACAACTACGCAAAACCAAAAAGTGTCCATCTGATAATCCCAGGTGATAGTCCCCCACGGCCTCAGCATCCATGCTAGCACCGTTCGCAACTCTGAGGGTCATGTCACCTGCCTTCAAAACTCTACGCTTTCTCAACGCCTGCAAAGAATTACAGATATGAGACCCTGATCCGGTATCCAATACCCAGGAAGTAGAGTTTATTGATAGACAGTTTTCAATAACATACACACCTGAAGCTGAAGCTGCAACTCGCTTCAAATCCTGTGTTCTGGCTTTCCAAGCCTTGCAATCTTGTTTCCAGTGACCACTTTTGTGACAATAGAAGCATTCTTCCTTCCCCACCAGCTTCCCCGCTACCTTTGTTGCTTTACCCTTTCCCTTCGTATCCACTTTACCGACACCGCCTCTTGGTTTGGCGGGGGCTTTCTTCTTCTTGCCCTTGGCTTTCGCCCTGGACCTAGAAGAGGAAGATCCTCCTACAAACAAAGTGGATGTCTCCCTACCCTTCTGTAGGGCGCCCTCAGCAGTCCTCAACATGTTCAGAAGTTCGGCAAGTTCAACCTCCTTTCCTTGCATGTTGAAGTTAAGAATGAACTGGGCGTAAGTGGAAGGAAGGGACTGGAGAATCAAATCGGTATAGAGTTCATTCTCCAACGTGGTCCCAAGGTCCGCGAGCTCCTCTATGTAGCCGATCATCTTAAGCACGTGGTCCGCTACCGATGATCCGACGGCCAACCTTGCCGAAAAGAGCTTCTTCGACATTTCGTATCTAGCGATACGAGACTGCTCTCCATACAGTTCTTTTGTATGGAGAAATATGGACTCTAGGTCCATATTCTCGTGCCTCCTCTGATGTTCGTTGTCCATCGAGGCTAGTACGAGGCATCTGGCCCTCGCGCAATCTATCTCCCATGTCTTACGGATTTCAACATCCGCGACGCTGGAGGTGGGACCTGGGACAGGGGGAGCTTTGGTGGTAAGTATATACCCCAGCTTGTCATAAGTGATAGCCATCTTGACATTCCTGAGCCAATCTTTGTAGTTTGGCCCTGTCAATATGTTTTTATCTAATAGTAACTTAAGTCCGGTCATCTTGAATGGTCGCTGCAATTAGGAGAGAGAAAAGAAACACTTTAGCATGATGCTCTTGCAAGTTTAGAGTGGTTTTTAGTTTGTCTAAACTGGATGGCTCCCACTGTCTCTCGAATCCCTTCTCAAACCGTAAAGAAAAGGATTAGCCGGGATCATTCTCACCGTACAATACTTGCTTAACCGTTCAGCCAGGCCAGTGTCGGTACTTCGAGGGAGGTTTTCCAACGCTTTCGCGAAGTTCCTTAATTAAGTAACCTCTTTTCCCTGTGGGCGTAGCCCCGCTAACACCTTTCTAGGCACCTACTAGGTTTATAGCATTGATCGTTAAGTGAGAGTTTTCCCGAGGAGTAGCATATACTCACAGTAGGATCGGGATCCAAATATCATCGCGTGATAAAGCCGAAGGAATCCTACCAGAATCATCACACTCCAAATGGTATGCAACACTAGCAAGTTTCAGTACTTATGAAACTCCCGATGTGGATTTTTGCCCCATGCTCTTATGACCTTGACTTTGGCCAAAATATCATAAGTCACATGTCAAGTTCTACCCGTCATTCTCCTGGTTAATTTGGACCCACCCGTACCTACCCTTGACTTTGGCCAAAATGGCAGCACGACTGTCCCAAATCAACGCATCTATCTATGCTGCACATGAATACCCAAACGCTACCAATCACTATGCCTTGACTTTGGCCAAAATACATAGCTTGAATACTTTTGACCATTCATGTGGAATGACGGAGGGCTACGAATGGTTTTGGCGAAACCGTGAACGTAGTGAACTTGATATAATCGATGGAACGAGATAGCTTTTAAAAGGAGTGGTTCAAGCTCCGCGTTTAAAAGTTTAGTTTTGAAAAGAACCGAGTGGTTTTCAAAGTGTTCCAATCGACTTTTACTTGGTTTATTTCTTGCATTAGTTCTTTTAATGCGTCCCATCATTTAATCCTACCATTGCAGAAAACAACCAAAATATGACGTACGCTTATGCCATTCGCATTCGCCACGGGGCCCCGTCATCACCCGTTAGGTTACTTAACTAACGACAGAGCGGGGGCTGGGCTAGCGCGGCTGTAAAACATAAGCAACGCCTAAATAGTTATTATATATAAATATATAGCAATGATAGACATTACAGATCACAGATGAATACATTGGATATACTAGGAATCCGCAATGCGTTCGAGCCTGCAACGCAAAGCGGATTACACGGTCGCGGTGAATAGCCAATACCCCACCCAAGACCCCTACGGGTGCGGCAAACTACCCGCCAAGCACCCGAAGCGAAGCAACCTCCCTCACCACCATGAGTAGGCCACTCGGCACTTCGAGATACCCGGTAGTTTGTGCACCCCCTCCTTGGGTCTATCCTAGGAGCAAAAACAGTAAAAAGAATTATACAATGACGGCTACAACCCCGACCCGGTTGTGCGGCCATACAAAGAATATTATTACATCAATTTACATGTTACAAATGAATGAAAGAAAAACAACGCTCATCTCACATCCACCCCGGCCATTCACCCGCGACAATCCAATCCATTCATATCCACAAACCAATAACAATCACAGATCATGTATAACCCCGACTAATCGTCTTATAGCGATTAGCCGACGTTCAATACATGCAAGCATTACAGATATAACCGATGTAGTTAAAGTGTAGTGAAGTTCCGAAAAATACGGATTTATAGGCCCCCAAAAATAAATTTTAGTTCTGGAAAATCTGGGCACATATAACATATCCTAAAAATCCTAAAACCAACACAGAAACATACTGCACCAAAAACGATACAGAGAGGGGACAAGACGGTCGCGCTTCCGCGGCAAGAGCTTCCTTATGCCGCGGAAGCGCGGTCCTCTAGACTCCTCTCTGGTTCGTCTTTGGTGGTATTTCACACAAAACCCTGAGATAATTTTTGAAGTATAAAGTTTTTCATTTTGACCAGAAAAAAAATTAACAGAAACTAGGGTTTTCCGAGTTTGTTTTTTCGATTTTCCGGTTTCGAAACTTCGTTACACTTAACTACTTAGCTAGTTTAGGTTTAGTTAGGCTCTGATACCACTGTAAGTCCGTGTTGCCCACCCCGGTGCTTACGGGGAGGCGGAAAACATAATAAAAAACGGATTTTTAATGACTTAGGCAACATGGACCAAGCTTGTGAGGATCTTTGCTAAACGAAAACTAGCTAAAGTAAACTAACAACTAACTAAGTTGTAGAAAGGTTATACCTTGAGCTCGAACTCCTTCTCTCCTTGCTCGTCGGAATGGTAGAAAGGCCTCACCTTGCTTGTCTTCTTCCGTCAAAGAAAGATCCACTTGAAAGCCACCACCTTTAGCTTCAACTCCAAGCTAGGAGTAACTAGAGTGCAAGAAATGCTAAGACTTGAACCCTAGAAGAGAGTAGAGAGGATCAAGTGAAGGTTTTTCTCAAGCTTTTTGTTTCTCAACACATGAGAGGGAGAGAGCTTGAGGGAGAGGATGAACAAGAGAGAGAAATGATATGAGAGAATGAGAAAATAATAGAGCTCTTCTCACTAATATGTGTGAATTAATTTAATTGAATAATTAGCTAGATAATTATCATGGTAAATCATGACATGACCATTATCATTTCAAATTGCAAAGATCAAAAAGCATCTTCCAAAAGAAATTATGATGGTCAAAGTGTCAACCTAGGTCAACAAGTCAAAGAAGTCAAATGGTCAACAACCACAACCATGGATAATTATTAAACTAATTACTAATTAACAATAACACACACATAAATATTAGGGTTAATAAAATGACAATAGCCATTAACCCTAATCAAGGTCCTCTCCCTCAATCTCAAGCAACTGTGCATACGCACCCGCATTCGTGATCCGAGGAACACGAACACAATGAGAAAAACCAATCTCAAATCATATACTAGGATCCGGCTTAAACCAAAGCCCGCTAGTATAAACTGTCCGGACAGCAAACGTGCACAAGTGCGCGGATGCGAACGAACCCTGTCGCAAAACCATGCGACCTCTACTCATTTTGCCTAAAGGCGAATAGCTCTCTGTGTGGGACTCTAAAGACTCGACACTACGCTGGCAGTGGGTTTAACCACAGACCGCAAGCGGCACTAGCTGTACGTAACGGTCCCCAGGTAGATGTCGATAAGAAGACTGACGAGGTGAACCCCATCTGCACTCCTACTGAGCCTGTATGTGACAGTCTCCGTACAGTCCGGTCTGTTCGTCTGATACATCGCATGGCGGGCCTAGGGGGGCGGTGAACGTCAGTCCCCTAATAGCGGTACAAGTCGTGTCGGAGTGTAGCCCAGAACACCCTGAGATAACACTGGAAACCTACCAGTATATCTCGCTTGCCCTGGCCAGGGACTACTCGTGTAATGGCTCTCCTGGACACAGCGCGATGTCAACCCCCATTACCGGGAGAGACGAATCCTGTCTAACCGTCACTGCTTCCAAGTGCTTCGGGACTGCACCCAAAAACTACCTGTTTGCACAGCTCCTTTGAGCCGTGGTAGGGTAGTAATCAAAGTGCAGTGGGAACACACTCGAGGCGAAGTGACAGTGTCAAGTCAGCGGACTAAGCTGTACTCATGTCACCTGGGAACTGATAACTGACGATAGGTATATTACCAACCAACAGTTCCCGACGAGTCCTGTCCAGTGTACTCGTAACCTAACGAGAACCCGCATACTATCCCAAGTACGACGTACTAACGGCTGTGGGACAGACCGTCTCCCATACTGGGATGAGAAGCGCATACGCTAGTCTACTCCGGAGTATCGATGCCCTGTCTCGATAGTCCAACGACCAGGGACCTGTATAAGGATGTGCTTATAGATTACCCAGCTCCCACGAGTGCGAGCGCCATCACAACGCTGGTAATCAAGCAAAGATCCTAAGGGCTCTACTAATATGTATACCAGCAATATGCTAAAAGAAACACATGCACATATTAAAGCAGAGACAAACCAAGTAGCATACTACCATTTCGAGAAAGATTGTATATACAACTGTGAATATCCCAAGCTTCCATTAAGTAATATACAAACTAGTATGATACAGTAATGGCCTCTAGGGCATATACACTAACATAAAGCCCTTAGGATGTGTACTCGACTACTGCTACTGTGATGAGATCATACTAGTGGGGTCACGGTAGTCGACGAGTGCATCCTATAACTGTTCCTAGTCGAGGGTGTATCGAGACAGGGCATCGATACACCAGAGCAGACTAGCGTATACGCATCTTGACCCATATGATGGGCGATGGATGATCCCATATCCATCGGTGTTTGACATCAAGCATGGTGTACGGGTGCTCAGTAGAGACTGGGTACACTGGACGGACTCGCCGAGAACTCCCAGATGGTATTATACCTCACGTCAGATGGCAGTTCTCTGGTGACACTGGTACAGGTTAGTCTGTAAACCCGAGATCGTCATAGAGTCTTGTGTGATTCCCACTGTGCATTCATTTCCATCATACCACGTCCAAGAAGGCGTGCAGAAAGATGGCTTTTGGGTACAGTCCCGAATCACATGGAGGCAATGAGCGATAGGAGGGGATTCGTCTCTCCCGGTTTAGGGAGTTGATGTTGCGCTGTGTTCGATTGGCTATAACTGGAAATCCCAGGGCAGGGTTGCTGAGATTTACTGGTAAGTGTTATCAGTAGTTTCTCGAACTGTTATAGACCTCATATCGACACGACTTATCAAGCTACTGGGGTCTGATGTTTACCACCCCTAGGCGAGATATGCGACATATCAGAAGACGAGACCGGACTGTACGGGAGTGTTACTGACTGGATTCACAGGAGAATGTGCAGGCTTGCTTGTTGATCTTCTAAGCGATCAATACCTGGGTGGCTGTTGCGTTTAGCTGACCGCTTGCAGCTTATTGGTGTTTGATATGATCATCACCTACTGCCGGCGTATTGACGATTCTTTAGAGTCCTACACGGATGTTTCTTGGCTCAGGCAAAACGGATTGGAGCACATATATGATATGTGCGGGACCGAGAACAATACGTGTATGTGATACCGTATTAGATTCTCGTGATATGAGATATCGGCCGGGTATATGAGATATAGCCGGGTCATCGGATCAAGTGTTGATTTGATGAACTGATACAGATTATATTAGTCGGTTATTTGTGAAATAGCCGGATTATCGGATCAAGTGTTGATTCGATAATTTAATGTATAATTATATATTTGATATATTAAATTACATTAACTAATACAACCTCACTAAAAGATTCTTTTTCTCACTCGGGTAATACATTGATATATACGCGATATATGTTAATTGTATTATTTTATTTTGTTACAATAAATATTGTATATGTGATATATAATATTGTAACATGTTATGGTTATAAATGCAACATGTTTTGTGGAGTTTAATTATGGTTAGGGTTTGGATTAGGGTTAAGCAAGCATGAAGCTTTCAAGAAGCTTCTTGAAGCTTTCAAGAAGCTTCTTGAAGCTTTGACTTTGACTTTGGATATTTTGTGTAGATATTTGCTTAACTCAACCTAACCCTTCACCATAGTTAACTCTCTACATGGGTTAAGACTTCATTCTTAACCCATGGTTGCATTTCTAACCTCACGATGGTTTTCATTATTCATCACAAAAGAAAATGATCTTCTTCTTCCTTCTTCTTCTTTCATGGAAAAGCTTACTAGCTTTTTGATTAGTGATGAAAATGAGTGAGATTAAAAAAACAAATGAGAGCTAAAATCCTGCTTCATCATCCTAATCTATTCTAGCCATTTAGATTAGGGTGTTCACTTCATTTAGTGAGTGAGAGCTTGTGTTAATGAAACTTCAAGGTAGATCATCTTTGTTATCGAAGATCGGAAGCAAGCTTGCATCTTTCTCTTCATGGAGCCTCTCGAGAGTCCGGAACCTGATGATCGCAACGGTTGTAATCCCAAACTCTTAGATGTTAAAGTGTTTAACATGCTTCGTTTCACCTAATCTCTAGTCTAAGATCTTGGTTTAGGGTTGTTCGGCACGGCTAAATTTTAAATCGGGTATGGTTGATGCCTTATAGACCCTTGTGCGTGTGCCCAGTAACCCTACAGTGGTATCAGAGCCAAGCTAGAGCTTTAGGCGAAGTCTGGGCGCAGTTTAATGTCCGATCGAACCAGGAAACCCCGATTTATACCCTTCTTTGGATTTTTTTCAAAAATGTTGATTTTTTCGTATTAAAAATACTCAAAAAAATCAGCAGGGAATTCTATAGAACTGTGTGAAAAACGACAACGCAATTCGCCCAAGGCATCGCGGAACCGCGGCATGAGCATGGGTCGCGCGGCGGTTCCGTGGCCGTACAGTGAAATCGTTGTTTGCTTTTTGAACAGTAAAGTCCCTATGTATTTTTTGATCCTTCTGGGTATTCTTAATTCTTCTCAAGTGTTGAGTTTTCTGGGATGTATTAGGGACTCGTTGATTCGATCGGATAATTTAACTTCGTTTATGTTTTTCTGGATAATTTCAGAAGTTGTTAAAAAGTTCGAACGGATATCAATAACTCATTTTTTCCCATGTCGGAAAATTTTTCAAAAGTTGGATTTTTACTCGAGTTTGCAACTTCCGGAAAATCATGCAAGTAAGGCGGTGGACCCTCTAGAAGAACACAAACCTTAACTCGATTATGTGACCGTCTGAACCGCCTCTGAACCTTAGGGTTTATGGCAGTACAGCGTTGCCACACGTGAGGCGTTGGCTTGACCCTTCTATGGCTGGACCATTGGTACTGTGGCATGTGATAGATGCTTTTAAACTCCGCTCAAATGTTGAGCTATTTGAGAAAACTTGGGTGTTTTATTATTCGATCGGAAAGTTTAACATTGTCTATTTATCTGGAATGTGATACAATATTTGGAATCCACATGTAGTTATGAGATAACTAATTTGAATGTTATAAATCTAGCAGTTCAGTCTCAGTTGATCGGTTGCCACGGGATTTTGTTATGATCAAAAGTCCCTCGCAATCACGTAGCGTACGCGGAAACTCGCCGGGTAAACTTAACAGACAGCCACGCCCCATAGCCCCGACCAAGTGACTGTAGGAGAACCCCGTCGCCAAAAGCATCCGTTCGGGTGCTCGCGGCAGCGGTGTTCCGCCTTAGTGCACTTCGTCGACGGCATCCGGGGGTGCGGCCGTCTACTAAAGTTTGCGACGAGCATTCGATCAGGTCGTCGGGAATCTTGTTGAATTGCCCGACTTGATATTGAAAAGAGTTTTCGATAATGAGACTAAAATGCAGAGTTTTTAATTGTTAGGCATGAGATGTCTAAGAAATTCATTTGGTTAGGCATGCGATGTCTAAGGTGGTCGCGGATTCCAACTGTTGTAGTTTTACACTTTCTTTTCTGCGATCGTAAGTGTAATATGTGGTGTATCGCCGGTTTCGTTGCTATACATCAATGACAATTGGGATACGCATATTTACTTACGTTGATGATATGTGATATTATATGTTGTTGTGATATGTTATATTGGATCGTCGCGTTTTGAATAGACGGGTGTTTTATGTGAGATGAGGGTTTTTATTTTCATTCATGCAAAATTCATTTGTATGTAATATTCTTTTATTAGGGCACTTCCGGGATGAGGATGATGTCACCATTGTATATTATTTACTTTTCCGCATTAGGTAGACCTAAGGCGGGGAGCACAAGTAACCGGGTTCTAGGGTCCAGTAGGAGACCATCTCGAGGAGTCGAGACCGGGTCTCCTAACCCTAGAATGGCCAGTGTTGCTTGCCGCTCTCGTAGGGGTCTAGTGATATGGGTTTGGCTATTCATCGCGACCGTGGAATCCGTGTATTATACAGGCTCGTATTAAAACACGGACATCCTAGTATATCCATTATTTCATATATGTTATTCTGCTGCAATGTTCTGTGATGAGATCATATTACTGCCTAAGACGAATGTTTATATTATATATATGAGATATATGTTATATTGCAGATTTCGTTTCAAATGTGATGCTTGTGAAGCATAATAAAATGGGACTTCATTAATAAGATTAATGAAACTAAAAGAAACCTAAAGATGTCGTAGAAACTTGTTTAAAAACTGGTAGCTCTAGTTCTTGCTTTGCATAGCGGTGTTCCTTGTAGAACATCCAGCACCTTATTCGATAAGGAAAGAGCCGAGATCCCTTCACCGGGAGTGACCTCTTTAGTGAAACTAGCAGATGCTACAAACACGGTTTGTCTTTTGATTGCTTCTATAGTTTTTGCTTTGCACAGCGATATTTGTGAAATATCCTGCACCTTATTCGATAAGGAAAGAGCCGGCAATCCCTTCACCGGGAGTGACCTCTTTAGCGAAACTAGAAAAGCCTCAAAAACACTCCATTTAAAATCACTCGATTCTATAACGATATCAAGCTCATTACGCAAAGGGTTTTCTTAAAAACCTGTCGTAGCCCTCCGTCATTTCAGATAAGTACTACTTAGTATTCGTGCTGCGGTAGTTTGGCATTCGTCAAGGAGTAGTGTACGGTAGCTAACTAGTGCTTATCTGCTAGCATACGATGCGATTGAATTAGGGTTTTCGTACGGTGTTGTTTGGCATTCGTCAAGGGTCGTGCGGGTAGGTTTAATTCAATCATGAAATGTACGGGTTGAACTTGACTTGCGGACTATGGGTGGTTTGGCATTCGTCAAGGTCATAGAACGCTAGGGGTAAAATATTATTGGGAATTTCGAGTGTTGAAATTTGCAATGAGATTGCATACCTTCTATGAGATAGTTGGATCCCGATACCCGCTGCGAGTAAGAATTACTCCTGGGAGAGTTTTACACATTACAATTTGCCGATCAAGTAGGTGTCTAGAAAGGTATCAACGGGGTTACGACCCTGGGAAAACGAGGTTTACTTTAATTAGGTCCGTGCGAAAGCGCGGGGAACCTCCCTAAAAGTACCGGCACTGGCCTGACTGAAAGATTGGCGAACTTGTAGAGTATAATTAATCCCGGCTAGTCTTTCCTTTTAGGGTTTGAAGGAAGATTTGACTAAAACAATGGGAGACATCCTGGTTAGATAAATTGATAACCAATCTAATCTTGTTAAAGCGCATGCTGAGTGTTTTCTTCTCTCTCTCTCCTGGTTACGACTATATCACGCCTTAATCAAGATAATAATACGGATGTATTGACCGAGCCCACTTGTTATACTGTGCTAAGGAACGTTGGTCCCGCTCCAAGTTATAATTGTTATAAGACAGAGCAGGAAATAAGGGATTACCAGAATTCCCGTGCCGCCCAAACGAAGAAAGTACATGTTGATGCATCTTCTTCGGTTATGTTCATTACACAGAACTGTTTCTCAATATCCTTTACGTCCTGGGTATTTGATACCGGATCAGGATCCCACATATGTAATTTGTTACATGGGCTACAGATAGGTAGAGAACTGAGAACGGGTAATAAATTTCATGAGATAGAAACGGTGCAAGTGTTGCAGCCAAGTCTGTTGGAAGTTATCACCCTGTATTACCGGAATACATTGATTCTGAATGAATGTTATTAGATATCGAACCTGATATACAATATCATATCAGTCTCTTTATTAGTAAAGAAGGATATAATTTTGTATTGTTGGATAATGTTTTGAACATTTCCTATATCAAGAGTTGATCGGTTCAGGCATGTTATCTGAAAACATAGACGTTCTAAATCAAACCACAGTTCTTAACGTACAGAACACACACAAGAGGAAGAGTTCAGAAATGAACGAATCCTTCTTGAGGCATTGTAGACTAGGTCATATCAATTCGACCCGACTGGCTGAAATTACATTTAGATGCATATTTAAATTAGTTTGAATTTACATCTTGTGAAACTTGCCGGTCATGTCACAAAGATAAGATGACCACAGCTCTGTTTATTGGAAACAGAGAAAGAGTTAGTGAACTTTTGGGATTGATACATGTTGATGTATGAGGTCCCCTGTCTACACATGCCAGGACCGGTTCTTTGTACTTCATTACATTCACTGATTATCTCTCAAGATCCGGACATATGTTCCTGTTGAAACACAAGTCTGGAACTTTTGAGAAATTCAATGAATATAAGTTGGAAGTAGAGAACCAAAAACGGGTATAAATATTATGTCCTTTGATGAGATCAGGAAGGAGAATACTTGAGCACGGAGATCCTGGACTATTCTAAAGGAGAATGAGATTCTCTCTCAGCATTACTCCTCCGAATACACCACAGTACGTCGGTGTATCGGGGCGGAGCAATTACACCCTATGTGATATGGTGTGCTCTATGATGAGTACTACTGAGTAGCCTATTTCCTTTTGGGAATTATGCACTTGAGAAGTTGCATACCTATTGTATATGGTTCCAATCAAATCAGTTGCCTACCACTTCATATGTGATATGGAATGGGAAGAGCCCATATCTTAAGTATGTTAAGATTTGGGGTTGTCCACCCTATGTCTAAAAGCAAAATCCAGACAAGCTCGAGGCAAAGTCAGTTCTGTAGAAGTTTGTTGGATATCCCAAGCATTTGCAAGGGAATATCTTCTACCTATCCGAGGAACAAAAGAGTTTTTGTTTCTCAGCGTGCCACCTTTGTGAAAGGGAATTTCTTGTGAAGAAATTAATGGTCATGAGGTAGAACTGGAATGAGTTCCAGCTATACAAACTGCAGCTGATGATTTGGCAGAACCGAAGGATTCAATAGTTTCCAACAAACCTCAGCCTCTCCACCGATCTAGTAGGGTTTCTTATCCACCTGAGAGATACTTCGGTTTCTCTATGAAAGTGGGAGCGAGGATTGCATCATGAGATGATGATCCAACTAGTTTCGAGCTGGCCATCACGAGTGCGACTCTGTAAGAATGGCTAGATGCTTAGTGATCTGAGATGGAATCCTTATACACCAACAAAGTATGGACTTTGGTTGTTTTATCTGAAGGGTTAAATCCCCATCAGGAGCAAGTATATCGTAAGAAGATTACTTGGTGTACATGGAAAAGTTGAGACTTTCAAAGCTATGCTTAAGTCTATCCAGATCCTACTTGCCACAGGTACATACCATGACTACGATATCTGGCGGTTGGGTGTCATGACTGCTTTTCTAAATGATGGTTTGGAAGAGAGCGTCTATAAGTACACAGCCAGAGGGCTTCGTAAACAGTGGGAGCAGCGGAAACGTGAGCAAGATGTTTTATGTGATAAATCAGGCATCGCGGAGTTGGAACGTCTGTTCTGATGTGGTAGTCAAAGAGTTTGACTTCATCAAAATGGTAGATGAACATTGTATATATAAAAAAGGTAGTAGGGAGTATGGTGGTGATCCTCGTAGTGTACATGGATGACATACTCTTGATAGGAAAGGAGTTTCCTATGCTACGCTCGGTCAATCTCCGCTTATCACAAGGATTCTCCATATAGGATCAAAATGATACCTCTTAAATCCTGGGTTTTGAATCTATGAGATAGATCTAATTGGATGTTAGGATACTCACTAGTTGTAGTGAGATGGTATTAATCGATCCGGGGGAGAATCACTGGAAAAGTTCCAGGGTGATAAGGACGACTGAATGTCAGTCGCAGGCATTGTCTTTACCCTCGGTGGAAGGACAGTATGTTGGAAGAGTTCCAAGCTAGATACCGTGACTTACTAGATGATTAAAGGGAAGATACATCGTTACAAAGGATGCTACCAAAGAGGCAGTCTGGATATATATAAGTTCATGAGATGAACTTCATTCCTACTATTGTGTGACAATGGAGTTGTGGCTTATGCCAAGGAACCCCCGTCCCATCAGAAATCCGGATATAATTCTTAGGCGGTATCACCTGATCATGGAGATGGTTGATCTCCAGGGAGATCGAGGTTAGGAGAGTAGACACAGAGGACAACAGCGCGGATCCACTCACAAAGGTCTTTTTCCCAGTGGAGACTTTTATGGGATGGTTGAGTATGACTTACTTCAACCACAACTAAATGTTGGGTATGCGATACCACAACAGATCGCCCTTGTGCAAGTAGGAGATTGTTAGTTATATGTATGCCCTAGAGGCCATTACTGTACATACGATGTATATTGTAGTGGATGCTTGGACATATATAGGGAGGACTTTCTTGCTCGACATGATAGTATGCTATATGGTTGTACTTTCTCTTAATATGTACTCCCATTGTCTCTATGTTACATGTTGATAAAGCCCTTAGGATGTGTACTCGACTGCTGGGACTATGATGAGATCATACTAGTGGGGCCACGGTAGTCAACGAGTACATCCTATAACTGTTCCTAGTCGAAGATGTATCGAGACAGGGCATCGATACACCAGAGTAGACTAGCGTATATGCATCTTGACCCATATGATGGGTGATGGATGATCCCATATCCATCGGTGTTTGACATCAAGCATGGTGTACGGGTGCTCTGTAGAGACTGGGTACACTGGACGGACTCGCCAAGAACTCCCAGATGGTATTATACCTCACGTCAGATGGAAGTTCTCTGGTGACACTGGTACAGGTTAGTTTGTAGACCCAAGATCGTCATAGAGTTTTGTGTGATTCCCACTGTGCTTTGATTTCCATCATACCACGTCCAAGAGAGCGTGAAAAAAGGTGGCTTTTAGGTACAGTCCCGAATCTAATGGAGGCAATGAGCGATAGGAAGGGATTCGTCTCTCCCGGTATAGGGAGTTGATGTTGTGCTGTGTTCGATTGGCTATAACTGAAAATCCCTGGCCAGGGTTGCTGAGATTTACTGGTAAGTGTTATCAGTAGTTTCTCGAACTGTTATAGACCTCATATCGACACGACTTATCAAGCTACTGGGGTCTGACGTTTACCACCCCTAGGCGAGATATACGACATATCAGACGACGAGACCGGACTGTACGGGAGTGTTACTGACTGAAATCATAGGAGAATGTGCAGGCTTGCTTGTTGGTCTTCTGAGCGCTCAATACCTAGGTGGCTGTTACGTTTAGCTGACCGCTGGAGCTTGTGGGTGTTTGATATGATCATCACCTACTGCCGGCGTATTGACGATTCTTTAGAGTCCTACACAGAGGTATCTTGGCTCAGGAAAAACGGAGTAGGACCACATATATGATATGTGCGGGACTGAGAATAATACGTGTATGTGATACCGTATTAGATTCTCATGATATGGGATATCAGCTGGGTATATGAGATATAGCCGGGTCATCGGATCAAGTGTTGATTTTATGAACTGATACAGATTATATTAGTCGGTTATTTGTGAAAAAGCCGGATTATCGGATCAAGTCTTGATTCGATAATTTAAAGTATAATTATATATTTGATATATTAAATTACATTAACTAATATAAGCTCACTAAAAGATTCTTTTTTCTCACTCGGTTAATGCATTGATATATATGCGATATATGTTAATTGTATTATTTTATTTTGTTACAATAAATATTGTAACTGTGATATATAATATTGTAACATGTTATGGTTATAAATGCAACATGTTTTGTGGAGTTTAATTGTGGTTAGGGTTTGGAGTAGGGTTAAGCAAGCATGAAGCTTTCAAGAATCTTCTTGAAACTTTGACTTTGACTTTGGATATTTTGTGTAGATATTTGCTTAACTCAACCCAACCCTTCACCATAGTTAACTCTCTACATGGGTTAAGACTTCATTCTTAACCCATGGTTGCATTTCTAACCTCACGATGGTTTTCATTATTCATCACAAAAGAAAATGATCTTCTTCTTCCTTCTTCTTCTTTCATGGAAAAGCTTACTAGTTTTTTCATTAGTGATGCAAATGAGTGAGATTAAGAAAACAAATGAGAGCTAAAATCCTGCTTCATTATCCTAATCTATCCTAGCTATTTAGATTAGGGTGTTCACTTCATTTAGTGAGTGAGAGCTTGTGTTAATGAAACTTCAAGGTAGATCATCTTTGTTATCGAAGATCGGAAGCAGGCTTGCATCTTTCTCTACCTGGAGCCTCTTGAGAGTCCGGAACTTGATGATCGCAGCGAAGGGACCACAACACGGAGCTTATAAAGTGAAGGACCAGACTACAATGGTTGTAATCCCAAACTCTTAGATGTTAAAGTGTTTAACATGCTTCGTTTCACCTAATCTCTAGTCTAAGATCTTGGTTTAGGGTTGTTCGGCACGGCTAAATTTTAAATCGGGTATGGTTGATGCCTTATAGACCATTGTGCGTGTGCCTAGTAACCCTGCAGTTGCTGCCAGTATTTGGTTCTTTGGTTTCCTGTATTATATCGACAAATTTCTGATTCCGTTATTTGACCTAAATAATCTGGCACAAGATCTCAGTAAAGAATGTGAGAGATACAGAATATATGCGTGAAATATTTACACACAATTTCCTTCATAATGCCGGTTATAATGTACATCACATGTTAAATGATCTTTTGCAGATAAATTCTTAATAAGTGTTATATTTATACCAAACACGTTTAGATGATTAGAAAGAGTAAGGAAATTGTCCTGTTGAAAATGCAGTATTTTCGACTGAACATCATGTTCGCAAACCCGTCTTAAAGAACATATAGCAGTTAGACGAGCTATACTGCTTTAATGACATTCACGGTCGCATATAGTAATGTATGCACTGATAAACACACACTTAATATTTCGATTGACTAAACTTTTCCAACTTGGCCCCAAATGCAAAACAACAATCAAACCAATCTTGGCCAAAACCATATATCATAAAAAATCATATTTCCAAGAATAAGAGTGCCAGAAGAAATTTGGCCCACTTTGGCCACAAGACGACCGCGGAACCGCGGCCAATAGGCTAGTATTGCCGCGCTTCCACGGCCAACTTGTTTGTTCAAGCGTCCAAATTTCTCGCGGTCCCCTAAAAATACCAGGACGTAAGACCCTCTGAAAAAAATTCTGAACAGATTTTAAAACGGCAGCAAACACTATAAAATGGAAACGCGATTTGGAAAAATTGGTCGATCGAGATTTTAACCTTGTGCAAACTAACTAGTATAGGTTTATGGGTTGGCTTTGATACCATATTGGTTTATGCCAGCGCCCTGGACATCTACCGTGACCGTTTGCGGAAGAAAATTTTTATAAACTGGCGCTAGAACAACCTGATAACCCGGATCTACCATAAACATAAAGCTAACAAACTAAAGAGGAGTTTAGAATGGTTATACCGAATGATCTGAGTCCTTCGGTCTTCTACCATCTTCCTAAGCTCCTAGAGGCCACCACGATCAAGCTTGATCGCCGGTCTCCCTCCATCGAAGATGATCCACCTGAGGATTTGTAGTTCGAGCTCCAACCTCATAGCCGAGGTAACTAGGGTACTTAGTTCGCTAAACTAGATAGCTTAGAGGATGTAGAATCTAATGATGGATTAATTTGTCTCCAAACACCTTAGGTTTCTCAACGCATGAGACTTGAACGGTGGAGGTAGAAGAAAAAGCTTGAGGATGAGAGTGTAGTGTAACCATGGAAAAATGGCTAAGTGTTGTGAGCTAAAGAAAATGAATCAAGCCTCAAAAAATATCTCATAATACCAACAAATATCAAGCATGCTTCATTAATGGATCCATGAGTCACCCCATGAGTCACCAAGTGAGCCATGCTTAATAAAAGCCAAATAACACCGCATCCCATCGACCTTATTAACCATTTTATCTAAATGGTTATAACAAAAATGAGGTGTCATCTTCTAGAAGAACCTTGTAAAAAATTATAAGAATACCCCTTATGTAAGTGCACGGCGGCGCCCCGGCCGTCTGAGCGAAGCCAAAATGCGGAAACGATAATTTTACAAAACTTGTAAACCGGCACCACCGCTCACTAAAAACCCGAATCGGGCCATTAACCTACTCCTAGCTAACTAGAGAAGGGGTAGAGAGATATACTGAGCGATCCGTGTCCTTCGGTCTTCTCATCGTCGTCCCGATCTCCCCGCGGAATCTCCGGTCTTCATCTCCTCGTCGGAAGGGCACCACATCGCCGGGTTCTTTTACGGGCTCCCACCTCTGGAACGAGGCAACTCGAGCATGAAGTTGGCAAGTCGACGTGCCCAAGGATACTGTAGATAAAGTGTATAAAGCTTTGTCTCATTGGGGATTGAAGTTGCCATTTGATGGAGGAAATAAACTATGGAGAGAGGTGAGGAATATATAGCATGCAAAGAAAATGAGATCAACATTTTTCCTCTCAACAAAAATGAATTCCCCTCACCCCTAAAGAATGGCCGGCCACCATCTCTTTGTGAAAAGGAGAGAGAGAGAGAAAATAATACAAGGAAGAGAAAAGAGATGATCATGAGGAATAATCATTACTACCAAATCCCCACTCTATCACCTAATCATATCCCATCACCATCAAGCAAAGTCAAGCAATGATGAACCAATGAAGTCAATGGATGGTGCACCATCATGATGCATAAAAAGTCTTCTCCTTTGCACAATTGCAAATGACCCCTTCCACCAATTTTCAGCCAAAAAAAGGAAACAAAGGAAAATGGCCGAAACGGAAAGCAAACTGGCAACTTCAGAAAACTGATCCCGTAATAAATTACAGGAAAACCCCGCGACTGTATATACATACCCGCATTTGTATTTCGACCGAATACAAATGCAATGAGACAAAATCTACACTGTACAATACTAGGATCCGGCTTAAACCAAAGCCTACTAGAATTATCCGTCCGATCATGATACGTGCAATACCGCACGTATCTGATCGAACCCTGCCATATATCCATACGGCCTCTACAGCGTTTCGCCCGAAACTTGAGAAACGGTCTGTGGGGACTCTAAAGACTCGTCGATGAGCGAACTCATCCTGACCCCCTACTGAGCCTGTCAATGACAATATCCGTACAGTCCGGTCCGTTCGTCTATGAGCATTGCATGGCGGGCCTAGGGGGATGGTAAAGTTCAGACCCCCAAAAGCGGTACAAGTCGTGTCAGAGTGTAGCCCAGAACACCCTGAGATATTACTGGAATACCTACCAGTAAATCTCCTATCTCGGCCAAGGACTTCGTGTAATGGCTTTCCTAGACACAGCGCGACCTCACCCCCAATACCGGGAGAGACGAACCCCTGAAGATCCGCTCACTGCCTCTATGTGACTCGGGACTGTACCCAACTAAAACCTGTTTGCACGACTCCTTTGAGCCGTGGTAGGGTAGTAACCAAAGTACAGTGGGAACTCACACGAGGCAAATGATGATCTCAGATCGATGAACTAACCTGTACACATGTCACCAGGGAACTGCTATCTGACGTCTGGTATAAGACCTACTAGCATGTTCCCGGCGAGTCCTATCCGGTGTACTCATAACCCAATGAGCACTTGTATACATCTTAGGTGAACCAATTCACACCATTGGCTTGTGAGACCGTCCACTGCCCCTTGTCGGGGTCTCGACTGTATACACTAGTCTACTCTGGCGTATCGATGTCCTGTCTTGAAAACTCCCACGAATAGGGACCTTTTAAGGATGTGCTTATAGACCCCATCTCCTACATATATAATCGCCATCATACTGCTGGCCGTCAAGAAAGAATCCTAAGGGCTCTATCAATGTGCAATAGTGACCTGTAAGGTCACCTGAAACAGTACACGATGATAAAGATAAACCAGATAGCATACTATCATCTTGAGTAAGACTGTCCTACCGGCATAGGTCCTCTCTCAATCATTGCAATCACGTGCCTGTGATCCAATAATTGACTCTGAGGGCACTATCTCCAATAATCTCCCACTTGCACTCAAGGCTAATTATTGCGATGTCGCATACTCACAGCCCGTGTGATACCGAACACCCTACTCCTCTACTAATCAGTCTCACAAAACCCGTTTGCGAAACTAATGCGTTCGAGGAATAGCCTCAGTAAGTGGATCCGCCCTAATGTTTCTTTCTATGTCTTTCTTTATCTTAAGTTCGTAGAGAAAGCCATCTCCCGAAATGAGCAATACCTGTCTTAGAGTATGTCTGGATATCTGATGGGACCTAGTTCATAAATGAACTCCAAATCCAAACTTCTCAGACTCTATCGTTAACTGAACTTAATCAGTATCCTGCGCCATGCCTCCCTCAGTATCCGCTTGGACCGCCTGTCCAAAATACTGCCCCTCGTCAGAGGGAAAACTATAACTCTGACAGCCTCTTTGTCATCCAGGTCACCTTGGAAGCCTGGAATGATAACTGTCTCCTGAATGAGGCTGTCGTTATCATATGCCTAGAACATCCACTTATGTTCTAAATCTGCTTCCGAATGTTTCTCCATGATTGGATTAATATCAACTTATTGCACCTACTGCAAAAACAACATCTGGTGTGGTACTTGACATCTCATGATTGACTCAATTGCCTAAGCAAGTGATCTGCCAATCATGCACATCCCTCTCCCCTTTAGTCTATAAGACACCTTTAGAGAGGGTGACTCCATCACCTGCAGGTACACTACCGTGCCTGGAGTTGTCCATTCTAAAACACCTTTAGAATGCTGTCTAAGTACCCTGATTTGGACATTACTCAAATCTAGATCTAAAACCATAGATCTAGTAACCAGAATGTCTGATATGAAATCCATTTCCTTTGTGGAGAAACCACTGTGTGACGACCAAAGTATAACCGACCGTAGTAAAGGAATTTCACTTCCTACTCTGTGTATGTCATCCAAATACCAGGACATCACACGCTACTACCTTCTTAACATATCCATCTCCTATTCTGATGAAGTCAAACCTATGACTGTCACGTCAGAAATAGATGATCTATCTCCGCTATATCTGCTTTAGTCTATAAATAGACATAAGCCACTTGTCCACTATGCTTCCGCTGCTCCCACTGACTACGACAACCTTCTGGCAGAGTCATATAGACGTACACTTCTAAAGCCAGTTCAGAACGACGCTATACTCATCCTCCTGCTCGGTCTCACAGTCTGGAACAACAGCAATGGCAAGTCTGGGTAAACAAGAACCTCCCTGTCACCGTCTTTGAGCATACCGAAGTACCTCTCGAGTCTCTGAGGTTACCCACCATATCCGCGGAGTGGCCAATGGAATGTCAAGTCAGATTGAATCTTTAGGTTCTTATCAAATTTTCAGTAATCGTTTGCGGTTCTGGAATCACTTCCAGTTCTATCATACTCCCACTACTGTTTTCTGAAAAAATCCATTTCTTTTAAAACTGTGGCGAGTCAAGAACAATATCACTATTGTAGCGTTTTGAAAATCGTTTCGGTGAAATTTCGGAAAAATCGGTAAAATAAGGGGTTTTCTGTAAAAAGTCAAAATGCAAATATCTTATTATAAAAATTAAATATACATATTCTAGCTATGTAATTGCTAGTATTTGGTGTTTATTGAGCCACTGGTGAAATTTCAAATTTTCTGAAAAAAAATTTTATTTTATTATTATTTTAAGCCGTCACTAATACATTTAATTAGGGAAAATTACAAATTGGAATGAGTTGAAACAAATTTTGTGCATCATAAAACATTAAACAAAATTTTATCATGTGGTTTTTGAAACGAAATCGTTTGCCAAAACGATTTAGAAATTATTGAAGAAAAAATGCTTTTTTTTAGTGTAAATGGATGTTTGGGGTATTGTATTGATCATTTTTCATCACCCCACACCCATACCCACACTCACACACCCCCATTTAATTCTTCCATTGGCTGAATTCAGCAGCCCCATCACTTTTCCCCACTTGAATTTCAAAGAAAAGAAAAGAAAGAAAAGAAAAGAAAAGAATAGAAAATGATAGAAATTGAGTGGACATTGACTAGATCTATCTTTCCCCACCTCACTCTCTCTCCTCCCTCACCTAATCCCCACAAATTTCTGGCCGAAACCTGCACAAAAACAGCCCCTCTTGATTCTTCTCCACTTCATTGCAAAACCCACAAAATTCCACCAAAAATCCAAGTCAAAAATCCCACAAAAACAAAATCCAATCTCTACCCATTATTTCTTTGCCCAAGTTAGCATGGATCTTGGAGGAAATTTGGCATTTTGGAGGCCATGATCTTCATGTTGATCTCTTGATCATGAGGTATAAAAATTCTTCCATATTTGTTAATTGTTAGTTGCATGTTTAAAGCAAACTTGTTTAGGTGTTTAAAAAATATAAATAAAGGGGTTTTGAATTCAAGTTTAGAAATTCAAGTGGATGGTTTTGGATAATAGTTAGGGTTTTGTTGTATGATTATGGTGGCAAGCGGGATTCTTCTTTTTGTGGAATGTGAAACATAATCAAATTGTTAGTTGTAAATTGTTAAGTTGAAATTGTAATATTTAAGCTATTTTACTTACTAGATTTTTGGAAAATTATTGAATGTCTTAAATTAAAATATAATTATGGTTTCATGTCATTATTAGTATTATAATAAGTGGTTTAATGCCTTTGGACCATGCAAAACCAAGCTTATTTGTAAAATTGTGAATTTTACATTAAAAAGAGTTAAAGTCGGTATTTTTGCAAACTAGTTTTTTTGAACGTATGTGGTTTGGTGAAATTAAATCGTGGAAATGGTTTTTATGGATTATTTAAGTTATTTAATAAGTATTATGGCCGCTAGAATTGTTTAAACGTCGAGTTTTGTACTAAAACGGGTAATTTTGCTTGCTAGTTTTTCGGAAAAACGGTTTTTAAAGTGAATTTGGGGTTTTTGTGAATTTTAACCTATTTTATATTAAAATTAGTGTTCATGAATGTGCAAATGAGTGTATTTGGGTTTTTCTCGATGGTCTGGCGTTTGTACGCCGACGTCGAGGGTTTTTGGGTTGATTTGTGGAAGCAACCATAGGTTTTTACCTATGTGGGATTCGTGAGTCGTTTTGGTCATGAGTCGGATTTTAATACGACACGGTGCGTTATGATATGTAGGTACCCCATGTGGACTTCGAGACGACAAGCAAGCGCGTGGCGACGTCGGCACCGGCGAGCGAGGATCAGGTGAGTAGATTTATATCTACGGGGAGAAGTCGGGTGGATGGCGTATAGCACCCCCGCAGTCCGTAGTGTAGCTCATATATATATGTTTATATAGGTGTTTTATGATACGAGAATGCTTATTCATGTTATGATTAGGTGTTCATGGTTTAGCTTTGGGTTAGTTGCGAAACCCTAGAGTAGTTGTTATACCCACATACGCACACACAGACTTGAATACTTTACTTTCTTGTGCGCAGATTGGGATGTGTATATATGTATATATGCGTGGGTATGGGATCATGATATTTGATAAAGAGGATACCAGGTGAATAGTATGATGAATGTGATATTGACCCGTACCCAGAATTGGGGATGCCGTACGACGGATTTACGTACGAGCTATATCATGATGATTGATCCGCACTCTTGACTTGGGATGTCTGATTACAGATATGGTATCGGATATGATATTATTGAGGCGGGATCACCGACTAATATATATACAGGTATGTATATGTATCGACTCAGATGTTAGGTGGTTTCCTTACCTGTAGTCCAGCTTGTTAGCTTAGCCCTTTAGTTTAGTTTAGTTGTTAGATTAGATTCGATTCTTACCTATTTCAAAAACTAACGAATCGTGGGTATTTTTAAAGATAGCCAAAGGGATCCTACGGATATTTCAAAAGACGTATCTTTTCATAAAAACACCGTAGCCCCTACTTTCAAAACCCCATGATTCGTGTTATTTCAAAAGGCACCATTTGTAGGACTTATATTAGATTAGTGCAGATTAGTTATAGTTGCGTCTAGTATTCAGCTCCCGCTCATTTTTACTGTTCGCTCCGCATCGCATACTTATATTATAATTTCTTATTGCATTATTAATATCATGCTGTTAGGACACCAGCACCATTACCGATGACGCGTATGTACCACATACACTTACTTGCCGGCTCACACACATCTTCATCGGTAATTGCCCTGTCACGAATACTTTAGAAAATACTATTTCATTTGACATAGGTTGTTAGCTAATAGTTTAGACATGATATTAGTGTACTTGCCTTATATGCTAGTTAGACATTGTAGTTATTGCCTTCTACTTCATGCATGTTATTATTCACGGTTGTGTCGCATTTATGGATTCTCATGCCTATATTCACTGTTTACATGCTATTGATGACTTGGATTCGGATTTCGTGAGATTTCTTGGATTTGGAGGAAAACCGCAAAAACATAAATAAACCTTTTCTCTCTTTTAAAATAAAAAGTGCGGTTTTCCCATGATGTATGAGTCGTCCACCATGAGTTTGCTGATGGATTTCGAGACCCGATTCGAGGAGTGGAGGAACCATTTCGGGTACATGGTGGGCCCGGTGAGGTACCCCGGGGCAAGAGGAATGTGTTGTTGACGTTGAGCCCGGCAGGGGAGCACTACCGACCGGTGATATTACCCGACGCGTCGGATATCCGGAGGATACCGTCGTGGTCTTGAGATGGATGGTAGGGGCCGGTCTGGATTGACGGCGCCCTATATATTGTGATTTGAGATATTGAGGTACAGCGATTGTGATACAGAGATATCGAGATATTTGGACACTTGTTTTGTGTCGATGCTGGGCACTGTTTTATGCTGATTTCATTTATGGTACCTCACTTTTAAAATACAGAAATCTCACTGAATTATGAAAGCAGTTTTCGTCAGTACATGCATTCTGTTCCATGCATTCATACCTCATTCATATGATATATTGCTACCTGAGGCACTGACACGGGCACATGAGATCACACTCGGGTTAGATATTACCCTAGCCATTGTTATAGGCTGCATGTTATTCATATATTTGAGGACATATTCTGATCATTGACCTAGGTTGCGTTATTTATACGATTTCTGTGCGTAGATGTTTTTCTATTCACGAGTTGGCAACTCACCCCCGTTGTGCCCCAGTTTCTTGCAGGTTTGCCGCACAGGTTTCATTACGGCTTGCGGGCATAGTTTCCTTCGGGTGATTTGCTAGTAGGTGGGTTTACTTGTATCGTACCCCCCATTATATAACTTGTATATTATTACTCTGTTGTATCTAGAAGTTCCATCAACCAAACATGTATTTATTTTGAGATAGAGACCAGTGATGTTATTCCTTCGACCTTAGAGTCGCGCGTTATATTTCTGTGGTTTTCTTATGGTTTTGAGTTTCCTTTTGAATTTTGATCCTCGCCGTTGGCGTTGTATATTATATTGCTTGTGTGGTTGTGACCGTCGATTGACGAAGAGCTAGCTCCTGCTTGGGGATGCCTTTTTATTGATTTCGTATACTATTCATGTTGTATCCCGTTTGGGGGCCAGTTTTACAAAGGAGACTCTGCCGAAATTTTCAGGAAATATTTGATGTTTTTTTAAAACCGCATAATTCGGCTTATGCTATTAAAACTACTTGATTTAAATTGGTTTTCCTTCGCTCTACTACTTTTCTTGGTTTGGATTTCTGGGTTTTTGGCTTACTTAGACCACGTACGCCTCGAGACGTTCGTAGTTTAAGTGCCGGTCATATTCCGTACTTTCGGGACATGACAACTATTGATCTTCCAGATGGTAGAAAGTCAACCCTCGTCATAGCCCGGGTCAACCCACAAACAGCCATTACAGAAACGTGCCTTGAGTTATCGAGAGTCTGGTTTTAAGTATAAGCTGGACAACTCCCCGTACCTTAACAGTGTCAAGATATGAACTGTTCTATATCCAATATAGAAACAGAAGCACTGATTTAATTGAACCAGATTCAAATCATGCAGCTGTCTCCAGTGCATGTCAACTAAGTGGAAGGAGGCCGATCAGCATTACTCAACTTTGGAGTGCTTCCAATTATGAGTAATCTGAAAGAGAAACAAGTTTCTCAAAACCATTACTATCAACTGAATACCATACACAAGTATCTACATCTTCGATCACTTTGAAGAATCCCGATACTTGCAAAATCAGGTCCTCTACTTTTTTCATATACCTATAACTTCTCAAAACTCAGACCTTGTGTTTCTACAAAACACTTGTCTAAGAACTAGAGAAGTCATAAGTAAACCGAATATAGTACGAGGACCAACCCCTCTGTCCTAATGGACACTGGAAAATATACAATACTCTGTATAAGTCCCTTGAGTCTAAAAACTCATTCACTGTATGTCGTAGGTTGAAAACTGTACTTATGGTTAAGAAGAATTACACCGCTGTTTAATACTCCTTACCTAACCATCCACTGATATAGGTAAATGTAATAGACATAATTTCAAAAAGGTATATCTCACTCTATAAAAATAGACGTACAGATATATCAATTTGAAATTGGTGCACAACGACGGATATTCAAAACCAAATATTGGCCGTCCGGCAAACAACTCGGGCGATTTCCTCAAATATCACCAATTACAACGAATTCCGATATAATAAGGATGATCACCTAATTCCCAATACCTTACTCCCACTCATCATCTGTAAAATCATACAGATGTGAGAATCATATCTGGTAAATACATACCCTGGAGCAAGTGTCTAATTGGGAAATCAGTTTTCTTTTAACAATACACAGTGAAACTGAAATATTGAATTGTTTCGAAGGGGTATCCGGGTATTCCTAGTAATGTCTCTTCCATTATTCAGATTCACAACTGTAACCATATATTTCTATGCCATCTCTCCACATCCCTTCATATGTCTTTAGTCATTACCTTCTGCACACCCCTTTAGGCTAAATGGTTTTCTTCCTTCCCTACCGTTCGGCACCAGCCTATGGTTTGGAAGAAGACTATCCAATAAGCATAATGGGTGTACTGTCCTAATACTAGGAGCACTCGAAATGCGAGAGAAGGTGAAGATAAAAGACAACCGAATAAACCTTATTCCTATTTCTCCTGAACCAGAATCCATCCCCGAACTGGAACGAGTTCCTTTCGAGTTCGTATATAACCATACGATGGAGTATCCAATAAACTGTGGATTTTCGTAGTGATACGGAGTGTCCTGGAGAAATACAAAGGTGATGTAGGATTGGAGAAGAAATACTTGGTTTGGTCGTGAATAGCAGTCGCAATTTACTTTGCCCTCCTTCTAATCCCTTCACTTGTCTTAATCTTAATACCTTCTGTACACCGTTTAGGCTAATTGGTTTTCTTTATTCCCTACCAGTCGGCACCTGCTTATGGTTTGGAAGAAGACTATCCAATTTGCGTAATAGGTGTACTACCTCATAAACCAAGGAGTACTCACAACCTGAGAGAAGGTAAAAGGAAAAGACAACTGAATAGTCCTATTCGTTTTCTCCAGAACCAGAAACCATCCTCGAATAAATTCCTTTGAGTTCGTATATAACCATACGATGGTTTTATCCAATGGAAGTGGACGTTCGTAGTAATATGGGGTGTCCTGGAGAAAAGGGTAAAAGTAAGAGTGGCAATGAGGTTTGCAACTCTGACAATCCAAAAGCCAGTGTTTAAGAAGGTTCGGTTAATTTGGTCACTAGGTCATAGTCTAGGTCGGGTCATGGTCGCTGCGAAAGAGAAAGAGAGAAAAGAAACACTCAGCGTGCACTCTAACCTAGATCAGAATGGTTACCAATTTATCTAATCAGGAAACCACCCACTGTAACGTCAAATTCTCCTCCAAACCTGAAAGAAGAATTAGTCGGGATCGCCCGAGGAGTAAAGCAACTCATCAGTAGCAATCGGGATCCAACTATCATCGCATGCTAACGTGATGGAATCCACTCACGCAATCATACTCCAGAAGGTATGCGCATACTTGGCAAGTTTTAGTTTCTTTAGAAACTCCCGATGTGATTTTTACCCCCATGCTCTTATGACCTTGACTAAGGCCAACAAATCATAAGTCACATGTCAAGTTCTACCCGTCATTGTCCAGGTTAATTTGAACCCACCCGTACATACCCTTGACGTAGGCCAAAATAGTAGTACGACTGTCCCAAACTAACGCATCTATTTATGCAACAGATAAATATCCGGTAGCTACCAATCACTATGCCTTGGCGTAGGTCAAAATACATAACTTGAATACTACCGAACATTTAACTGAAATGACGGAGGGCTACGAATGGTTTCTGGCGAAAAACCTTTAACGTAATGAACTTGATATCGTTGAAGGAACCAGATAGCTTTATAAAAATATAGTGGCGAAAATCTTTGCTAAAGAGGTCACTCCCGGTGAAGGGATCTCGGCTCTTTCCCTGTAGAATGAGGTGCAGGATATTCCAACTGAATACCACGATGCAAAGCAAAAGCAATCGACTATAGTGAAGTTATTGCCCTGACGCAAACTTCTGTCCAAGGGGTCACTCCCGGTGAAGGGATCTCGGCCCTTGCCTCGTCGACTGAGGTGCTGGATATTCATAACCAAATACCACTCTGCAAAACAAAAGTGAACATCCTTACAATAACAGCTTTTTGAAAAATGTTCCAACAACATCAGAATAGGTTTGTTTAGCTTGGATTGATCCAAATCAATGCAGTCCCATCAATTGATCACACCAATAAAGAATGAAAATACGATGTACGTATATGCCATCCGCATTCGCCACTGGGTCCCGTCATTACCCGTTAGGTTACTTAACTAACGACAGAGCGGGGACTGGACTAGCGCGGATGCAAAACATATACAACATCTACTAGTACATATATCAATATATAATATTCGCTTAAGGCGTGATAAAATGCAACATCACAGAAATGTAATAAGCATCACAGAACAATACAGATATCTGGGATCCCCGGGTTTCACAGAGCCGCTACTGAAACCCGACGTTCCCCTGGTCGTGTGGATTGCCTGTGTAATGAAATCCTAGACCCCTATGGGCGCGGCAAGTTACCCGCCAAAACCAGAAGCGAGGCAGCCCCCTTCAACAACGTGAATGGACCACCCAGCACTTCACGGAATCCGGTAACTTGAGCACCCCTCCTAGGTCAACCTGCACCCCCTACGAGTGCGGCGAATAGCCCGCCAATTCTAGAGGAATGTGTCACTACCCGAAAGTACGGAACGTGACTGGCACTTAGATTACGAGACGTCTAAAGGCGTAACGTAACCTAAGTCAGCCAAAGCCCAGAAAAATCTAAACCAAATCAAAAGAGAGTGAAGGAAAACCTTAATTGAAAACGGTTTTGAAATCAATTAAGTTGCATAGAGTCCCTTTTTAAAAAAACATCAAAAATTTCCGAAAATTTCGGCAGAGTCTCCCATGTATTTTCTATCCCCCAAAATGGGTACAACAAGATAATAAACCTGTAATCATAAAAATGGCATCCCCAAGCGGGAGCTAGCTCTTCGCCCAAGGCGGATCACAACCACATGCAATATATAAGTAATATCAAGAAAAGAGCATAAAAGAAACGCAAAATATTAGAAAACACAACGCCGGCTCAAGTGAGCTCGACCCAAAAGAAACCACAAATATACAAATCTCTCAGTCTCATCACTAGGTCGCATATACAATATAAAGTGGTAGATGGAGAATACTAGATACAATGATAAAGCAAAAGAAATAAAGTGTGCTCGCAACCCACCTACGGGCGATGTCGCGAGTCTGTACAAAAGGAGCTGATGATAAGTTAGCCGCCGCTACAAGACTGATGAGTCCGATCTGCAAGACACTGTGGCACAACGGGGGTGAGTTACCAGCTCGTGAGCAAATATAACATCTAATAAGGCAATCGTAAGAATGCACGCAATGCACCACAACATGCATGTCCATATGTGATATAATAGCTCTAGTATGCATGCACATGTATGCAATGTCATTTCTAACTCTTTAAGTGTTTTAAATGCTAAGGGTACTGCGTTCTTAACTTTAGAAAAATGAATATCTGTATAATAGCTAAGTACCATCAAGAAATCATCTGAAAACCCGTGTGAAGCATCGACACCAAATAGGAATCATATCTGTCTCAATATCGGGCTCCGTCAGTCCGGATCGGCCCATATCATAAATCTCACGACAACGGTCGGTATCCTCCGGTTATCCGCCACGCCAGACATCACCGGCAGGTAGTCTTCCCCTGCCAAGCTCATCGTCTACAACTCGATCTTCTTGCCCCGGGGTACCATACCGGGCCCACCATGTACCCGAGACGGTTCATCCACTCCTCGAATCGGGTCTCGAAATCCAACAGAAAACGTGAAAACTCATGGTGGACGACACATACATCACGAGAAAACCGCAACTTTGTTTTAAAAATGATAAATATAAGCTTTTGTTAAATTCTTGCGGTTTTCCCCAAAAATCCAGAAATCGCAGCAATACTGAAATCCTCAAGAAAATCATAATGTTCGCAAGTTATATATAATAAATGTCTATGATATCACTGTATATGATGTGAATTTTGGATAGAAATCCATGTACATATGATGATGAATGCGAGGTATATGTATGCGATGCAATTTCATATATCAAATATGAATGCAAGTGGCGATATTAAGATAAACAGGTTCTATAGTGCACGTGGTATGGCAATTACCAAAGGCGTGTGTGTCACATGAATAGTGCGCATGCAACAGATGCCAATGGTAAGGTGTTCGTGTCCTACGAAATGATATCGCATAAGTATAAATGAATGTCCATGCAATCTAATATACGGTTAGCTATAAGGGTATGCAATATACATGAATGGATAAGCTAGCTAACAATATAAATCTTGCAAAAAGTAGGGTAATCCTAACTAGGGGGCGCCTCGCGCCATTCAGACGATTTCCCCCATAGATGAATACATCTACTCACCTGAAATCCCCGCTAATCCGATCCGACCACCGCCTTGCCTTTACACGCCGTGTCCGATGTTTTCCCGACCGATCCTATATTTGCACAACACCAAGCATAAGATTATATAACCTAAAACGATGCAAGTCACATTATACAAATATCGACGCTCTCGAATTAAACATAACACGCACTCGGTGCGCGGGAAAACGCACGAAAATCGCTAATCTTTAACTAACATCGTCATTTCGGGGAAATCGACAAAACTAAAACCCGACTAGACGAAACCCCGCATTCGCGCACTCTAATAGTCCTATACGAAGCTAATTATATCGCTAACATAACGCAATTTGATTGCATTCTAATTTTTGTAAAAATCTAGTAAGCAAATTTCAAACCGATTTGATGCAAACGTCGCAATTTAACGATTTAGCGAGCGTAACCTTACGCAATTAACCACTCTAATCAAATAGGTAACCAAAGCCCTAACTTAACTCTAACAACCATGCTTCAAACCCTAGTTCAACACCAAATCCCATTCTTGATTTTCATGAACAAGAATTTACAACTAAATTAATACTTCAAAATTGAATTTTAGCACATATAACTACAAGTTAACAAACTAGTTTAGGATTTTACCTCACAAGTGGAACCCTTGCATGATCATGTTAGTTATATGTATGCCCTAGAGGCCATTACTGTACATAGGATGTATATTGTAGTGGATGCTGGGACATATATAGGGAGGACTTTCTTGCTCGACATGATAGTATGCTATCTGGTTGCACTTTACCTTAACGTGTATACTGATTGTCTCTCTGTTACATGTTGGTAAAGCCCTTAGGATGCGTGCTTGACTACTTGGACTATGATGCAGATCATACTAGTGGGGACATGGAAGTCCGTAAGTACATCCTTCAAAGTCCCTAGTCGTGGGTGTATCGAGACGGGGCATCGATATACCAGAGTAGACTAGCGTAAACCTTCTCGACCCATACAGATGGGCGATGGATGATCCCATATCCATTGGTGTTTGACATCAGAGATGATATACGGGTGCTCAGTAGAGACTGGGTATACTGGACGGACTCACCGAGAACTCCCAGATGGTATTATACCTCACGTCAGATGGCAGTTCTCTGGTGACACTGGTACAGAGTAGTCTGTTGACCCGAGATCGTCATAGAGTCTTGTGTGGTTCCCACTATGCTTTGATTTCCATCTTACCACGTCCAAGAGGGCGTGCAAAATGGTGGTTTTTGGGTACAGTCCCGAGTCACATGGAGGCAATGAGCGATAGGAGGGGATTCGTCTCTCCCGGTATAGGGGGTTGATGTTGCGCTGTGTTCGATTGGCTATAATAGGAAATCCCTGGCCAGGGTTGCTGAGATTTACTGGTAAGTGTTACCAGTAGTTTCTCGAACAGTTATAGACCTCATATCGACACGACTTATCGAGCTATTGGGGTCTGACGTTTACCACCCCTAGGCAAGATATGCGACATATCAGACGATCAGACCGGACTGTACGGTAGTGTTACTGGTCGGATTCACTGGAGTGTGAGCGGGCTTGCTCGTCGATCTTCAGATCGCTCAATACCCGGGTGGCCGTTACGTTTAGCAGACCGCTTGCGGCTTGTGGGTGTTTGATATGATCATCACCTGCTGCCGGCGTATTGACGAGTCTTTAGAGTCCTACACAGAGGTTTCTTGGCTCAAGCGAAACGAAATAGGAGCGCATATGAGATATGCGCGGGACGGAGAGTAATGCGTGTATGTGATACCGTATTTCATTCTCGCGATGAATGTATCGATTATGTTATATGCGATATACCTTAGTTATCGAATCAAGGGTTGATTCGATAAACCGATGCATTGCATACTAGTCGGTTATATACGATATGACCGGATCGTTAAATCAAGTGTTGATTTAATGATTTGATGCATAATTATATATTTGATATATTACTTTGCATTAACTATTATCGGTTCACTTTAAATGGATTTTCTCACTCGGGTGTGCGCATTATATATGTGATATGATTTTGTGCACTAGCTTGTATCATGTTTGATGATACATGCTTTTTGGTTAAGTGTAAAGTGTTAAACCTTGGTTAATGAATTGGTTAGGGTTTATTATTTGTTATTCATTTATCTTATTTAATTATCCATTTATTTATGATAAATGAATAAAAGAAAATGAAATGAAATGGTTGCTAATTTTGGATTCTAGTTGAAGCTTCTTGATCTTTTGACTAAGTGACCATTTTGTCTCTAGCTTGACCCTAACCATTCCTTTAACCATGATTAGCTCTCTACACTTTACCATGGTTCACTTATGATAAGAATGGATTATTCTTTTCATTTTAAATAATTCTTATCATAATAATTATCATCTTCTTGCTTTCTTCTTCTTCTTCCTTCAAGTGAAGAAAAGCTTGACCATCAATGGCAACTTGATGATATGAGTGAGAAATCCAAAACTAAAGTCTACCCACTTCCTATTTCTTCATCCTCTACCTCTTGCCAAGTAGTAGAGTTTGTTTACTTCACAAGTTTCATGACTTGGTGAAGTTGTGAGCTTGATCTTGCGATGCCTCGACGTAGATCATCTTCGGCATGGACATCGACGACCTAGCTCGCTTTTTCTCCGACGAAGCCGACTCTAGAGCCCGGATTCCTTTTGGACAGCGGAGAAGACTTCGTTGCGGAGCCGTGGAGGTGGAGCACCGGATCTACAAAGGTTGTATTTCCGATTACCCATTAGTTAATTGTTAACTAGTTAGCTTTTTCGCCTAGTTTTCTAGCAAACGATCCGTAGTCGGGTCTCTCGGCACCGTTAAAATTTTAATTTGGCATGTTCGTTGCCTTGTGAGACCTCACTAGTGTGCCTAGGAACCCTACAGTGGTATCAGAGCCTAGCTAGAGCCTTAGGCGAAGTCTAGACGGAATTTGAAACCCGATCGAACCCGAAACACCAAATCAATCTTGCTCTCTGTACTTTTTTGAAAACAGTGAGTTTTTCCAAATTAAAAATTGCTAAAAAATTCAGCAGGGAAAAATAAGAATTACGGTGCAAAAAGTTTCTGGTGAACAGTAAATTTCGCGGCGGATCCGCGGCAGAATCATAGCTTCTGCGGCGGATCAGCGGCCCCTTGATGACGTCAGCCCTGTTCCTTTGCACAGTAATTCCTAGTTCAAAGAGCTGAGTTTTCTGGGAATTTTTAATATTTATTCAAGAGTTGAATTTTTCTGATGTGTTTTTGGGGATTCGGTGTTTCGATCGGGGTATCAAATTTTGTCTGTGTGGCTTTCCGGATAGTTTTTAGAATATGTTAAAAAAGTTCGACCGGATATAAATACCCAATTTTTCCCCTGTCGGGAAATTTCCAAGTGTTGGATTTTTCCGTAGTTTAACGACGTTCTAAGTAAAAACCCAACCAACCCTAACCCTAGCCTACCGCGACCTCACCGCCGATCCCCCGCGACCTCGCCGTCGCCGCCCTCGCCACCACGAGACCCCCGCGCCTTCCTCCTCCCGTTTCCCGACGACTCCCGCTCCTTCCCGCACTGCACCCATTCCCGACCTCGCCTCCACCCTCGTAGACCTCGCCGTCGACGTCGCCTCTCACCGTCGACGCCTCCCACGACTCCCTTTCACCCTACTCGACCCGACCTCGTCGTCGTTCCCTCCTCCCCTCGCCGGAACAGTAAACCCGAGCCTTCATCCATTGCCTACCTCCGCCGTTCGCCGGGAAAGCGCGCCGGCGACCTCGTCGACGCCACCTTCGACCACCTACTTCTTCCCCTCGACCACCAGAGCCGACCCCCTCTCCTCCAACTCGCCGCAACACCCTTTCCAGCGACCCCGAGCCCTCTCAGCCGTTCCAGCACCCTCGCCGCACCTCCTGTTCACCGCCGGTGGGTCCATCGCCGTCGGGCCCGTCATAGTTACCCCTGTTCTCCTCTGTAAGCATCACTTTACTTCCTTTGGTGCAAAACCCCGCTGATCTTGTGTGTTTATCTTATTGCTAACTTGTTGCCGATAACTTTTGCCGGAATCCGACCGTGCCGTCTGACGAACCCGACGCTCCAGCGAAGTCCCCTTGGTCCGTGTGATCCCGTTGACCTCTGTTGGGACTCGATCCGTGGCCCGTGCTTTCATATCGCGTTTTCTTCCGACATCGCATCCGTGTTCCCGATTTCAGACCGTCGGGGCAAGTATCCGAATACTTGCTTTAACATGCTACAACTTAATCATCATATTATAACCACACAACTATTATAACATCGATACCTTTTATAACTTAGAATTGCTAGTCACAATTATCCGTAACTTTAAATCAATGAAATCATTGCTCGTATTAACCGGTCTGCTATTAATTCATACTTAACTAATCAAACCAAGTAGATCATCCCCACTTCATTTGTTAAAATCACTCTTGAGACAATTATTATACTTAGTATAATTTCATGTAGTTCCTTAACTTATAATTGTGAATATTGCTTTACCTTGTGGCTATTACACCCTAAAGATGATTGAACATGTTAATGAGAGAATATAAACATCACTGTAGTTATATGGGATATTGTGGTTAAATACTGTTTCCTGCTGATATTCATAACTGATTGTATACCTGTTGTGAGCACTTACCCGATTGCACGACATATTGACCTGACCTTGCTACACCTGACATATACATACATACCGACTCATCCTGTTGTACCATGACATTACTTGTCTCACGATTTCATGCCTAATGCCGACAAACCTAACCATTCCTGCTGTCGATCCAGACAGACCTACCTTTACTTGACTTTGTGTTGGCATTGGTCCTTGACTACTGAATACCTGACTGACATACATAGTTTGGGGGTATGGGGAAATCAAAGGTGAAACCGACTTGTAACTCAACAGTTCGATACATTGTTCTGATCAGTCTTACGGGCTTGGCCAGCTCCGGAGTGTTGTTGCTGACATCACTCATCTATCCTACTACCTTTTACTGCTTAGCGGCACGTCTCGGATTCAGCCCCGAGGATCATGACCGTGGTCCCGGGCACGCACGGGATACTATTGAGTTACATCGACGATTCATCAATTGGTTTCAAAGACTATAGAGTAGAAAACCTGATAGGACAGTTTAGTCACCATTGCACATTACCCTGCTTGTTACTTCTTATTGCTGCTTTATTCATGTTCATGCTTGCATTGTTTATTACCATGTTTATGCTATATACTTGATATCATGACGCGCTGACGTCTGGGTTTTGCATGGCCCAGATTCCGTACCTTCGTCGTCGACCGAGCAGGAGTACTTCAGCCAGCAGGCTGAACAGTGAGTCCTTAGGATTTAGTTTATTTATTGCTTTTCATTTCCAGATGTGAGCCCGCATTATGGGACGTACTGTTATTTTCATTGTATTGGATCATTAGCTTCCGCACTTATTGTTTATTGATTCTTGTTGTTATGGATTTGGACATGTATTAGATTAGCTTATTATCTTGTTCTTGATATCTTTACAACCGTAATGTGACTGTGGAGTGCAAGTAACGCGATGGTCCCTCTAGAAGACAACAAACCTTAACTCGATTATGTGACCGTCTTGAACTGCCCTTTGAACCTTCGGGTTTGGGGCAGTACGGCGTGCCACATGTAAGGCGTTGGCTTGACCCTTCTACGGCTGGACCGTTGGTACTGAGGCACGAACGGAATGTTGTTAGACTTATTTCATGTATTGAGCTGTATCGGGAAAACTTGGGTGTTCGATTGTTCGATCGGAAAGTTTGACATTTTCTATTTATCCGGAATGGGATACAATAATTGGAATTCACAATAAGTTATGAGATAACGGAATGAATGTTATAAACATAGCAGTTTAGTCTCACTTGATCGGTTGCCACGGAATTTTGATGTGATCAAAAGTCCGTCGCAATCACGTAGCGTACGCGGATACTCGCCGGATAAACTTAATAGACAGCCTCACTCCATAGCCCCGACCAAGTGACTGTAGGAGAACCCCGTCGCCGAAAGCATCCGTTCGGGTGCTCGCGGTAGCGGTGTTCCGCCTTGGTGCACTTCGTCGACGGTATCGGGGGTGCGGCCGCCTACTGAAGTTTGCGACGAGCATTCGATCAGGATGTCGGGAATCTTGTTGAATTGCCCGACTTGATATTGAAAAGAGTTTTCGATTTTGAGACTAAAATGCGGGGTTTATAATTGTTAGGCATGCGATGTCTAAGGAATTCATTTGGTCAGGCATGCGATGTCTGAGGTGGTTGCGGATTCCAACTGTTGTAGTTTTACACTTTCTTTTCTGTGACCGTAAGTGTAATATGTGATATCGCCGGTTTCGTTGCTATATGTCAACGACAATTGGGATGGACATATTTACTTACGTTGATGACATGTGATGTTATGTGTTGCTGGATATGTTATATTGGATCGTCGCGTTTGAATAGCCGGGGGTTTTTATGTGAGATGAGTGTTTTTCATTTTCATTCATGTAAAAACTTGTATGTAATATTCTTTTATTGGGGCGCTTCCAGGTTGCGGAAGTTGTCACCGTTGTTGTATATTATTTACTTTTCCGCACTAGGATAGACCCAAGGAGGAGAACACAAGTAACCGGGTTCTGGAGTCCAGTGGGAGACCAACTCGAGGAGTCGAGTCCGGGTCTCCTAACTCCAGAATTGGTAGGGTTGCTTGCCGCTCTCATAGGGGTCTAGGGGTGTGGGTTTGGCTATTCATCGCGACCGTGGAATCCGTGTTTTATACTGGCTCGTATTGAAAACACGGACGTCCTAGTATATCCAATATTTCATATGTTTCTTCTGCTGCGATATCTGTGATGTGATCATGTGATGTTCAATGATAGATACAGTATATAGTATATATGATATATTATATAGGCGTTACTTATGTTTTACACCCGCGCTAGCCCTGCCCCGCTCTGCCGTTAGTTACCTAACCTAACGGTGCACGAGGGGACATCGAGGCGAATGCGGATGGCATAAGTGTACGTCGTATTTATCTGTGATGCTTAGGTATTTAAATGATGGGACTTCATTAATGTGATTAATGAAATAAAAGAAACCTAAGATGTTGTAGAATCGAATTTCAAAATAAAACAGGTAGCTACAGTTCTTGCTTTGCACAGCGGTATATGAGATATATCCTGCACCTTATTCGATGAGGAAAGGACCGAGATCCCTTCACCGGGAGTGACTCCTTTAGCAATAACTGGCAGATGCTACACACTCGGTTTGTATTTTGATTGCTTTTAAGTGTTTTTGCTTTGCACAGTGATATATATGATATATCCCGCACCTCATTCGACGAGGAAAGGACCGACGATCCCTTCACCGGGAGTGACTCCTTTAGCAAAACTGGAAAAGCCTCAAAAACACTCCATTTCAAAATTCATTCGATCCTACAACGATATCAAGTTCATTACGCAATAGGATTTTAGAAAAACCTGTCGTAGCCCTCCGTCATTTCAGATAAATCCTGTTTAGTATTCGTGCTGCGCTTGTTGACCTTGTCAAGGCGCAGTGTGCGGTAGCTAACCAGTATTTATCTGCTTATGCATATGATGCAGATTGGGTTAGGGTAGTCGTGCGGTCTTGTTGACCTTGTCAAGGGTCGTGCGGGTGGGTTTGATTCAATCAAGAAATGACGGGTAGAACTTGACTTGCGGTCTATGGTTTGTTGACCTTGTCAAGGTCATAGATCGTTCGGGGCAAAATATTATCGGGAATTTCAAGTTTTGAAATTTGCAATGAGATTGCATACCTTCTATGAGATAGTTGGATCCCGATACCCGCTGCGAGTAAGAGTTACTCCTGGGAGAGTTTTATACATTACAATTAGCCGATCAAGTAGGTGTCTAGAAAGGTGTCAACGGGGTTACGCCTCTGGGAAAACGAGGTTTACATTAATTAGGTTCGTGCGAAAGCACGGGGGACCTCCCTCAAAGTACCGACACTGGCCTGGCTGAAAGATTGGCGAACTTGTAGTGTGTAATTAATCCCGGCTAGTCTTTCCATTTAGGGTTTGAAGGAAGATTTGATAAAAAGCAGTGGGAGCCATCCTGATTAGATAAAATAATAACCAATATATTCTTGCAAGAGCGCACGCTGAGTGTTTTCTTCTCTCTCTCTCCAGGTAGCGACCATATCACGCCTTAATCAAGATAATAAAACGGAATTTTGACCGAACCCGCTTGTTATACTGAGCTGGGGAACGTTGGTCCCGCTCCAACTTATAATTGTTATAAGACAGAGCAGGAAATTGGGGATTACCAGAATTCCCGTGCCGCCCAAACGAAGAGAGTGCATGTTGATGCATCATCTTCGGGTGTGTTCATTACAAAGAACTGTTTCTCTGTATCCTCTACGTCCTGGGTATGTGATACCAGATCAGGATCCCAGATATGTAATCTGTTACATAGGGCTACAGAAAGGTAGAGAACTGAGAACGGGTGATAAGTTTCATGAGACAGAAAACGGGGCAAGTGTTGCAGCCAAGTCTGTTGGTCACTGTCACCCTGTATTACAATACATTGATTCTGAATGAATGTTATTAGATACCGAACCTGATATACAAAATCATATCAGTCTCTTTATTAGTAAAGAAATGATAAAATTTTGTATTGTTGGATAATGTTTTGAACATTTCCTATATCAAAAGTTGATCGGTTCAGGCACGTTATCTAAAAGCATTGATGTTCTAAATCAAACTACAGTTCTTAGTATACGGAACACACACAAGAGGAAGAGTTCAGAAATGAACGAATTCTTCTTGAGGCATTGTAGACTAGGTCATATCAATGTGACCCGACTAGCTAGAGTTACATATAGATGCATATTTAAATCAGTTTGAATTTACATCTTGTGAAACTCGCCAGTCATGTCACAAAGATAAGATGACCATAGCTCCGTTTACTGGAAACAGAGAAAGAGTTAATGAACTCTTAGGACTGATACATGATGATGTATGTAAGGTCTCCTGTCTACACATGCCAAGACCGGTTCTTTATACTTCATTATATTCTCTGATAATCTCTCAAGATTCAGTCATATGTTCCTGTTGAAACATGAGTCCGAACCTTTTGAGATATTCACAGAATATAAGCTAGAAGTAGAGAACCAAAACACAGGTATAAGTATTATGTCCTTTGATGAGATCAAGGAGGAGAATACTTGAGCACGGAAATCCTGGATTATTCTAAAGGAGAATGAGATTCTCTCTCAGCATTACTCCTCCGTATACACCATTGCACGATGGTATGTCGGGGCGGAGCAGATACACCCGATTTGATATGGTGTGCTCTATGATGAGTACTACTGAGTTACCTTTTTCCTTAAGGGGGTTATGCACTTGAGAAGTTGCATACCTATTGAATAGGGTTTCAATCAAATCAGTTGCCTACCGCTTCATATGTGATATGGAATGGGAAGAGCCCATGTCTTAAGTTAGTTAAGATTTGGGATTGTCCGGCCTATGTCTAAAAGCAAAATCCGGACAAGCTCAAGGCAAAGTCTGTAATGTAGAACTGGAAAAGTTCCAGCTATACAAAATACAGCAGATGATTTGGTACAACCAAAGGATTCAGTAGATGCCAACGAACCTCAGCCTCTCCGCCGATCTAGTAGGGTTCCTCACCCTTCTGAGAGATACTTCGGTTTCTCTATGACAGTGGGAGCGAGGAATGCATCATGAGATGATGACCCAAACTAGTTTCGAGCTGGCCATCAGGAGTAAGACTCTATAAGAATGGCTGGATGCTTAGCGATCTGAGATGGAATCCTTATACACCAACAAAGTATGGACTTTGGTTGCTATATCTGAAGAGTTAAATCCCCATCAGGAGCAAGTATATCTTGAGAAGATTACTTGGTGTACATGGAAAAGTTGAGACTTTCAAAGCTAGACTTGTTAAAGCTTTTCGTCATCGACCAGGCGTGGATCATGATGAAACCTTTTCAAGTGACTTTGCTTAAGTCCATCCAGATCCTACTTGCCACGGCTACATACCATGACTGCGATATCTGGTGGTTGGGTGTCTTGACTGCTTTTCTAAATGATGATTTAGAAGAGAGCGTCTATAAGTACACAGCCAGAGGGCTTCGTAGACAGTGGGAGCAGCGGAAACGTGTGGAAGATGCTTTATAGGATAAAGCAGGCATCGCGGAGTTGGAACATCTGTTTTGATGAAGCGGTCAAAGAGTTTGACATCATCAAAATGAGAGATGAACCTTGTATATACAAAAAGGTAGCAGGGAGTATGGTGGTGATCCTCGTAGAGTACGTGGATGTCATGCTCTTGATAGGGAAGGAGTTTCCTATGCTACGCTCGATCAATCTCCGCTTATCACAATGATTCTCCATATAGGATCAAATTGATACCTCCTAAATCCTGGGTTTTTAGATCTATAAGATAGATCTAATTGGAAGTTAGGACTCTCACTAGTTGTAGTGAGACGGTATCAACCGATCCTGGGGAGAATCACTGGAAGGGTTCCAGGGTGATAAAGACGACTGAATGTCAGTCGCAGGCATTGTCTTTACCCTCAGTAAAGGGACGGTATGTTGGAAGAGTTCCAAGCTAGATACCGTGGCATACTAGACGATAAAGGCTGGATACATCGCTACTTAAGATGCTACCAAAGAGGATGTTTGGGTGTATATTGGTTCATGAGATGAACTACGTTCCAACCATTGTGAGACAATGGAGTTGTGGCTTATGCCAAGGAACGCTGGTCCCATCAGTGATCCAGACATATTCTAAGGCAGTATCACTTGATCATGGAGATGGTTGATCTCCAGGGAGATCGAGGTTAGGAGAGTAGACTCAGAGGACAACACAGCGGATCCACTCACAAAGGCCTGTTCCCAGAGAGAGATTTTTATGGGATGGTTGAGTATGAGATACTACAACCACTGCTACAGATGGCCCTAGTGCAAGTGGGAGATTGTTAGTTATATGTATGCCCTAGAGGCCATTACTGTACATAGGATGTATATTGTAGTGGATGCTGGGACATATATAGGGAGGACTTTCTTGCTCGACATGATAGTATGCTATCTGGTTGCACTTTACCTTAACGTGTATACTGATTGTCTCTCTGTTACATGTTGGTAAAGCCCTTAGGATGCGTGCTTGACTACCTGGACTATGATGCGGATCATACTAGTGGGGACATGGTAGTCCGTAAGTCCATCCTTCAAATTCCCTAGTCGTGGGTGTATCGAGACGGGGCATCGATATACCAGAGTAGACTAGCGTATACGTTCTCGACCCATACAGATGGGCGATGGATGATCCCATATCCATTGGTGTTTGACATCAGAGATGATATACGGGTGCTCAGTAGAGACTGGGTACACTGGACGGACTCGCCGAGAACTCCCAGATGGTATTATACCTCACGTCAGATGGCAGTTCTCTGGTGACACTGGTACAGAGTAGTCTGTTGACCCGAGATCGTCATAGAGTCTTGTGTGGTTCCCACTGTGCTTTGATTTCCATCTTACCACGTCCAAGAGGGCGTGCAAAACGGTGGTTTTTGGGTACAGTCCCGAGTCACATGGAGGCAATGAGCGATAGGAAGGGATTCGTCTCTCCCGGTATAGGGGGTTGATGTTGCGCTGTGTTCGATTGGCTATAACAGGAAATCCCTGGCCAGGTTTGCTGAGATTTACTGGTAAGTGTTACCAGTAGTTTCTCGAACAGTTATAGACCTCATATCGACACGACTTATCGAGCTATTGGGGTCTGACGTTTACCACCCCGAGGCAAGATATGCGACATATCAGACGATCAGACCGGACTGTACGGTAGTGTTACTGGTCGGATTCACTGGAGTGTGAGCGGGCTTGCTCGTCGATCTTCAGATCGCTCAATACCCGGGTGGCCGTTACGTTTAGCAGACCGCTTGCGGCTTGTGGGTGTTTGATATGATCATCACCTGCTGCCGGCGTATTGACGAGTCTTTAGAGTCCTACACAGAGGTTTCCTGGCTCAAGCGAAACGAAATAGGAGCGCATATGAGATATGTGCGGGACCGAGAATAATGCGTGTATGTGATACCGTATTTCATTCTCGCGATGAATGTATCGATTAGGTTATATGCGATATACCCTAGTTATCGAATCAAGGGTTGATTCGATAAACCGATGCATTGCATGCTAGTCGGTTATATACGATATGACCGGATCGTTAAATCAAGTGTTGATTTAATGATTTGATGCATAATTATATATTTGATATATTACTTTGCATTAACTAGTATCGGTTCACTTTAAATGGATTTTCTCACTCGAGTGTGCGCATTATATATGTGATATGATTTTGTGCACTAGCTTGTATCATGTTTGATGATACATGCTTTTTGGTTAAGTGTAAAGTGTTAAACCTTGGTTAATGAATTGGTTAGGGTTTATTATTTGTTATTCATTTATCTTATTTAATTATCCATTTATTTATGATAAATGAATAATAGAAAATGAAATGAAATGGTTGCTAATTTTGGATTCTAGTTGAAGCTTCTTGATCTTTTGACTAAGTGACCATTTTGTCTCTAGCTTGACCCTAACCATTCCTTTAACCATGATTAGCTCTCTACACTTTACCATGGTTCACTTATGATAAGAATGGATTACTCTTTTCATTTTAAATAATTCTTATCATAATAATTATCATCTTCTTGCTTTCTTCTTCTTCTTCCTTCAAGTGAAGAAAAGCTTGACCATCAATGGCAACTTGATGATATGAGTGAGAAATCCAAAACTAAAGTCTACCCACTTCCTATTTCTTCATCCTCTACCTCTTGCCAAGTAGTAGAGTGTGTTTACTTCACAAGTTTCATGACTTGGTGAAGTTGTGAGCTTGATCTTGCGATGCCTCGACGTAGATCATCTTCGGCATGGACATCGACGACCTAGCTCGCTTTTTCTCCGACGAAGCCGACTCTAGAGCCCGGATTCCTTTTGGACAGCGGAGAAGACTTCGTTGCGGAGCCGTGGAGGTGGAGCACCGGATCTACAAAGGTTGTATTTCCGATTACCCATTAGTTAATTGTTAACTAGTTAGCTTTTTCGCCTAGTTTTCTAGCAAACGATCCGTAGTCGGGTCTCTCGGCACCGTTAAAATTTTAATTTGGCATGTTCGTTGCCTTGTGAGACCTCACTAGTGTGCCTAGGAACCCTACAGATCAAGCCACCAAAGAAGCCTCCTTTCTCCTAGTTTTGAACTAAATTTGGTTGAGGAGAGAGTGGATTAGGGTTTGGCTTTGAATGGGTTAATGAATTTGTGGATTTTTAATGAATTTTAGCATGAAAATTGAAGCAAAAAGAAGTGAGAAGAGAGGGAATTCTGCAGCAATGGGGGTCGGCCAGCAGCTTGAGGAGGGAGTGTGGGATTTTTGGAGAAGTTTCTAGGTCTAAAAACACCCCATGTTCTCATTTAATGCTTTCACATCAACATTTTCAAAAAAAGCCTCATTTTAATTCATTTTTTCATAAAATTTCCAACCCTAAAACCAAAATCATGCAAGTCATGATTCAATTTTATTAACACCATATTTTAGCTTATAAAGACTCCTAATTATGAAATTTACCTAATTAAATTTGTATTTATCACTAATTTAATGTATTTAAAAAGGCTTAAAATAATAAAAAAATAATTAATTACGAATTTTTTTTTATTTAACTAGAAAATTATAAGTGACATTTTAGTGACAAAATTATAGTAATATCTTATCTAATTTTTGTATAATTAGGTCTATAATGAAAAATATCTATTTTGACTTTTTACGGAAAAAGCCGAAAAATTAGCCGATTACCGAAAAACTGCCTAAACGATTTTCGAAGGGTTACAATCTTCCCCCCTTAAAGAAATTCGGTCCCCGAATTTAGAATTTAACTACGCGTACCTTCAAAAAGATGGGGATATCTCTTCCTCATCTCGACCTCGGTCTCCCAGGCGACCTCCTCGCTGTTCGGGCCACGCCAAAGGACTTTGACGGACGGTATAACCTTCGACCTCAATTTCTTCACCTGCCGATCCAAAATGACCACCGGCTGCTCGGTGAAAGAAAGATCACGCTCTAGCTGTATCGTCTGGTGCTGAATCGCCTGGGAAGGATCATGAAGGTACTTGCGAAGCATCGAGACATGGAATACGGGGTGAACATCGGGGAAGCTAGGCGGAAGAGCTAACCGATAAGCGACTGGACCAACACGCTCTAGGATCTCGAAAGGACCAACATATCTAGGACTCAGTTTCCCTTTCCGCCCAAATCTCATCACACCTTTCATCGGAGAGACCTTCAGGAAAACATGATCGCCAACAGCGAACTCGAGTCGGCGACGGCGCCTGTCAACATATGATTTCTGCCTGCTCTGTGCCGCTCTCATCCTGTCCCGAATCAGCTGTATCTTCTCAGTCGTCTCATGTATGATCTGCGGCCCCAAAATACTGCTCTCCCTGAGCTCTGTCCAACATACAGGCGATCGACATCTCCTCCCATATAAAGCCTCAAAAGGTGCCATCTGAATCGTCTCCTGGAAGCTATTATTGTAGGAAAACTCGATCAAAGGCAAATGACGATCCCAGCTACCACTGAAATCTAAAACACAAGCTCTGAGCATGTCCTCAAGAGTCTGAATAGTACGCTCTGACTGACCGTCAGTCTGAGGATGAAAGGCTGTGTTAAAACTCAATCGGGTGCCCAAAGCTTCCTGGAGTTTCTGCCACAATCGGCTGGTAAACTGGGTGCCACGGTCGGACACGATGCAAGTCGGAACGCCATGCAGTCGCACTATCTCATCAATATAAACCTGGGCGTACTGAGAAAATCCAAAAGTGGTCTTCACTGGCAGGAAGTGAGCCGCTTTCGTCAGTCGATCCACAATCACCCAAATAGAGTCATACCCTCGACTGGTCCTGGGTAGACCCACAATAAAGTCCATGGAGACCTGCTCCCACTTCCACTCAGGGATGGGCAAAGGCTGTAACTCGCCGGCTGGCCTCTGGTGCTCGGCCTTGACTTGCTGACAAGTCTGGCATCTCGACACAAAGTCTGTAATATCCTTCTTCATCCCGTCCCACCAGTAAACCTCTATCAAATCACGGTACATCTTGGTCGAACCTGGGTGAACACTATATACTGATCTATGTGCCTCCTCGAGAATATCACGCCTCAGTCCCTCTGAATCTGGCACACACAGTCGAGTCCCAAATCGAAGTATCCCCTGATCATCAATCACGAACTCAGAAACTCTGCCCTGCCGAATCTGCTCAATAATCTTTAAGATACGGGCATCGCCGGACTGTGCCTCGCGGATACGGTCAAGTAACTGTCGGCGTGCTCTGAAATGGGCCAGCTGTCCCCCCTTAGGAGTAAACTTGAACTGCACTCTGCTATCACATAAAACCTGCCAATCCGCCGTCGACTGCATCTGTACTGCGCTCAAACAAGATAAGCTACCTCCGGGCCACCTACTCAAAGCATCCGCCACCACATTCGCCTTGCCCGGATGGTATAAAATCTCGCAGTCATAATCTTTCACCAACTCCATCCAACGGCGCTGTCTCAGATTCAGATCTCGCTGCTGGAAAATATACTTCAAACTCTTGTGGTCAGTGAATATCTGGCACGACTCACCGTATAGGTAATGTCTCCAGATCTTATGTGCAAATACCACTGCAGCCATCTCTAAATCATGGGTGGGGTAGTTCTGCTCGTGTTTCCTCAGCGGCCGAGAAGCATACACGATAACTCTGTCGTGCTGCATCAATACACATCCCTGCCCCACTCTAGAAGCATCACAATATACCACGAACCCGCCTGATCCTGAAGGCAATGCTAACACTGGTGCAGTAGTCAGACGAGTCTTCAACTGCTGGAAACTATCCTCACATGCCTGGGTCCAATCAAAAGGAACCCCCTTCCGGGTCAACCCGGTCAAAGGTGCAGCAATGCGGGAGAAATCCTGGACAAAACGTCGATAGTAGCCGGCCAGACCAAGAAAACTGCGAACCTCTGTAACTGATACTGGTCTAGGCCAACGCTGAACTTCCTCGATCTTCTTCGGGTCCACACAAATACCATCTCTCGTCACCACATGACCCAAGAAGTCGACACTATCTAACCAGAATGCGCACTTGGAGAATTTGGCGAAGAGCTGATGCTCCCTCAAAGTCTGCAATGTGATACGTAAGTGCTGCTCATGCTCCTCCCGGCTCCGAGAATAAACCAAGATGTCGTCAATGAACACAATGATGAACTGATCGAGATACGGCCTGAATACGCGGTTCATCAAATCCATAAATGCTGCCGGGGCATTGGTGAGCCCGAACGACATCACCAAGAACTCGTAATGACCATATCGAGTATGGAAAGCGGTCTTCGGAATATCCTCCTTCCGAACCCGCAACTGGTGATAACCTGATCGTAAATCAACCTTCGAGAAGAACCCTGCACCCTGGAGCTGATCGAATAAGTCATCAATGCGGGGTAGGCGATATCTATTCCGCACAGTAACCCGGTTCAGCTGACGATAATCAATGCATAAGCATATACTTCCGTCCTTCTTCTTAACAAACAAGATGGGAGCACCCCAAGGTGACACACTCGGTCGGATAAGCCCTTTGTCCAGCAAGTCCTGTAACTGATCCTTTAGCTCTCTCAGCTCCGCCGGGGCCATTCGATAAGGCGGTATAGAGATAGGCCCCGTGCCGGGGATCAAGTCAATACAGAACTCAATCTCGCGCTCTGGTGGCAGACCAGGCAGCTCGTCAGGAAATACATCAGGAAACTCTCTCACAACAGGGACCTGGTCCAACGGAACCTCTGTGGAGCTAGTATCACAAATATAGGCTAAGAATCCCTGACACCCTTTCCTTAAGAGCTGACCAGCGCGAAGAGAAGAAATCAAGCTGGGAAGGGTAGCGCTACGATCTCCCTGAATAACAAGAACCGGCTCACCAGGAAAACTGAATCTGACCGCTTTTTCACGGCAGTCCACGGATGCATAACAGGTGGCTAGCCAGTCCATACCAAGAAGAACGTCAAAGTCTAGCATATCGAGGAGAATCAAATCAACTGAAGAATCTCTCTCCCCGATACGAACGAAACACGATCGGTACACAAAACGGGCAACAAAAGACTCGTCTACCGGTGTAACAACGACAAGCGGCTGATCTAACGGAGAAAACTCTCGGCCCAACCTCGGTGCAAAGTACGTGGATACATAGGAATGTGTGGAGCCTGGATCAAATAATACCCGTGCATCAAAAGAACATACTGGCAGAGTACCTGTCACGACGGCATTGGATGCCTGTGCATCCTGAGGAGTCAATGCGAACACTCGGGCCTGTCCACCACTAATGGATGTCCTCTGCCTCTACCTCGGCCTCTGCCTCTGCCTCTGTCGCCTCGTCCTCTCGGAACTGGACCACCACGCCCACGGCCTCTAGAAGCATCTGACTGACGTGGAGCATCATCAGGAGTAGGAAGTAAAGCTCTCTGAGAAGGTGGTGAGGGTGGTAAAGTCACATGCGGGACTGTCGCCGCGCCCGGACGCCCCATGGTACAGTCTCTGACACGGTGGTACTGACTCCCACACCGAAAACATCCTGGCGACGACTGCTGGGTCTGTGGATATGAACCAAATAACTGACCTCGTCTCAATCCTCTGCCTCCACCATCTCCCGGAAATAATCTATCACGATGTCTGCCCATCTGCCACTGAGCTGGCGTATCAGTACGGGTCCTCTTCGGCCCAGAAACGACCGGAGTCTCAGAAATACGCTCCTCCAAAATTAAGGCTGCATCCATCGCGGCTGCTTATGTATCAAAGTGCTGGGTGCCGATAGCAAGGAATAGCTGTGTATCAAGCCCTCGTACAAACCTCTTTATTCTCTTCTCTTCTGTGTCGACTAGGTACGGAGCATATCGAGACAATTGGGTAAACTGTATATCATACTCCGACACCGTCATCCCAAGAGTCTTGCGGAAAGACTCAGAACTACGGGCTCGAGCATCTCGGACACTCTCCGGAAGAAAACGGGCAAGAAATGCAGCTGTAAACTCATCCCAGGTCATAGGAGGTAGACCTGCAGCTCGGCCTCTCTCTACTGAATCGTACCATGTCTGGGCAAGACCCTCCAGACGAAAACTCGCAAACTCTACTAATCTATCATCAGAACACCTCAACGAACGGCAAATCCTAGCCATCCTATCAAGAAATGCCTGTGGGTCCTCTGTCGCATCTGTACCAGTAAAAGCTGGAGGTCTCAATCTCATGAACTCCTGTAGTGAAACAGGAATAGTCTCCGTAGTAGCAGCAGGAGTGACCATCTGTGCAGCAGGTACGATTGTGGTCTGTGCGGTGGAAGGAACATCCTCGGATCTCTGTGCCCGGCTGGACTCAACTAAAGATCCCATCATCTACCGCAACTCTTGCATGCCGGCCTCTAATCTGGCAATACGGTCAGGATAAGGCGGATCAGTATGACCCTGAGGGGTAGGCGTATACTCCCGCTCGATCCTTGCCTCAGATGGGCCCGCCCGAATCTCATCCCTAGCGGCAGCCCGCTGAGCTCTCATAGTCTTTGGCGGCATCGAAACTGGAATAAGAAACAGGACTGATAAGAACATCGCAATTGAATCAAGGAATGCAAGGAATCAAGAAAGGAAATACAAGCAATTATGTCCTAAGGTCACTTAGGCGGAGTACCGTATCGTAAGTATGCCGCGGATCATACCCACGCTACGCCACTCTGCTTAAGTCACCTACTCCATCTACCAAAGTCGTCCTACACTCAGAAAGGTAAAACCTAGGCTCTGATACCAACTTTGTCACGACCCGAAAGTACGGAACGTGACTGGCACTTAGATTACGAGACGTCTAAAGGCGTAACGTAACCTAAGTCAGCCAAAGCCCAGAAAAATCTAAACCAAATCAAAAGAGAGTGAAGGAAAACCTTAATTGAAAACGGTTTTGAAATCAATTAAGTTGCATAGAATCCCTTTTAAAAAAACATCAAAAATTCCCGAAAATTTCGGCAGAGTCTCCCCTGTATTTTCTATCCCCGAAAATGGGTACAACAAGATAATAAACCTGTAATCATAAAAATGGCATCCCCAAGCGGGAGCTAGCTCTTCGCCCAAGGCGGATCACAACCACATGCAATATATAAGTAATATCAAGAAAAGAGCATAAAAGAAACGCAAAATATCAGGAAACACAACACCGGCTCAAGTGAGCTCGACCCAAAAGAAACCACAAATATACAAATCTCTCAGTCTCATCACTAGGTCGCATATACAATATAAAGTGGTAGATGGAGAATACTAGATACAATGATAAAGCAAAAGAAATAAAGTGTGCTCGCAACCCACCTACGGGCGATGTCTCGAGTCTGAGCAAAAGGAGCTGATGATAAGTTAGCCGCCGCTACAAGACTGATGAGTCCGACCTGCAAGACACTGTGGCACAACGGGGGTGAGTTGCCAGCTCGTGAGCAAATATAATATTTAATAAGGCAATCATAAGAATGCACGCAATGCACCACAACATGCATGTCCATATGTGATATAATAGCTCTAGTATGCATGCACATGTATGCAATGAAATTTCTAACTCTTTAAGTGTTTTAAATGCTAAGGGTACTGCGTTCTTAACTTTAGAAAAATGAATATATGTATAATAGCTAAGTACCATCAAGAAATCATCTGAAAACCCGTGTCAAGCATCGACACCAAATAGGAATCATATCTGTCTCAATATCGGGCTCCGTCAGTCCGGATCGGCCCATATCATAAATCTCACGCAACGGTCGGTATCCTCCGGATATCCGCCGCGCCAGACATCACCGGTAGGTAGTCTTCCCCTGCCAGGCTCATCGTCTACAACTCGATCTTCTTGCCCCGGGGTACCATACCGGGCCCACCATGTACCCGAGACGGTTCATCCACTCCTCGAATCGGGTCTCGAAATCCAACAGAAAACGTGAAAACTCATGGTGGACGACACATACATCACGAGAAAGCCGCAACTTTGTTTTAAAAATGATAAATATAAGCTTTTGTTAAATTCTTGCGGTTTTCCCCAAAAATCCAGAAATCGCAGCAATACTGAAATCCTCAAGAAAATCATAATGTTCGCATGTTATATATAATAAATGTCTATGATATCACTGTATATGATGTGAATTTTGGATAGAAATCCATGTACATATGATGATGAATGCGAGGTATATGTATGCGATGCAATTTCATATATCAAGTATGAATGCAAGTGGCGATATTAGGATAAACAGGTTCTATAGTGCACGTGGCATGGCAATTACCAAAGGCGTGTGTGTCACATGAATAGTGCGCGTGCAACAGAAGCCAATGGTAAGGTGTTCGTGTCCTACGAAATGATATCGCATAAGTATAGATGAATGTCCAAGCAATCTAATATACGGTTAGCTATAAGAGTATGCAATGTACATGAATGGATAAGCTAGCTAACAATATAAATCTTGCAAAAAGTAGGGTAATCCTAACTAGGGGGGGCGCCTCACGCCATTCAGACGATTTCCCCCATAGATGAATACATCTACTCACCTGAAATCCCCGCTAATCCGATCCGACCACCGCCTTGCCTTTACGCGCTGTGTCCGATGTTTCCCCGACCGATCCTATATTTGCACAACACCAAGCATAAGATTACATAACCTAAAACAATGCAAGTCACATTATACAAATATCGACGCTCTCGAATTAAACATAACACGCACTCGGTGCGCGGGAAAACGCACGAAAATCGCTAATCTTTAACTAACATCGTCATTTCGGGGAAATCGACAAAACTAAAACCCGACTAGACGAAACCCCACGTTCGCGCACTCTAATAGTCCTATACGAAGCTAATTATATCGCTAACATAACGCAATTTGATTGCATTCTAATTTTTGTAAAAATCTAGTAAGCAAATTTCAAACCGATTTGATGCAAACGTCGCAATTTAACGATTTAGCGAGCGTAACCTTACGCAATTAACCACTCTAATCAAATAGGTAACCAAAGCCCTAACTTAACTCTAACAACCATGCTTCAAACCCTAGTTCAACACCAAATCCCATTCTTGATTTTCATGAACAAGAATTTACAACTAAATTAATACTTCAAAATTGAATTTTAGCACATATAACTACAAGTTAACAAACTAGTTTAGGATTTTACCTCACAAGTGGAACCCTTGCATGATCAAGCCACCAAAGAAGCCTCCTTTCTCCTAGTTTTGAACTAAATTTGGTTGAGGAGAGAGTGGATTAGGGTTTGGCTTTGAATGGGTTAATGAATTTGTGGATTTTTAATGAATTTTAGCATGAAAATTGAAGCAAAAAGAAGTGAGAAGAGAGGGAATTCTGCAGCAATGGGGGTCGGCCAGCAGCTTGAGGGGGGAGTGTGGGATTTTTGGAGAAGTTTCTAGGTCTAAAAACACCCCATGTTCTCATTTAATGCTTTCACATCAACATTTTCACAAAAAGCCTCATTTTAATTCATTTTTTCATAAAATTTCCAACCCTAAAACCAAAATCTTGCAAGTCATGATACAATTTTATTAACACCATATTTTAGCTTATAAAGACTCCTAATTATGAAATTTACCTAATTAAATTTGTATTTATCACTAATTTAATGTATTTAAAAAGGCTTAAAATAATAAAAAAATAATTAATTACGAAATTTTTTTTATTTAACTAGAAAATTATAAGTGACATTTTAGTGACAAAATTATAGTAATATCTTATCTAATTTTTATATAATTAGGTCTATAATAAAAAATATCTATTTTGACTTTTTACGGAAAAAGACGAAAAATTAGCCGATTACCGAAAAACTGCCTAAACGATTTTCGAAGGGTTACAGAAAGCCCCCTCCGTCTCAACGCCATGAGATGCGGGCTCATTGCCCTCTAGAATCCGGCTATCCGTGCACCCCTCCGTGGGGTAATCCTAGTACAGAAAGTAAAAATATACATACAACGGATACATCGACCTCAGCCCGGTCGTGCCCCAAAAGAATAATATACAAACAAGCAGTGACGGCAGTCCACATGTCGGACGCTCGCCCCGCAATATCAAATGTACATAATAAACCAAAATGTATTAACATTGCATCCAAGCTATCCACCACGAAAATCCGCAACATATAAGCACAACACAGAACATCAACGTGTATGTCACGTTCGCAAATCTGTCTAAAAGGGCTATAGCAGTTAGACCGGATTTACCGATCAAGTGACATTCACGGTCGCATAAATACTGTGAACTAATATGTTTAAAATATTCGATCGACTAAATTTTCCTGAGTGGGCCCCAAGCACAACTGTAGCACTCCAAATAATTCTGGGCCCAAACTGAATATACCAAAACCCCCATTTCCAAGTCCAAGAGCCTCTGTAAAAATTTGGTGCTACAAGGAGTCATTATGGCCGCGGAACCGCGGCCAATGCATGGGTTTGGCCGCGGTTCCGCGGTGAAACAGTAAAGTTAAGCCACCAAATTTTTGCAGAACTCTTAGAATTGCCTGCATGTATTTCTGCAATGCACTGAAAAAAATTTCGAGCCAAAAAAAATTCGACAGAAAACTGATGCACTTGAAATCGCGGTTTTGGGATATTTGTTCGATCGAAGCTTTAAACTCGCTAGAGCAAGCTAGAATAGGTTAATGGCGTGGCTCTGATACCAGTGTAAGTGCACGGCGGCGCCCCGGCCGTCTGAACGAGGCCAAAATGCGGAAACGATACTTTTACAAAACTTGTAAACCAGCACCACCGCGCATTAAAAACCTGGATCAGGCCATTAACCTACTCCTAGCTAACTAGAGAAGGGGTAGAGAGATATACCGAGCGATCCGTGTCCTTCGGTCTTTTCGTCGTCGTCCCGATCTCCCCGCGGAATCTCCGGTCTTCATCTCCTCGTCGGAAGGACACCACATCGCCGGGTTCTTTTACGGGCTCCCACCTCTAGACCGAGGCAACTTGAGCACGAAGTTGGAGAGTCGACGTGCCCAAGGATACTGTAGATGAAGTGTAGAAAGCTTTGTCTCATTGGTTTTGAAGTTGCCATTTGATGGAGGAAATAAACTATGGAGAGAGGTGAGGAATATGTAGCATGCAAAGAAAATGAGATCAACATTTTTCCTCTCAACAAAAATGAATTCCCCTTACCGCTCAAGAATGTCCGGCCACCATCTCTTTGTGAAAAGGAAAGAGAGAGAGAAAATAATACAAGGAAGAGAAAAGAGATGATCATGAGGAATAATCATTACTACCAAATCCCCACTCCATCACCTAATCATATCCCATCACCATCAAGCAAAGTCAAGCAATGATGAACCAATGATGTCAATGGATGGTGCACCATCATGATGCATAAAAAGTCTTCTCTTTTGCACAATTGCAAATAACCCCCTCCACCAATTTTCAGCCAAACAAAGGAGACAAAGGAAAATGGCCGAAACGGAAAGCAAACTGGAAATTTCAGAAAACTGATCCCGTAATAAATTACAGGAAAACCCCGCGACTGTATATACATACCAGCATTTGTATTTCGACCAAATACAAATGCAATTAGACAAAATCTACACTGTACAATACTAGGATCCGGCTTAAATCAAAGCCCGCTAGTATTATCCGTCCGATCATGATCCGTGTAATACCGCACGTATCTGATCGAACCCTGCCATATATCCATACGGGCTCTACAGCGTTTCACCCGAAACTTGAGAAACGGTCTGTGGAGGACTCTAAAGACTCGTCAAACTCTTGGCTGTGGATTTAACCACTAGCACGTCAGAGGTATTAGCCATACGTAACGGGCTACCAGGTATTGACTAAAAGGGACGTCGATGAGCGAACTCATCCTGACACCCTACTGAGCCTGTCAGTGACAATATCCGTACAGTCCGGTCCGTTCGTCTATGAGAATCGCAAGGCGGGCCTAGGGGGTTGGTAAAAGTCAGACCCCCAAAAGCGGTACAAGTCGTGTCGGAGTGTAGCCCAGAACACCCTGAGATATTACTGGAATACCTACTAGTAAATCTCCTGCCTTGGTCAAGGACTTCGTGTAATGGCTCTCCTAGACACAGCGCGACCTCACCCCCAATACCGGGAGAGACGAACCCCTGAAGATCCGCTCACTGCCTCCATGTGGCTCAGGACTGTACCCAACAAAAACCTATTTGCATGACTCCTTTGAGTCGTGGTAGGGTAGTAATCAAAGTATAGTGGGAACTCACACGAGACAAATGACGATCTAAGGTCGATGAACTAACCTGTACACATGTCACCAGGGAACTGCTATCTGACGTCTGGTATAAGACCGACTAGCATGTTCCCGGCGAGTCCTGTCCGGTGTACTCATAACCCAATGAGCACCTGTATACATCTTAGGTGAACCAACTGACACCAGTGGCTTGTGAGACCGGCCACCGCCCTTCGTCGGGGTCTCGACTGTATACACTAGTCTACTCTGGAGTATCGATGCCCTGTCTCGAAAACTCCCATGACTAGGGACCTTTTAAGGATGTGCTTATAGACCCCAGCTCCCACGTATATAATCGCCATCATACTGCTGGCCGTGAAACAAGAATCCTAAGGGCTCTATCAACGTGCATTAGTGACCTGTAAGGTCACCTGAAACAGTACACGATGATAAAGATAAACCAGATAGCATACTATCATCTTGAGTAAGACTGTCCTCCCGGCATAGGTACTCTCTCAATCATTGCAATCACGTGCCTGTGATCCAATAATTGACTCTGAGGGCACTATCTCCAACACCTCATCCGTATATACATACTTGTATCCGTATTCCGAAAAATACGAATACAAAGAGATAAAAATAACCCAATAATATAATACTAAGATCCGGCTTAAACCAAAGCCCACTAGTATTATCCGTCCGAATCTTGATACGTGCACAAGTGCACGAATATGATCGAACCCTGCTGTAAAACCATACGGCCTCTACATCGTTTCGCCCGTAGCAGGGAAACCCTCTGTGTAGGACTCTAAAGACTCGTCAATACGCTGGCAGTGGGTTTAACCACAAGCATGTCAGCTACACTAGCTGTACGTAACGGCTACCCAAGTATTGAGCGAAAGGAAGGCTGACGAGCAAACTCATCCGAACCCCTAATGAGCATGTCCATGACAATCTCTGTACAGTCCGGTCAGTTCGTCTAAGAGTATCGCATATTGAGTCTACGGGGTGGATAAAGTCAGACCCCTAATAACGCGACATTTTGTGTCGGTATGAAGCCCATCACCTGTAGGGTTACTAGGCACCGTCACAAGGGTCTATAAGGCATCAACCATGCCCGATTTAAAATTTAGACGTGCCGAACAACCCTAACCAAGATCTTAGACTAGTGATTAGGCGAAACAAAGCAAGTAAACAACTTTACTTCTAAGAGTTAGGGATTACAACCTTTGTAGTCCGTTCCTTCACTTCTAAAGCTCCGTGTTGAGGTCCCTTCACTGCGATCATCGAGTATCTGGACTCTAGAGAGGCTCCACAAAAGAAAGAAGCAAGCTTGCTTTCGATCTTCGATAACAAAGATGATCTACCTTGAAGAAACTCAAACCCAAGCTCTTTCTTTGCTAATCAAGTATTAGCAAAGCAAACACCCTAATCTAAGTGGCTAGAATAGATGAGGATGATGAAGTAGGAATTTAGCTCTCATTTATTTTCTATTTCTCACTCATTTTCATCACTTCACAAAAAGCTAGAAAGCTTTTCATGCAAGGAAGAAGAATAAAGAAGATGATCAATCCTTTTGTGATGAATAATGAAATCTAGTGAGGTTAGAAATGCAACCATGGGTTAAGTATGATAACTTAACCCATGTAGAGACTTAACCATGGTGAAGGGTTGGGTTGGGTTAACAAATATCTACCCAAATATCTTTAGTTAAAAACAAAAGCAAAGCTTCTAGAACCTTCAAGAAGGTTTAACCCTAATCCAAACCCTAACTATGTTTAAACTCCACAAAACATGTTGCATTTGTAACCTTAACTTTTTACAATATTATATATCACATATATAATATATTTTGTAACAAAATAAAATAATACAATTAACATATATCGCATATATATCAATGTATTACCCGAGTAAGAAAAAGAATCTTTAAGTGAGCTTATATTTGTTAATGTAATTTGATATATCAAATATATAATTATACATTAAATTATCGAATCAACACATGATCCGATAATTCGGCTATTTCACAAATAACCGACTAATATATTCTGTATCAGTTCATCGAATCAACACTTGATCTGATGACCCAGCTATATCACATATACCCGGCCGATATCTCATATCGCGAGAATCTAATACGGTATCACATACACGTATTGTTCTCGGTCCCGCACATATCACATATATGCTCCTACTCCGTTTTGCCTGAGCCAGGAAACCTCTGTGTAGGACTTTAAAGAATTGTCAATACGCCGGCAGTAGGTGATGATCATATCAAACACCCACAAGCTGCAAGTGGTTAGCTAAACGTAACAGCGACCCAGGTATTGATCAATCAGAAGATCAACAACCAAGCCTATACATTCTCCCGTGAATCCAACCAGTAACACTACCATACAGTCCGGTCTCTTCGTCTAATATGTCGCATATCTCGCCTAAGGGTGGCAAACGTCAGACCCAAGTAGCTTGATAAGTCGTGTCGATATGAGGTCCATAACAATTTGAGAAACAACTGATAACTCTTACCAGTAAATCTCAGCAACCCTGGCCAGGGATTTCCAGTTATAGCCAATCGAACACAGCGCAACATCAACTCCTTATACCGGGAGAGATGAAACCCCTCCTATCGCTCATTGCCTCCATATGGTTCAGGACTGTACCCAAAAGCCACCCTTTTGCATGCCCTCTTGGACGTGGTATGATGGAAATCAAAGCACAGTGGGAATCACACAAGTCTCTATGACGATCTCAGGTCTACAGACTAACCTGTACCAGTGTCACCAGAGAACTGCCATCTGACGTGAGGTATAATACAATCTGGGAGTTCTCGGCGAGTCCGTCCAGTGTACCCAGTCTCCACTAACCACCCGTATACCTTCTCTGATGTCAAATACCAATGGATATGGGATCATCCATCGCCCATCATATGGGTCAAGAAGCGCATACACTAGTATACTCTGGAGTATCGATGCCCTGTCTCGGCACTCCCACGACTAGGAACATTTGAAGGATGTACTTGGCGACTACACTGTCCCCACTAGTATGATCTGCATCATAGTCCTGGTAGTCAAGTACTCATCCTAAGGGCTTTATCATCATGTGACATAGAGACAATCATAGTACATGTTAAGATAAAGTGTAACCAGATAGCATACTATCATGTCAAGCAAGAAAGTCCTCCCTATATATGTCCAAGCATCCACTACAATATACAACATATGTACAGTAATGGCCTCTAGGGCATACATATAACTAACATCACCAACTGAGAAAATACTGATCCAAATCAGTAATTCTCGTCTATCTTGGCAAAGGATTTCTGGTGATGTCCTCCCGTGCACTACGTGACATCAACCCCCAATATCGGGAGAGACGAATCCTTAACGATCCGCTCACTACCTCCATGTGGCTTGGGACTGTACCCAGCTAAAACCTGTTTGCACGACTCCTTTGAACCGTGGTAGGGTAGTAATCAAAGCATAGTGGGAACTCACACGAGACAAATGAGATGTCAGGTCGACAGACTAACCTGTAGACATGTCACTTGAAAACTGCTATCTGACAATAGGTATGATACCAACTAGCATGTTCCCGTCGAGTCCGTCCAATGTACTCATAACCCAATAAGCACCTGCATACTATCTTAGGTGACTAACTGACATCAATGGCTTGTGAGACCGGCCACCTCTCCTCGTCGGGGTCTCAATAAGTACACACTAGTCTACTCTGGAGTATCAATGCCCAGTCTCGATACTCCCTCGACTAGGGACATTTAAGGATGTGCTTATAGACCACCCAACTCCCACCTATATGATCTCCATCATAATGCTGGTAGTCAAGCAAGAATCCTATAGGCTCTATGAGCATGTAATAGTGATTTGTAATACCACATAATGCTTGTACATGATGATAAAGACAAACCATATAGCATAATATCATTTTGAGTAATATTGTTCTATCCGTATAGGTCTCCCTCAATCATCATAATCACCTGCCTGCGATTACAATAATTGCCTTGAGGGCATTATATCCAACACTCAGCATAATTGAAATAATATCCCCTGGAGTTCTTGGAGTATCCCACAAATTTACACAATGCTGAACGTGACTCGAGTTTGTCCGGATGAACCTTTTTGACAAAAGTAGAACAACCCCATATCTTAAGATATTTAAGACAGGGTTTCTTCCCACTCCACGTTTCATATGGAGTGGTAGGCAGAGACCGTAACATTTCAGAAAATATAAAATATTATTTTTGGAATTTAATATTAAAATAATATATTTCGCGAAAACTACCCGAATTGCGAATTTGGGGTTTTCGTAAAATGGTATAAATATATACCAATATTTGTGAAATAATAGGAGATTTAAAATGATTTATTCATTTAAAAATATATTATTGGATTTGGAATTTTTATAATTAATTATATGCAGTTTAAATAAAAATTGATTAGTGCACTATTAATCGCGATTAAGACAAATCCGTGTTTCTACATTTTTCCATGGTTAGTGCACCATGACAAGTTGCATTTTTGTTGCATGTTGTTTCATTGGTATTTATTGATTTTTGGTTTCATAAAAGAAAAGATATGAGAGTGTATTATTGAGGAGAGAGAGAGAGCGGACCAAATGATGACATGAGGCATGGTAGGCGAGAGAGTGAGGGTGAGAGAGCGAGGGGGGCTACCCATTCCTCACCCCCATTATTCTTCCTTCATCTTCTTCAACTCATATTCCCTCCACCTCCACCTCCAAGCATCATCTCAATTTCTTTCTGAAAACCCTATACTCCCTTCATTAAAGTTGATCCCCACCTCATCCTACACCAATTGGACCTATCAAAGTTGGATTTTGAAGATGTTGATCAACTAAAGAAATTTCTTGAGTTGCCAAATGAGGTATAATTCTAGACCCTAGCTAAGTTATTATGTTTGGTGTATTCTAGTTTAGTTTAGAATGTGATTAAGTGTGGATTGTGATCTTAGAAATTTCCTAGATGAGGTTAAGGGTTTGGGTTGTGTTGGGGTGATGTGTAGTGGCTGTTACAAGACCTTACTGGACAAGACCCGGATTAGAAACCAAAATACGGACTTAGGAATTTCCCCGTGTCAGTTTTGTGAAGCTATGTTAGCCTACAGGGTATCTGGAGCTACCTAGGGCATTTTAAAGAAAATAGAGCAAGTCCATAGACCTAGGCAAACGACTAGAAGACCACCACCCAAGTACGAAACCATTTCCCTTTGATATGGCCTGCGAGCTGGGAATCTGGGGTGATGTCGATGGATTTTATTTGGTCTCTGGGGTTGGATTTGTGTCTGTAGCTTGCTTACTTTATAAACAACTCCCTGTACTTGCTAGTTTATTCCTAATTAACCCGAGCAAAAATCTGGGAGCTGTTGTGAGTGTTTTGGGGCAAAGTTTTCCGAGGTTTGAATGCTTGGATTAGATATTTGGATTTGTATTTGGTTGTTGGGCGTTTGTACGTCAACAACAAGGGTTGTTTGAATGTTTTTGCATGCGTAAGTCCTAGGTTCTAACCTATATGCACACCATATGCCGTATCGGTTTTCGGACAATGATTTTAATGGTACTTTGATATGTGTTGATTTGTAGGTACCTTGCGTGGATTCCGAGACGACGAAGCACATCGACTACAGCTGAAAAAGGAGTTCTGCAGGTGTGTAGATTTATATCTACGGGGAATCGGGTGGATGGCGTATAGCACCCCCGCAAATTATAATGGAAACTGATATATAGAGTATGGTTAAGGGAACTATGTTAGAAACTAGGGCTATGGTTAAAGAATTTGTAGGAGACAAGATATACCATGACTTAAGGTTATAGTTTATGGTTTAGTGTGACATGGTATGATAGAAATGATGTCTCAAATTGATATATGTATGTAGTGAAAGAGAATCAGTATGAGATTATAGTGGCATGATATGAGGTTGATAAATATGATATGAGATTAAGAGGATGTCGTAATGTGAGATATTGATGTGATGAAAAAAGTATAGGATGACTTGGAATGATATGTCGTTTTACGGATGCGAGTCGATATGAGATAATTGATACCTTTGTCGGTCCCATGATTTGAGATTGATATGGATATAACCTGAGAGATAGGTATATGTATGGATAATGATGTGAATAATGAGTGATATGCCGTACGAGACGTTGATCCGTACCCTCATTGTCATATAGGTTGATAGAATCCCTAATTGTTTAATGCCACCGTACAATGAATTACCGTACGTGATGAGTTTATCTGATGATTGATCCATACCCTTGATTAGAGCATGCCGTATGAGGATTATACCGTACGTGTTGTTGTGAGGCTAGATGCCGACTGATAGATTCACCGACTCGGTTATGTTATATATACGTATAGCTTATAGCATTGCGCTTATGATTTACTTGCTGCTACGTTCATGTTATTCTCATTGCATTACATATACCTGTGCTAGTACACTTACGCCATTATCGATGATGCGTATGTTACACTTACACAGATTGCCGGCTCGCACACTTTCATCATCGTTAATTGCTATGTCACTTACACAGTAGAGTTGCTACATCATGCTATGATTTATTGCTATGCTCACATCATTATGCTATGTTGCATGATGTACTTGCTATGTTCACATCACCATTCTATGTTGCATAATATACTGATATGCTCACATCACTGTTCTATGTTGCATGATATACGAATATGCTCACATTTCTGTTATATGTTTGCATACATCATGCATTACGATTATATGCATTGAGATGCTGTTTTCATGAGATTCTGGATTTGATAACCGTGGTTATATTTCAAAAGAAAGTATGTATTGTTTTAAAAACCCAGTTTCTCTTGATATGATATTTCGAGACGTCCACCATGTGTTTTCTCGGTTATGAGTTATGTGATACCCGATTCGAGGAGCTGGATGAGTCCATTTGCAGGTACATGGTGGACCTAGTATGGTACCCCCGGGCAAGAAAAGTATGTTGTGCAGTAGACGATGAGCCTGGCAGAGGGACCACTACCTACCGGTGATAATATTTGGACTCGGCGGTTATCCGGAGGATACCGACCGGAGTCGTGAGATGATACGGGCCAATCCGGACTGACGGAGCCCGAGATATGAGGATTTACATGTCGATGCTGGACATGGGTTTCATGATGTTTTGAGTGTCGATGTTAGACACACAGGTTCCATGATTTTGATGTGTCGTTGATGGACACACGTTGTGTCACGACCCGCCCCCAATACAGAGAGTATTGTCCGCTCTGGCCGAAACCACACGGTTTTGTCCTTCGGAGTGAATCGGACCCGACCAGGGGCCACTTCCCAGGAGGTCACCCATCCCAGGACTTCCCTGGCCCGAGCACGCTTAACTACGGAGTTCTTCAAACTCCGGAGTTCCGATTCATCCAAAAGGCGCCTCTGTATTGAAGAGGGGTATAATTCCATTTATAGTTCAGATCGTGCCTTCTTTCGGAATGAAATTCGATACTCCCCATTGTTCTATAGTGGTTCCCCATGTGTATCCGTATCGGTTACATCCCCACCTCAATACCGGATAACACCTCACTTCTTCACGGGGTAGGTGGTATTCAGCCCTAACTCCACCTGGGGCATTACATTCCCCCCCACTTAGAACAATGGTTCGTCCTCGAACCACTGACCTACTTTTGAGGGACCGGCTCTGATACCATTCTGTCATGACCCGCCCCCCAATACAGAGAGTATTGTCCGCTCTGGCCGAAGCCGCACGGTTTTGTCCTTCGGAGTGAATCGGACCCGACCATGGGCCACTTCCCAGGAGGTCACCCATCCCAGGACTTCCCTAGCCCGAGCACGCTTAACTACGGAGTTCTTCAAACTCCGGAGTTCTGATTCATCCAAAAGGCGCCTCTGTATTGAAGAGGGGTATAATTCCATTTATAGTTCAGATCGTGCCCTCTTTCGGAATGAAATTCGATACTCCCCATTGTTCTATAGTAGTTCCCCGTGTGTATCCGTATCGGTTACATCCCAACCTCGATACCGGATAACACCTCACTTCTTCACGGGGTAGGTGGTATTCAGCCCTAACTCCACCTGGGGCATTACACGTTGATTGATATCCTCATATTTACATGCATATGCTTTTATGATATTTGTTGGATATAGTGCCCTCAGAGTCAATTATTGGATCACAGGCACGTGATTGCAAAGATTGAGGGAGGACCTATGCCGGTAGGACAGTCTTACTCAAGATGATAGTATGCTATCTGGTTTAACTTTATCTGTCGTGTACAGGTTTAGGTGACATGTTCACTATTACACGTTGATAGAGCCCTTAGGATCCTGCTTGACTACCAACAGTATGATGACGATCATATACGTGAGAGTTGGGTAGTCTATAAGCGCATCCTTAAAAGTGGTCCCTAGTCGTGGGAGTTTCGAGACAGGGCATCGATACTCCGGAGTAGACTAGTGTATACAGTCGAGACCCCGACGAGGGGCAGTGGCCGGTCTCACAAGCCACTGGTGTCAGTTGGTTCACCTAAGATGTATACAGGTGCTCATTGGATTATGAGTACACCGGTCAGGACTCGCCGGGAACATAATAGTTGGTTTTATACCTGACGTCAGATAGCAGTTCCCTGGTGACATGTGTACAGGTTAGTTCATCGACCTGAGATCGTCATTTGTCTCGTGTGAGTTCCTACTGTACTTTGATTACTACCCTACCACGGCTCAAAGGAGTCGTGCAAACGGGTTTAAGTTGGGTACAGTCCTGAGCCACATGGGGGCAGTGAGCGGACCTGCAGGGATTCGTCTCTTCCGGTACTGGGGGTGAGATCGCGCCGTGTCTAGGAGAGCCATTACACGAAGCCCTCGGCCGAGGCAAGAGATTTGCTGGTAGATATTCCAGTAGTATCTCAGGGTGTTCTGGGCTGCACTCAGACATGACTTGTACCGCTTTTGGGGGTTTGACTTTTACCAACCACCTAGGCCCGCTATGCGATGCTCATAGACGAACGGACCGGAATGTACGGATATTGTCACTGACAGGCTCAGTAGGGTGTCAGGATGAGTTCGCTCATCGACCTCCCTTTTGGTCATTACTTGGTAGCCCGTTACGTACGGCTAATACCTCTGACGTGCTAGTGGTTAAATCCACAGCCAAATTATTGACGAGTCTTTAGAGTCCCCCACAGACAGTTTCTCAAGTTTCGGACGAAACGCTGTAGAGGCCGTATGGATATATGGCAGGGTTCGATCATATACGTGCGGTATTGCACGGATCATGATCGGACGGGTAATACTAGCGGGCTTTGGTTTAAGCCGGATCCTAGTATTATACAGTGTAGATTTTGTCTCATTGCATTTGTATTCGGTCGGAATACAGATGTGGGTATGTATATACAGTCGCGGGGTTATCCAGTAATTTGTTACCGGATCGCTTTTTGAAGTTGCCAGTTTGCATTCCGTTTCGGCCATTTTTCCTTTGTTCCTTCTTAGCTGAAATTCCTTTGATGGGAGGGGCTTATTTGCAAATGTGCAAATTAGCAAAGTGGAGGGTGTTTTTTTGTAAGTGGTTGTTTCATGATTGAGGTTGACTTCTTTGGTCCATCATTACTTGCCTTTTTTTAGATGAGATTGGTGATGGGTTTCTTGTTTTGACTTGGTTGTGATCATTGTTTCTCATCACCACCCACCTTTTTCTTATGGTCACCTTGCACTAGCTTGTGCTCACCCCCCTTTGATATTTCCCTTGCCAATTTATGGCCGGCCACTTTTAGGGAGAGAGGTGGTGATTCATTCATTTTTGATGGTGGGAAAATATTGCTCTTTTTTTTTTCTTGGCTTGCAACAAAAATTCCTTACCCTCTCCAAAGTTCTTTTCTCCTCCACTCAAAAAATGGCAACTTCATAAACCCCCTCGAGATATAGCATTCTACACTCAGTCTACAGCAATCTTGGACACGTCGGCTTGCCAACTTTGTGTCCGAGTTGCCTCGGTCCAGAGGTGGGAGCCCGTAAAAAGACTCGCTGATGTGGTGCCCTTCCGACGAGGAGATCAAGACCGGAGATGCCGCGAGAACATCGGGATGGTGGCCGAAGACCGAAGGGCATGGATCGCTCGGTATAGCTATCTACCCCTTTCTCTAAGTTAGGTGGTAGTAGGTTAATGGTCCGATCCGGGTTGACAGTCTGCGGTAGCGCCGGTTTTTGTTTAAAGAAAGGTTTTTGTTTCCGCATTTTGGCCTCGGACAGACGCCCGGGGCGCTGCCGTGCACTTACATGGTATCAGAGCCACGCCATTAACCTTTACTAGCTTGTTCTAACGTGTTTAGAACTTCGATCGAATAAAAATTCCAAAACCGCGTTTTCAAAAGCATCAGTTTCTGTCGATTCTGTTTTGCTGTCAAAAAATTATTTGGTGTATTGCAGAAATACGTGCAGGATTTTCAGAGAACACTGCAAAAATTTGGTACCATGATCTTACTGTAGCGCTACGGAACCGTGGCCATAACCCCATTTTGGCCGCAGTTCCACTGCTGAACAGTAGAATCACTTCACCAAATTTCTATAGTGGGTCTCTGACTTGGAAATAGGGTTTGTGGTATATTCTGTTTGGGCCCAGATTTATTTTGAGTGCTATAGTTGTGCTTGGGGCCTACTTTGGGAAATTTAGTCGATCGAAAATTTTAAACATGTTAGTTCACAGTATTTACATTATATCTGTGACCGTGAATGTCATTTGATCGGTAAATCCTGTCTAACTGCTATAGCCCTTTTAGACGGATTTGCGAACATGACATTCACGTTGATGTTCTGTGATGTTACAGATTTGTCGTGGTGGATAGCCTGGATGCATTGTTAGTACAGTTTGGTTGTATATGTATATTTGATTTTGCGGGGCGAGCGTCCTACATGTAGACTGCCGTCACTACCTGTTTGTATATTATTCTTTTGGGGCACGACCGGGCTGAGGTCGATGTACCCATTGTATATTTTACTTTCTGTACTAGGATTACCCAGCGGTGGGGTGCATGGATAGCCGGGTTCTAGAGGGCAACGGGCCCGCGTCTCATGTCTTTGAGACGGAGGGGGCTTTACTCTAGAATTGGCACGCTATTCGCCACACTCGTAGGGGGTACAGGTTGACCCAAGGAGGGGTGCTCAAGTTACCGGATTCCGTGAAGTGCTGGGTGGTCCATTCATGTTGCTGAAGGGGGCTGCCTCGCTTCAGGTTTTGGCGGGTAACTTGTCACGACCCAAAATTGGCCCGTGACGGCCCTTGTACTACGCAACGCCCTAAGACGTAACGTAGTAAAAGAAAGCCAAAACCCAGCAATCTAAACCATTAAAATACGGAAAAGATAATATAAGTTTTTGAAACATTTGAAATCGCAACCCAAATTCTTTAAAAGTCCTACTTTATTTCTTTAAAATTTTAGCAACACCCCCTTTTTTGTAAAACTAGCCAAGAAGAATACAACACAAAAATATGACGCCGTAGCGAAAAAATAAAGACAATAGAGAGAAAGCTGTATATAAAAGAAAACAAAACCATAATAATATACAATATCGTCCTCACCAAGTCTCTAAGTCAACAATACAATAGTAGATGGAGAGTACAAAATACAACGAATGTACAATATGAAATACAGATAATCATCTAACCCACTTAAGCAAAATGGTGTACTGTGAGCTGATGCAATATCTGTAGCAAAAGATGATAGCTGAATAGCGGAATAGCCTTCCTCGACTACTCTGGGGAACAACCTGAAACACCTGTGGCACAACGGGGGTGAGTTGCCAACTCATGAATAGTAGATAACATATGCAGGTAATCGCAGGAATGCACGTACAGCATGAATCTAAGATATGCGATTTCAGTAATAACATGTCATGAAAATGCTGAATAAAGGAAGTACACTAGCAGGTACAATCAATATATGAATCTGTGCAAAGAATAGATAAGTGTGAGGTATAGGGTGGAATATGTCATTTTCACGGAAACCTGACATCGTGGCCGGATCACAATCCATCAAGACACTCAAATCCCAAATCCTCAAATCAGCCCCCAAGTTGGGCTCTCATATCATATAAGTCTCCCATCTCCTCAATGTACAATATCGAATAGATCTCCTATATCCCGAATGTACAAACCAGCAATCTCTTTCATATCCAATATCCAATCCCAATGAATCGCCTATATCCCAAGTCGAATCTCAAATAATTTCTAACATCCTATATATAAATATTTGCAGAAGTAAAATATGATGGGGGCAATACACATATATTAGCGTCCCATTCCACTAATATTGGTGTAAGGGTATATATAACAACGGCTAAATCCCTTGTTATATATACAAAGGTATTAAAGAAATATCATGAAAACCATGTGCCAAGCATCGACACAGAAATCCTGATCACGTATCATACGCTATCTTGAAAGCACGAGTGCCTAGCTCTGACCCTCGCCTTTCGACGTATGCATACGTACATGACTCCCAGTGGTATCTCCGTGATCCCCCACCGAGCATGGGTACTGTCACCGGTAGGTACTCGCCCGCCTCCAGGCTCAATCGGCAAAATCCATCGATCTTCTTGCCGAGGGGAACCATACCGGGCCCCACCATGTACTCTCATATGGCAACCACACCTCGTATGGAGTATATAATCAGCACCGATAAAACTCATGGTGGACGCACAAATATCATCTCAAGAAAACCGGGTTTTTCAATGTATGCATAACTTCATGAACTCCCACGGTTCCCAAATCCAGAAAACACCATGTAAAATCCAAATAATAATGAGCAAATCCAGGAACAAATAAATGCGATATATCTGAATGTGAGCATATAAATGAGAACATGTAGCTGAAACCAGATGTATGCGAAATCAATAAGGTACAGCTAAGTATAGGTATCTACCTATAAGTAAGATATGTGCATGGTATACCTGTAGCTGTATCACAAGGTGTATATGTACCGATCACTAATGGTAAGATACACTACAGGTATACCGATAAGCTAGATGTCATGTGTGATAAGCAATAGTATCTATAATGGTTAGTGTGTGACATGGCAATTATTGACGGTGTGTGTTTAGCATACAATCCGTGCTCGTGCAACATGAACCGTCAATAATATGTGCAGTGTCCTACGGCTGCTAGTCACAGTATAACTATATCAAGGAAATAAAGTAAAGGCGCAATTCTAACAATGACGTAGAATGTGCGACAGGTATTTGAATCCTAGCCCAGACGCATAACGCCATGCGGGCGATTCCCCTGTAGATGTTAAATCTACTCACCTACGCTCCACGCTAGGTGAATCCTACCATCTGCTCTCCCTGTAGTAGTGTCCATAGTCCCTGCCTGCAAACCTCCAAGTAAGACACAGAAATCATTTATAAGCCAAATATTCCGTGAAATGCGATATCGAGCCAAAACGAGAAACTCGCGTCGCGAACTAAACGCGCGTGTGCACGATACGCTAAAACGTGTGTATACACGTCTAGAACCATCGCGACACGCTGCGATACGATGGATCACATAACCCACTCACGTATCGCGCGTATCGCGCAAACACAACGGACACAAAAACGATATATAGTCCCAAATTTTCCTACAGGTCAAATATTACAAAACTAGACATTCCAAAGCACTACAATACACTGCAGACAACCCTACCCAAAACCTCAAGACCCAACACCCTACCATGGCCGCAATTTGTGGCCAATAAGATTAAATCGGCGGCCAGAATTTAGGGGTAGGGGCTCGTGTTCTGGTGGTGTTGTCCATACCCAGTGAGCATGTTCCAGTCTTCTTAATTTTTACCTGAAGGCCCCGGGTCATTAGCAGATCACAAAATGCTAATATATCGCTTTAAAATCACCAATTTGCACAAAAAAGCAAACCCTATGGTATTTTAGTGTAATCTGGATTAAATCTCAGTTCAAGTGACCCTAATAACACTTAAATGGGTACTGGAATGGGACGTTAATTTTTACCTGAAGGTCGCAATTTACTAACACGATCATCAATTTTCCACCACATCTCACAAATCACCAAAACTAGCACAAAACTAGCTATTTACACTAATCAAAGCTAATCGATGCACAACTAAGCAACTAGGGGATTGGGTTAGGAAGTATACCCTAAAGAACCCTAGAGAGCAGGTGAAGAAGTGAAAGGAGCTGCTGCAAGTGCTGGGGCTGCTGTTGCTACAGCTGCAGATTCTGCTGATGATGATGATGGCTGCTGCTGCTATCTGTGTTGTTGTTGGTGGTGATGCTGAGGTTGTTGTTGCTGCCCTTGGTGCTGCTGCCTTGCTTCCCTTCTTGCTGCTGAAGCTCCTGCTGCTGTTGCTCTTGCTAATGTTGCTGAAGCTGGAGCTGCTGTTGCGGCTGTGAGTGCTGCTGCTGCTGTTGATGCTGCTCTGCTACAGCTGATGTTGTTGTTGTTGCTGCCAGTGCTGCCTGCTGCTGATGCTGAGGCTGCTGCTTCAGCTGAAGGTGAGTGTGTGTGTGTGTGTGTGTTTGAGAGAGTGAGAAAAATGAGAGGAGTGAAAAGGAAGAGAGGCAAGAATGATAACACACACACAAGTCAACCCCCTTCTCTCTCTCTCTCTTCATTAAATGAGGCATGGCAAAGGCCATCATGCCCCATAATGCACTCTCTCTCTCTCTCAAGGTCAACATTCAAACCATTTAAAAACCCTTTTTAAATTCATTTCATTTTAAAAACAACCATATACAAATAAAAACCCAAAAGCACCTAATACAATATTAAACTAGATTAGGGAAGGTTAGTTCACCATGTTGCTAATCATGGTTAAACCCCCAAAACAACCCTAGTTAACATGCACAAGTGTGTGCAAGCCTAGGAAAAATCTAATAAAATATCCATTAAATAGAATAAAATAATTGAAAACCAATTTGGTAAACTTTTTATTAAAAACTATATATAAAAATATAATTTGCTACAAAACACATTCTAAGGTTTTACATAACTTGCCGTGCCCGTAGGAGTCTAGGATTACATTGCACAGGCTATCACACGACCAGGGGAACGTCGGGTTTCAGTAGCGGCTCTATGAAACTCGGGGATCCCAGATATCTGTATTGTTCTGTGATGCTTATTACATTTCTTTGATGTTACATTTTATCACGCCTTGAGCGAATATTATATATTGATATATATACTAGTAGATGTTGTATTTGATTTTCACCCGCGCTAGTCCAGTCCCCGCTCTGTCGTTAGTTAAGTAACCTAACGGGTGATGACGAGACCCAGCGGCGAATGCGGGTGGCATATACGTACATCGTATTTTCGTTCTTTATTAGTGTGATCAATTGATGTGACTGCATTGATTCGGATCAATGCAAGCTAAACAAACATATTCTTATGTTGTTGGAACATTTTTCAAAAAGCTGTTATTGCAAGGACATTCTCTTTTGTTTTGCACAGTGATATTCGGTTATGAATATCCAGCACCTCAGTCGACGAGGCAAGGGCCGAGATCCCTTCACCGGGAGTGACCCCTTGGACATAAGTTTGCGTCAGGGTAATAACTTCACTATAGACGATTGCCTTTTGCTTTGCACAGTGGTATTCAGTTGGAATATCCTGCACCTCATTCTACGGGGAAAGAGCCGAGATCCCTTCACTGGGAGTGACCTCTTTAGCAAAGGTTTTCGTCACTATATTTTTATAACAAGCCATGCATTTCCTTCAACGATATCAAGTTCATTACGTTAAAAGTTTTTCGCCAAAAACTAGACGTAGCCCTCCGTCATTTCTTACAAGTATTACTTAGTATTCGTGCTGCTTTGTTGACTGTGTCAAGGCGTAGTGTGCGGTAGCTAAGTAGTGTTTGTTTGTGGCATAATGGGATTGGTTAGGACAGTCGTGCGGCCTTGTTGACTGTGTCAAGAGCTCTTACGGGTGGGTTTAATGCAATCCAGGATAATGACGGGTTGAACTTGACTATGACTCTTTGATTTGTTGACTGTGTCAAGGTCACTTGGGTCCTAGGGGTAAAAATCACATCGGGAGTTTCTAAAGAAACTGAAACTTTCCAGATATGCGCATACTTTCTGGAGTGTGATAACGTGAGTGGATTCCGTCATGTTATCATACGATGATAGTTGGATCCCGATTCCCACTGATGAGTTGGTTTACTCCTCGGGTGATCCCGACTAATTCTTCTTTCAGGTTTGGAGGAGAATTTGAGGTTACAGTGGGAGGTTTCCAGATTAGCTAAATTGGTAACCATTCTGATCTAGGTTAGAATGCACGCTGAGTGTTTCTTTTCTCTCTCTCTCTTTGGCAGCGACCATGACCCGACCCTTGACTATGATTCAGTGACCAAGTTGACCGAACCTTCTTAAAATACTGGCTTTTGGATTGTCAGAGTTGCATTCCTCATTGCCACTCCTACTTTTACCCTTTTCTCCAGAACACCCCGTATTACTACGAACATCCACTTTCATTGGATAAAACCATCGTATGGTTATATACAAACTCGAAGGAACTTGTTCCAGATTCGAGGATGGTTTCTGGTTCTGGAGAAAACGAATAGGACTATTCAGTTGTCTTTTCCTTTTACCTTCTCTCAGGTTGCGAGTGCTCCTTGGATTGGGACGGTACACCTATTATGCTAATTGGATAGTCTTCTTCCAAACCATAGGCAGGTGCCGAACAGTAGGGAATAAGGAAAACCAATTAGTTTAACGATGGTGTACAGAAGGTAATAAGTTAAGACAAATAAAGGGATTAGTAAGAGGGCAAAGTAAATTGCGACTGCTATTCACGACCAAACCAAGTATTTCTTCACCAATCCTATATCACCTTTGTATTTCTCCAGAACACTCCGTATCACTACGAAGATCCACAGTTATTTGGATACTCCATCGTATGGTTATATACGAACTCGAAAGGAATTTGTTCCAGTTCAGGGATGGATTCTGGTTCAGGAGAAATAGGAATAAGGTTTATTCGGTTGTCTTTTATCTTCACCTTCTCTCGCATTACGAGTGCTCCTAGGATTAGGACAGTACACCTGTTACGCTTATTAGATAGTCTTCTTCCAAACCATAGGCTGGTGCCGAACGGTAGGGAAGGAAGAAAACCATTTAGCCTAAGAGGGTGTACAGAAGGTAATGACTAAAGACATATGAAGGGATGTGGAGAGATGGCAAAGAAATATACGGTTACAGTTGTGAATCTTGATAATGGAAGATGCATTACTAGGAATACCTGGATACCCCTACGAAACATTTCAATGCTTTAGTTTCACTGTATACTGTTAAAAGAAAACTGATTTCCCAATTAGCCCTTGCTCCTGGGTATGTATTTACCAGGTATGATTCTCACATCTATATGGTTTTACAGATGATGAGTGGGAGTAAGTTATTGGGAATTGGGTGATCATCCTCATTATATCGGGATTCGTTGTAATTGGTGATATTTAAGGAAATCACCTGGGTTGTTTGCCGGAAGGCAGATATTTGGTTTTGAATATCCGTCGTTGTTCACCAATTTCAAATTGATATATCTGTACGTCTATTTTTATAGAGTGAGATATACCTTTTTGAAATTATGTCTATGACATTTACCTATATCAGTGGATGGTTAGGTAAGGAGCATTAAACAGCGGTGCAATTCTTCACAACCATAGTACAGTTTTCAACCTACGACGCACAGAGTTTGAGTTATTGGACTCAGGGAACTTATACAGAGTATTGTATGTTGTCATGTGTCCGTTAGGACAGAGGGATTGGTCCTCGTACTATATTCTGTTTACTTGTGACTTCTCTAGTTCTTAGACATATGTTTCGTAGAAACACAAGGTCCAAGTTTTGAGAAGTTATAGGTATATGAATAAAGTAGAGAACCAGGCATTGCAAGTATCAGGATTCTTCAAGATGATCGAAGATGTAGATACTTGTGTATGGTATTCAGTTGATAGTAATGATTTTGAGAAACTTGTTTCTCCTTCAGGTTACTCATATCTGGATGTACTCCTAAGTTGAGTAATGCTGATCGGCCTCTCTTCATTTAGTTTACATGCACTGGAGACAGCTGCGTGATTTGAATCTGGTTCCAATTAAATCAGTGCCTTTGTTTCTGTATTGGATATAGAACAGTTCATATCTTGACATTGTTAAGGTACGGGGAGTTGTCCAGCTTATGCTTAAAACCAGACTCTGGACAACTCAAGGCACGTTTCTGTAATGGCTGTTTGTGGGTTGACCCGGGCTATGACGAGGGTTGACTTTCTACCATCTGGAAGATCAATAGTGATATTGTTCTTGACTCGCCACAATTTTAATAAAAATTGATTTTTCCAGAAAACAGTAGTGTGAGCATGGTAGAACTGGAAGTGATTCCAGAACCGCAAACGATTACTGAAAATTTGATAAGAACCTAAAGATTCAATCTGATTTGACATTCCATTAGCCACTCCGCAGATATGGTGGGTAACCTCAGGAACTCGAGAGGTACTTCGGTATGCTCAAAGACGGTGATAGGGAGGTTCTTGTTTACCCAGACTTGACACTAATGTTGTTCCAGACTGTGAGACCCGACGGGAGGATAAATATAGCGTCGTTGTGAACTGGCTTTAGAAGTGCACGTGTATATGACTCTGCCGGAAGGTTGTCGTAGTCAGTGGGAGCAGCGGAAGTATAGTGGACAAGTAGCTTATGTCTATTTATGGACTAAAGCAGATATAGCGGAGATAGATCATCTATTTCTGATATGACAGTCATAGGTTTGACTTCGTCAGAATAGGGGATGGATCTGTTAAGAAGGTAGTAGGGTGTGATGTCCTGGTATATGGATGACATACACAGAGTAGGAAGTGAAATTCCTATACTACGATCGGTTATACTTTGCTTGTCACACAGTGGTTTCTCTACATAAAGCTTGGATATTATATCAGACATTCTGGTTACTAGATCTATGGTTTTAGATCTGGATTTGGGAAGTGTCCCAATCTGGGTACTTAGACAGTATTCTAAAGGTATTTAGAATGGACGACTCCTAGCACTGTAGTATACCTGCAGGTGATGGAGTCACCCTCTCTAAAGGTGTCTTACAGACTAAAGGGGAGAGGGACGTGCATGATTGGCAGATCACTTGCTTAGGCAATTGAGTCGATCATAAAATGTCAAGTACCACACCAAATGTTGTTTTTGCACGAAATGCATTAAGTTGATATTAATCCAATCCCGGAGAAACGATCGGAAGTAGTTTTTAGAACATAAGTGGATGTTCTAGGGATATGAAAACAACAGCCTCTTTTAGGAGACGATTATCATTACAGGCTTCCAAGGTGACCTGGATGACAGAGTGGCTGTCAGAGTTATAGTTTTCCCTCTGACGAGGGGCAGTAGATTGGACAGGTGGTCCAAGGGGATACTAAGGGAGGCATGGCGCGGGATACTGATTAAGTTCAGTTAACGATACAGTCTAAGAAGTTTGGATTTAGAGTTCATTTATGAACTAGATCCCATCAGATATCAAGACATATTCTAAGACAGGTATTGCTCATTTCCGGAGATGGCTTTCTCCGCAAACTTGAGATTAAGAGAGACATAGAAAGAAACATCAGAGAGGATCCACTGGCTGAGGCTATTCCTCGAATGCAATGGTTTCGCAATCGGGTTTTGTGAGACTGATTAGTAGAGGAGTTGGGTGTTCGGTATCACACGGGCTGTGAGTATGCGACATCGCAATAATTAGCCTTGAGTGCAAGTGGGAGATTGTTGGATATAGTGCCCTCAGAGTAAATTATTGGATCACAGGCACGTGATTGCAATGATTGAGGGATGACCTATGCCGGTAGGACAGTCTTACTAAAGATGATAGTATGCTATCTGGTTTATCTTTATCAGTCGTGTACAGCTTTACGTGACATGTTCACTATTACACATTGATAAAGCAGGGGTTCGTCTCTCCCGGTATTGGGGGAGAGATCGCGCCGTGTCTAGGAGAGCCATTACACGAAGCCTTCGGCCGAGGCAGGAGATTTGCTGGTAGGTATTCCAGTAGTATCTCAGAGTGTTCTGGGCTGCACTCCGACATGACTTGTACCGCTTTTGGGGGTCTAAGTTTTACCAACCCCCTAGGCCCGCCATGTGATGCTCATAGAAGAACGGACCGGACTGTATGGATATTGTCACTGACAGGCTTAGTAGGGTGTCAGGATGAGTTCGCTAATCGACCTCCCTTTTGGTCAATACTTGGTAGCCCGTTACGTACGGCTAATACTTCTGACGTGCTAGTGGTTAAATCCACAGCCAAATTATTGACGAGTCTTTAGAGTCCCCACAGACAGTTTCTCAAGTTTCGGGCAAAACGCTGTAGAGGCCGTATGGATATATGGAAGGGCTCGATCATATACATGCGGTATTGCACGAATCATGATCGGACGGGTAATACTAGCGGGCTTTGGTTTAAGCCGGATTCTAGTATTATATAGTGTAGATTTTGTCTCATTGCCTTTGTATTCGTTCGAAATACAGATGCGTGTATGAATATACAGTCGCGGGGTTATCCAGTAATTTGTTATCGGATCGCTTTTTGAAGTTGCCAGTTTGCATTCCGTTTCGGCCATTTTTCCTTTGTTCCTTCTTGGCTGAAATTCCTTTGATGGGAGGGGCTTATTTGCAAATGTGGAAATTAGCAAAGTGGATGGTGTTTTTTTGTAAGTGGTTGCTTCATGATTGAGGTTGACTTCTTTGGTCCATCATTACTTGCATTTTTTGAGATAAGGATGGTGATGGGTTTCTTGTTTTGACTAGATTTTTTCCACACAATTCCTAACCTCCTCATCTTTTCTTCTATGGCCAAGCACCCCCTACCCTTGCGGCCCTTCTTCTCTCGTCATCCTATTTTCACTTTTCCTAGTCCAAATAATTCATCAAAAATCCTTGAATAATCCCACAAACTCAAATATAAATCAATACCCAATATTCTTCATCACTAAGCAAGCTTGGATCTTCATTAAAGACATCATTTTGGAGGCTAAAATGATGAGTTTAGTTGCTAATTTGTGATCTTGAGGTGGTATAAAATTCTAACCCTAATCTTTATTTGTTGTTAAAATCATTAGCTAGCTTTTTAGATGTTTAATTAAAGCTTTTAATTTGCACGTTTAGAAATTCAAGATATGATTTTTGATAATCTAGTTAGGGTTTTGTTTAGTGAAATGGTTAAGTGTGAAGTTTAGACAAAAGAAAACTTAACTTAGTAGCAAGATTGTTAAATGATATTTGTCCTAATTGTCTAATTAGCTTAGGTGCAAACTAAACTTTATCTAATTCCTTTTTGAGTGAGATTAAAATTCTAGTAAGGATTTTTGTGGTTTAATCATGCTATTTTGTGGTGTTTGTGATTGCTAGTTTTGGTAAAACTGGTAGTTTTGGGCTAAAATGATTAAGGTTGCTTACTAGATTTTCGGATAATTTAGGCGCGGGTTTCCTTTTGACGCTGCGACGTTATATATATTAGATTCCATGTTTTAGATTGAGTTATGAATGCGCGATCGGTACGATCGGGGTCTAGAATTAGTGGTTGCGTAGTTTTGCGTTCCTAGCTAGGGTTGTGCCGATATCGTGCGTGTTTTGTGCAGTGAATGCACAGTGTGTTTATCTTGTGAGCGTTATCCTTACGTTAAGTGTCTTTGTGTAGCTTTTGCTCTTGAGTTGGTTTCGTAGTGTCGCTATGCAAGTTAGCCACTATACGAACACTTGAGAGAATGTTTGGAGTTGGTGCGTCGGTTAAACGTACTTTGTACGTGTTACTGGCCGAATACTAATATACACTTGTTATTGTTGTCTTTGATCTTAGGGACGCAGGCGGGGACTTCGGGCGCTGCGAAGAAGGGAAAGCGAGTTGTTGGCTTTACTTGGCCCCAGGATCATCAGTGCGTGATTTAACATCTCTAGGGGAATCGTCCGCATGGCATTATGCGTCTGGGCTAGATTAAATGACATGATTATTAGTTACAAATATATGGATATTTATTGTGCATATGTACCTTTTTTGCATACCTCATTTTCCTTTTGCGTATGGACTTAGTATTAATGAGACACGACACCATTATTGACGGTTCATGTTGCACGAGCACAAATTGCATGTTACACCTATACCGTCGGTAATTGCCATGACACGCACAACCCATATACATATATGATATTGTAGTTGGATAGGGATAATTGAGATAGTGATTCTTATTCCTTTGTGCATATGAGATATAGCTGACACCTATACATACGTGATACTGTATTGGTTAGGGACATTGAGACATGATCCTTATAATCCATTGTGCATATGAAACATAGCATACCTGTATATTTACATGCCTACACATATATCTTACTATGCACACATACTTACATGTACACCAGTATACCTTGCTATAGCTACATGTGCATCTTGCATACATACTTACATGAACACCAGTATACCTTGCTATTGCTACATGTACATCTTGGATACATACTTACATGTACATCGACTTACCTTGCTAGGGTTACATATACCTATGTGGTATTGTATTGTCATTGACACGGAGTCATTGATTCTTATGCGTTGGCGCATATGATAGGTAGTATACCTTGCCATACCTATATACTAGTTACCTATATATCATGATGGTATTGTACCATTAGTGATGGGTATATACGCATATAAGACATAGCTGCATGTACATCTTGCATACATACTTACACATACACCCGTATGGTATTACATCAGTATTGATAGGTACATGCTCATACACCTTGCTATAGTTACATGTTCACCTTTATATGATGTTTCATTTGGTTTCGGAGAATTTGGAACTGCATGATATACTTAATAACTTGTTGCTGTTAAATAGCGGATTTTCCTTTATATGCTCATATTACTGTTTCATGTTGCATATATTATATTTCATGGATTTCGCATTGATATATGGTTTTCATATGATGTCTTCTAGATGTTTTAACTCCTGCGTATATATATCAGTGGTATGGGATGCTGACATATATATGTATGTATATATATATATATATCAGTAGTATAGGACGCTGTTATATATGTACACGTACATAATATATCATTATAATGATTCATGCAAATATACTTATTCATTAGTTGATGTTTCTGGATTTGAGGACCATGGTAGTTTCATGAAATTATGCATTGTTTGAAAAACCCGGTTTCTCTTGATATGATATTTCGATACGTCCACCATGAGATTTCTCAGTTCTGAGTTTTGTGATTTACCCATGCGAAGAGTGGAGTGAGCTGTGTGCGGGTACATGGTGGAGCCCTGTATGGTTCCCCTCGGCAAGATGAACGCAGATGATGGCGATGAGCCTGGAAGGCTAGGCAGGTACCTACCGGTGATAGTACTTAGACTCGGCGGTTATCGTGGGGATATCGACCAGAGTCATGTACGTATGGATACGTGGAATTTCGAGTGTCGAATCTGGGCACTCGGGTTTCCAGATAGCGTATGATACGTACCTATTAGGGCCAGTCGTGGTGACAACGCCTGATAGATGAGTATTTATGTGTCGATGCTAGACACTAGTTTTCATGCTGTTTTCGGGTGTCGGTGTTTGACACTCAGGTTTCATGAGACTTATAGGATGTGTTTTACCCATACTCAACATTTATTTGATATGCATTGCTTCATGTATTAGTAGTACCTGATAGAGTATCTTTCATGACTGTTGCATATACATATTGTCATTTATTTCTATCAGCTTGCATGTGATGGATTATCGCAGTACGTGCATACTTGCGATTACCTGTATATGTTATTTACTATTCACGAGTTGGAAACTCACCCTCGTTGTGCCACAGGGTTTTGCAGGCTGTCCCTCAGAGTAGTCGTTTGCAGGGCTTTCTTTCCTGCCGCATCATCTTTTGCAGCGGATACCGCTTCGGCTGACTGGGTGCAGTTTTGCTATGGGTGGGTTTCGCGGTGATCCATTTATGTACGTTGTATCTTGTTGTATCTAGTACTCTCCATCTACCACTTTCATGTATTGACTTAGAGACAAGTTGTGAGGACGATATTGTATATTTTTGGTGACTCAGGATGTCTTTTATGCAGTTTTAATTATATCGTCTTTTATTTCTTCGCTACGGCGTCATATATCTGTTGTGATGGTTGTTTCCACCTTTGGGCGTGGATTTTGCTCCTGTTGGGGATGCTTTACTTATATATTTGTATGTACCTATTTTTTGGGCTAGTTTTTACAAAGGAGGTGCTGCCAAAATTTTTAAGAAAGTAAATTTGGACTTTAAAGAATTTGTACTTTAAAATTTCAAAAGTTTTAACAATGTTCTTATCACTTGCTACTTTTGATGGTTTAGATTGCTGGGTTTTCGGCTTACTTGAAATGCGTTATGCCTGTAGACGTTACGCAGTTTAAGGGCCGTCACGTGCCAAATTTCGGGTCGTGACAAAGTTGGTATCAGAGCGCTAGGTTTTACCTTTCGGAGTGTAGAATGACCTTGGTATGATGGAGTAGGTAGCTTAAGCAGAGAGATGTAGCGTATGTATGTCCGCGGCATACTTACAATATGGTACTCCGCCTAAAGTGACCTATGTACTAATTGTTCGAAATTCCTTCCTTGATGATACATATCCTTGTGATTCGATTTCCATGTTCTTATCGAATCCTATTTCCATTTATAGCCTTATACCGCCGATGACTATGAGGGCTCAGAGAGGTGCAGGGAGAGCTGAGGTCAGAGTTGACTCGTGTAGGATGAGGATTGACCAAGACGGTACGCTCGCTGTACAGGAGCAGATGGATCCACCTTCGATAGATCATATCACTAGGCTTGAGGCAGATACGCAGGACTTGCGCCAGATGATAAGGTCGTTGGTTGAGGCTAGTCGAGCACAACGATAGGAGGTTGCCACCTCTGTTACTCAATTATTCCTTGCTATCAGCACACAACATTTTGTTACGTATACAGCACCAGTGGACGCAGCCTTATTCGATGAGGAGCGTCTTTCCGAGACTTTGGGAGTTCAAGGACAGAGGAGGGCTCGTGCAGGTGTACCAGCCCCGAGACAGAGGTTCAGTCGCCGTGACAGGTTTCGTGCACGTCGCGGGAGTAGCAGCGGCTTAGGACGAGGACAGTCGTTTGGCTCTTATCCCCAGGAGGGTCAGCAGTCATCGAAAGGATGTTTTCGATGCGGGAGCCTTCATCTCCTCGTTAGAAATTGTTCCTTAGCACCGTGTCAGACATATGTTCATAGAGGTTGTGGTTGCAGAGGTTTCGTTCAGAGGGGATAAGTTAGTAGAGGAGGAGTTCAGCCAGTTGCGGGTAGAGGGCATGCACGAGTGTTTGCTTCTACTCATCAGGACGCGCGGGCGTCCAATGCGGAGTTTTCAGGTATTCTAAATTCGTATGTTCATTGATTCATATGTTTGTTTAATTATGGATCTTTGCACTCGTTGTTTTACTCACTTCGTGTCGTGGTTGGGCCGAGGATCATGTTAGCTAGATTAACCGTTTGTTATGTTAACTTCTGTCAGCGATTCTTTTGTTGCGCGACACGTGTTTCGGTCGTGTGCCAATTGGATAGGAGATAGAGATTCGTCCATCGATTTGGTCTTTCTAGAGATGCTGGACTTGACGTTCTCCTGGGCACGGACTGGTTAGCTATGTGCTATGCGTCTGTGGACTGCCGCGAGAAAACAGTCAGGTTTTGTTTTCCAGGCGAGTCAGTTCTTATTGTGCAGGAGGACAGTGGTGCCGCCTCTCACAGCTTGAATTCAGCCTTTTTCGTTAGTCGGCTTTTGAGGAGAGGATGTCGAGGATTCTTGGCTTCTATTCGTGATACCGGAGCTACAGTGGGTTGTTAGACCGGGTTCCTATCATGCGAAAGTTTTCCGACGTTGTTCCAGACGAGCCAGCGGAGCTTAGGGAGCTTAAGGATCTACTGCAGAGTTGCTAGATAGGGGGACTTGTACGTCCAAGTGTTTCGCTTTGGAGAGCTCCTATTCTGTTAGTCAAGAAGAAGGACGGTAGTTTGAGGTTGTGTATCGATTAATCGTCAATTGGACCGAGTTACGGTGCGGATAAGTGTCCTTTACCCCCCATTGACGATTTCTTTGATCAGCTCCAGAGTGCGAGACATTTTCTAAGTTTGTTTGTGATCGGGTCATCATTGATTGCGGGTTCGGAGTGATGACATTCCAAAGAATTCTTTTGTGTGTGCTATGGGCTTTGGGAGTGTTTGGTGGTGTCGATGGACTCACAAATGCCCTAGCAACATTCGTGATGTGATGAACCAGATTCTTCAGGCCGTTCCTCGACCAGTTTATTGTTGTGTTATAGATGACATTCTGGTCTTTTCCAAGAGTCGTGAGGAACATGAGCAGCACTTGAGGATTTTCTTTGCAGACATTGGGAGAGCACCAGCGGTTTGCTAAATTCTTGGAGGGTTCCTTCAGGCTTGATCGTGTTGACTTCCTAGGTCATGAGGTTACGGGAGACGGTATTTGTATGGACCCGAGGAAGATCGAGGCCATACAGCTTGTCCCAGACCTTTTCAGTGACTGAGTTCCGCAGCTTTTTTGGCTTAGCCGGTGTTTACCGCCATTTCGTGCAGGACTTCTTATGTATCACTGCACCGTTGACTGGCTGACCAGGAAGGAGGTTTCTTTTCTTAGACTGAGGCATGCGTGCAGAGTTTTCAGTGGTTGAAGACTTGGTAGACGACTGCACCAGTTCTATATTTGCTTTCTGGATCGGATGACTTTGTTGTTTACTGTGATGTTTCATGAGTGGGGCTCGATTGTGTACTGATGTGGCATTATAGAGTTATCTTTCATGCTTCCCGACAGTTGGAAAAGTACGAGCAGGATTATCCTGTTAGTTATATGTATGCCCTAGAGGCCATTACTGTACATACGATATATATTGTAGTGGATGCTTGGACATATATAGGGAGGACTTTCTTGCTCGACATGATATTACGCTATCTGGTTGCTCTTTACCTTAACATGTACTTTGAGAGTCTCTATGTTACATGTTGATAAAGCCCTTAGGATATGTACTCGACTACTAGGACTATGATGATATCATACTAGTGGGGCCACGGTAGTCGACGAGTACATCCTATAACTGTTCCTAGTCGAGGGTGTATCGAGACAGGGCATCGATACACCAGAGTGACTAGCATATACGCATCTTGACCCATATGATGGGTGATGGATGATCCCATATCCATCGGTGTTTGACATCAAGGATGGTGTACGGGTGCTCAGTAGAGACTGGGTGCACTCGACGGACTCGCCGAGAACTCCCAGATGGTATTATACCTCACGTCAGATGGCAGTTCTCTGGTGACACTGGTACAGAGTAGTCTGTAGACCCGAGATCGTCATAGAGTCTTGCGTGATTCCCACTGTGATTTGATTTCCATCATACCATGTCCAAGAGGGCGTGCAAAAAGGTGGCTTTTGGGTACAGTCCCGAATCACATGGAGGCAATGAGCGATAGGAGGGGTTTCATCTCTCCCGGTATAGGGAGTTGATGTTGCGCTGTATTCGATTGGATATAACTGGAAATCCCTGGCCAGGGTTGCTGAGATTTACTGGTAAGTGCTATCAGTAGTTTCTCGAACTGTTATAGACATCATATCGACACGACTTATCAAGCTACTGGAGTCTGACGTTTACCACCCCTAGGCGAGATATGCGACATATCAGACGGAGAGACCGGACTGTACGTGAGTGTTACTGACTGGATTCACAGGAGAATGTACAGGCTTGCTTGTTGATCTTCTGAGCGCTCAATATCTGGGTGGCTGTTACGTTCAGCTGACCGCTTGCAGCTTGTGGGTGTTTGATATGATCATCACCTACTGCCGGCGTATTGACGATTCTTTAGAGTCCTACACAGAGGTTTCTTGGCTCAGGAAAAACGGAGTAGGAGCACGTATATGATATGTGCGGGACCGGGAACAATACGTGTATGTGATACCATATTAGATTCTCGCGATATGAGATATCGGCCGGGTATATGTGATATAGCCGAATCATCGGATCAAGTGTTGATTCGATGAACTGATATAGATTATATTAGTCGGTTATTTGAGAAATAGCCGGATTATCGGATCAAGTGTTGATTCGATATTTTAATGTATAATTATATATTTGATATATTAAATTACATTAACTAATATAAGCTCACTAAAAGATTCTTTTTCTCACTCGGGTAATACATTGATATATGTGTGATATATGTTAATTGTATTATTTTATTTTGTTACAATAAATATTGTATATGTGATATATAATATTGTAACATGTTAGGGTTATTAATGCAACATGTTTAGTGGAGATTAAACATGGTTAGGGTTTGATTTGGGTTAATCTTTTCTAGAACCTTCTAGAAGGTTTTATTTTGTTTTGTGTAAAGATATTTTGCATAGATATTTGTTCTAACCCAACCAAACCTTTAACCATGATTCAATCTCTACAAGGTTTAGTTCTTCTCACATAAACCATGGTTGCATTTCTAACCTTACACTAGAGTTTCATTTATTCAGATTAAGAAAACAAATGAGAGCTAAAATCCTACTTCATCATCCTAATCGATCCTAGCCATTTAGATTAGGGTGTTCACTTCATTTAGAGAGTGAAAGCTTGTGTTAAAGAAACTTCAAGGCAGATCATCTTTGTTATCGAAGATCGGAAGCAAGCTTGCATCTTTCTCTTTGTGGAGCCTCTCTAGAGTCCGGGTACTCGATGATCGCAGCGAAGGGACCTCAACAAGGAGCTTTAGAAGTGAAGGACCGGACTACAAAGGTTGTAATCCCAAACTCTTAGTGCTAAAGTGTTTAACGTGCTTTGTTTCGCCTAATCTCTGGTTTAAAGATCTTGGTTAGGGTTGTTCGGCACGTCTAAATTTTAAATCGGGCATGCTTGATGCCTTATAGACCCTTATGAGAGTGCCTAGTAACCCTACAGTGGTATCAGAGCCAAGCTAGAGCTTTAGGCGAAATCTAGGCGGAGTTTAAAGTCCGATCGAATTCCGAATACCCGTAAAACCCTAGTTTCTGGAAATTTTCTAAAATTGTGATTTTTTTTCATATTAAAAATGCTCAGAAAAATAAGCAGGAAAATCTACGAATTACTGTGAAGTACGGACCACCCAAGTGATCACGTGACCGCGGAACCGCGGCTAAACCACGCAAGTAGCGGCGGTTCCACGGCCAAACAGTGTCATTGGGGCCCACTACTTCACAGTATTATTCCTGGGTTCTTTTTCATTATTCTGGGAATTTTTAATTCCACCCAAGTGTTGAGTTTTCTGGGTTGTATTGGGAACTCGTTGATTCGATCGGAAAGTGTAACTTCATTAAGTTTGTCCGGGTAATTTATAGATCGTGCTAAAAAGTTCGAACGGATATCAATAACTCACTTTTTCCCCTGCCGGAAAATTTCCAATTGTTGGATTTTTCCGTAGTTTAAGAACGTTCTAAGTCGTGCAAGTAACGTGGTGGACCCTCTAGAAGACAACAAACCTTAACTCGATTATGTGACCCTCTTGAACTGCCTCTAAACCTTAGGGTTTGTGGCAGTACGGCGTGCCACATGTGAGGCGTTGGCTTGACCCTTCTACGGCTGGACCATTGGTACTGTGGCATGTGATGGATGTCTTTAAACTAATTTAAAGTGTTGAGAACTATTTGGGAAAACATGGGTGTTTAATTATTCGATCGGAAAGTTTAACACTGTCTATTTATCTGGAATATGATACAATATTTGGAATCCACAAGTAGTTATGAGATAACTAATTTTAATGTTATAAATCTAGCAGTTAAGTCTCAATTGATCGGTTGCCACGGAATTTTGATGTCATCAAAAGTCCGTCGCAATAACGTAGCGTATGCGGATACTCGCCGGGTAAACTTAACAGACAGCCACTCCCCATAGCCCCGACCAAGTGACTGTAGGAGAAGCCCGTCGCCAAAAGCATCCGTTCGGGTGATCGCGGCAGCGGTGTTCCGCCTTAGTGCACTTCGTCGACGGCATCCGGGGGTGCGGCCGTCTACTAAAGTTTGCAACGAGCATTCGATCAGGATGTCGAGAATCTTGTTGAATTGCCCGACTTGATATTGAAAAGAGTTTTCGATAATGAGACTAAAATGCGGGGTTTATAATTGTTAGGCATGAGATGTCTAAGGTATTCATTTGGTTAGGCATGCGATATCTAAGGTGGTTGCAGATTCCAACTGTTGTAGTTTTACACTTTCTTTTCTGCGACCGTAAGCGTAGTATGTGGTGTATTGCCGGCTTCGTTGCTATACATCAACGACAATCGGTGTATGCATACTTACTTACATTGATGATATGAGATATTATGTGTTGCTGTGATATGTTATATTGGATCGTCGTGTTCTGAATAGCCGGGGATTTTATGTGAGATGAGAGTTTTTCTTTTTCATTCATATAAAATTCATTGTATGTAATATTCTTTTATTGGGGCACTTCCGGGATGAGGATGATATCACCGTTGTATATTATTTACTTTTCCGCATTAGGTAGACCCAAGGAGGGGAGCACAAGTAACCGGGTTCTAGGATCCAGTGGGAGACCATCTCGAGGAGTTGAGACCGGGTGTCCTAACCCTAGAATTGGCAGTGTTGCTTGCCGCTCTCGTAGGGGTCTAAGGATGTGGGTTTGGCTATTATTCGCAACCGTGGAATCCGTGTTTTATACAGGCTCGTATTTAAACACGGACGTCCTAGTATATCCAATATTTCATATATGTTCTGCTGCTGCAATGTTCTGTGATGAGATCATATTACTGCCTGAGACGAATGTTTATATTATATATATGAGATATATGTTATATTGCAGATTTCGTTTCAAATGTGGTGCTTGTGAAGCATATTAAAATGGGACTTCATTAATGAGATTAATGAAACTAAAAGAAACCTAAAGATGTTGTAGAAACTTGTTTAAAAACTGGTAAGTCTAGTTCTTGCTTTGCATAGCGGTATTCCTTGTAGAACATCCAGCACCTTATTCGATAAGGAAAGAGTCGAGATCCCTTCACCGGGAGTGACCTCTTTAGCGAAACTAGCAGATGCTACAAACTCGTTTTGTCTTTTGATTGTTTCTATAGTTTTTGCTTTGCATAGTGGTATTTGTGAAATATCCTGCACCTTATTCGATGAGGAAAGAGCCGACGATCCCTTCACCGGGAGTGACCTCTTTAGCAAAACTAGAAAAGGCCTCAAAAACATTCCATTTAAAATCACTCGATTCTACAACGATATCAAGTTCATTATGCAAAAGGTTTTCTTAAAACCCTGTCGTAACCCTCCGTCATTTTAGGAAGTAGAGTACTTAGTATTTGTGCTGTGTTTGTTGACCTTAGTTAAGGCACAGTGTACGGTAGCTAAGTGATGTCTTTCTATATAGCATATGATGCGATTAGTTAGGACAGTCATGTGACTTTGTTGACCTTAGTTAAGGGTCATGTGGGTGAGTCTATTTAATCAAGAAATGACGGGTAGAACTTGACTAGTGCTTATGATTTATTGACCATAGTTAAAGTCATAAGTCACTAGGGGTAAAATATTATTGGGAATTTCAAATGTTGAAATTTGCAATGAGATTGCATACCTTCTATGAGATAGTTGGATCCCGATACCCGCTGCGAGTAAGAGTTACTCCTTGGAGAGTTTTACACATTACAATTAGCCGATCAAGTAGGTGTCTAGAAAGGTGTTAACGGGGTTACGTCCGTGGGAAAATGAGGTTTATTTTAATTAGGTCCGTGCGAAAGCACGGGAAACCTCCCTCAAAGTACCGGCACTGGCCTGGCTGAAAGATTGGCAAACTTGTAGAGTGTAATTAATCCCGGCTAGTCTTTCCTTTTAGGTTTTGAAGGAAGATTTGACTAAAACAGTGGGAACCATCCTGATAAGATAAATTGATAACCAATCTAATCTTGTAAAAGTGCACGCTGAGTGTTTTCTTCTTTCTCTCTCCTGGTTACGACTATGTCACGCCTTAATCAAGATAATAATACGGATGTATTGACCGAACCCGCTTGTTATACTGTGCTAAGGAACGTTAGTCCCGCTCCAACTTATAATTATTATAAGACAGAGCAGGAAATAAGGGATTACCGGAATTCCCGTGCCGTCCAAACGAAGAAAGTGCACGCCGATGCATCATCTTCGGGTGTGTTCATTACACAGAACTGTTTCTCAATATCCTTTACGTCCTGGGTATTTGATACCAAATCAGGATCCCACATATGTAATTTGTTACATGGGCTACGTATAGGTAGAGAACTGAGAACGGGTGATAAAATTTTATGAGATAGAAACGGTGCAAGTGTTGCAGCCAAGTCTGTTGGTAGTTATCACCCTGTATTACCAGAATACATTGATTCTGAACCAATGTTATTAGATACCAAACCTGATATACAACATCATATCAGTCTCTGTATTAGTAAAGAAAGGATATAATTTTGTATTGTTGGATAATGTTTTGAACATTTCCTATATCAAGTGTTGATCGGTTCAGGCACGTTATCTAAAAGCATAGACGTTCTAAATCAAACCATGGTTCTTAACGTACAGAACGCACCCAAGAGGAAGAATTCAGAAATGAACGAATCTTTCTTAAGGTATTGTAGACTAGGTCATATCAATGCGACCCGACTAGCTGAAGTTACATATAGATGCATATTTAAATTAGTTTGAATTTACTTCTTGTGAAACTTGCTGGTCATGTTACAGAGATAAGACGACCACAGCTCCGTTTATTGGAAACAGAGAAAGAGTTAGTGAACTCTTGGGATTGATACATGCTGATGTATGAAAGTCCCCTGTCTATAAATGCCAGGACCGGTTCTTTGTACTTCATTACATTCACTGATGATCTCTCAAGATTCAGACATATGTTCCTGTTGAAACACAAATCTGAATCTTTTGAGAAATTCAATGAATATGAGTTGGAAGTAGAGAACCAAAAACTGGGTATAAGTATTATGTCCTTTGATGTGGTCAGGGAGGAGAATACTTGAGCACGGGATTCCTGGACTATTCCAAAGGAGAATGAGATTCTCTCTCAGCATTACTCCTCCGTATACACCACAGCACGTTGGTGTATCGGAGCGGAGCAATCACACCCTATTAGATATGGTGCACTCTATGATGAGTACTACTGAGTTTCCTATTTCCTTTTGGGAGTTATGCACTTAAGAAGCTGCATACCTATTGAATAGGGTACCAATCAAATCAGTTGCCTACCACTTCATATGTGATATGGAATGGGAAGAGTCCATATCTTAAGTATGTTAAGATTTGGGGTTGTCCAGCCTATGTCTAAAAGCATAATCCGGACAAGCTCGAGGCAACGTCAGTTCTGTAGAAGTTTGTTGGATATCCTAAGCATTCGCAAGGGAATATCTTCTACCTAATCGAGGAACAAAAGATGTTTTATTTCTCAGCATGCCACCTTTGTGAAAGGGAATTTCTTGTGAAGAAATTAGTGGTCATGAGGTAGAACTGGAAGGAGTTCCAGCTATACAAACTGCAGCCGATGATTTGGTAAATCTGGAGGATTCAATAGTTTCCAAAGAAACTCAGCCTCTCCGCCGATCTAGTTAGGTTCCTCACCCACCTGAAAGATACTTCGGTTTCTCTATGACAGTAGGAGTGAGGATTGCATCATGAGATGATGACCCAACTAGTTTCGAGCAGGCCATCAGGAGTGGGACTCTGTAAGAATGGCTGGATGCTTAGTGATCTGGGATGGAATCCTTATACACCAACAAAGTATGGACTTTGCTTGCTTTATCTGAAGGGTTAAATCCCCATCAGGAGCAAGTATATCTTGAGAAGATTACTTGGTGTACATGGAAAAGTTGAGACTTTCAAAGCTATGCTTAAGCCCATCCATATCCTACTTGCCACGGCTACATAACATGACTACGATATCTGGCGGTTCGGTATCATGACTGCTTTTCTAAATGTTGATTTGGAAGAGAGAGTCTATAAGTACACAGCCAGAGGACTTCGTAGACAGTGGGAGCAGCGTAAACGTGTGCAAGATGTTTTATGTGATAAATCAGGCATCACGGAGTTGGAACATCTGTTTTGATGTGGTTGTCAAAAAGTTTGACTTCATCAAAATGGTAGATGAACTTTGTATATACAAAAAAAGGTAGTAGGGAGTATAATGGTGATCCTTGTAGAGTACGTGGATGACATACTCTTGATAGGGAAGGAGTTTCCTATGCAACGCTCGGTCAATCTCCGCTTATCACAAGAATTCTCCATATAGGATCAAAGAGATACCTCCTAAATCCTGGGTTTTGGATCTATGAGATAAATCTAATTGGATGTTAGGATTCTCACTAGTTGTAATGAGATGGTATAAATAGATCCTGGGGAGAATCACTGGAAAGGTTCCACGGTGATAAGGACGACTGAATGTCAGTCGCAGGTATTTTCTTTACCCTCAGTGGAGGGACGGTATGTTGGAAGAGTTCCAAGCTAGATACCGTGACTTACTAGACGATTAAAGGCAAGATACATCGTTACCAAGGATGCTACCAAAGAGGCAGTCGGGATATAGATAATAGTTCATGAGATGAACTCAGTTCCTGCCATTGTGTGACAATGGAGTTGTGGCTTTAGCCAAGGAACCCCCGTCCCATCAGAAATCCAGATATAATTCTTAGGCAGTATCACCTGATCATGGAGATGTTTGATCTCCAGGGAGATCGAGGTTAGGAGTGTAGACACAGAGGACAACAGCGCTGATCCACTAACACAGGCCTTTTTCCCAGAAGAGACTATTATAGGATGGTTGAGTATGAGATACTTCAACCACAGCTAATTGTTGGGTATGTGATACCACAACAGAAGACCCTAGTGTAAGTGGGAGATTGTTAGTTATATGTATGCCCTAGAGGCCATTACTGTACATACGATGTATATTGTACTGGATGCTTGGACATATATAGGGAGGACTTTCTTCCTCGACATGATAGTACGCTATCTGGTTGCTCTTTATCTTAACATGTACTCTGAGAGTCTCTATGTTACATGTTGATAAAGCCCTTAGGATATGTACTCGACTAGAAGGACTATGATGAGATCATACTAGTGGGGCCACGGTAGTCGACGAGTACATCCTATAACTGTTCCTAGTCGAGGGTGTATCGAGACAGGGCATCGATACACCAGAGTAGACTAGCGTATACGCATCTTGACCCATATGATGGGCGATGGATGATCCCATATCAATTGGTGTTTTACATCAAGGATGGCGTATGGGTGCTTAGTATAGACTGGGTGCACTGGACGGACTCGCCGAGAACACCCAGATGGTATTATACCTCACGTCAGATGGCAGTTCTCTGGTGACACTGGTACAGAGTAGTCTGTAGACCCGAGATCGTCATAGTGTCTTGTGTGATTCCCACTATGCTTTGATTTCCATCATACCACGTCCAAGAGGGCGTGCAAAAAGGTGGATTTTGGGTACAGTCCCGAATCACATGGAGGCAATGAGGGATAGGAAGGGTTTCGTCTCTCCCGGTATAGGGAGTTGATGTTGCGTTGTGTTCGATTGGCTAAAACTGGAAATCCCTGGCCAGGGTTGCTGAGATTTACTGGTAAGTGTTATCAGTAGTTTCTCGAACTCTTATAGACCTCATATCGACACGACTTATCAAGCTACTGGGGTCTGACGTTTACCACCCCTAGGCGAGATATACGACATATCAGACGGAGAGACCGGACTGTACGTGAGTGTTACTGACTGGATTCACAGGAGAATGTACAGGCTTGCTTGTTGATCTTCTGAGCGCTCAATACCTGGGTGGCTGTTACGTTTAGCTGACCGCTTGCAGCTTGTGAGTGTTTGATATGATCATCACCTACTGCCAGCGTATTGACGATTCTTTAGAGTCCTACACAGAGGTTTTCTTTGCTCGGGCAAAACGGAGTAGGAGCACGTATATGATATGTGCGGGACCGAGAACAATACGTGTATGTGATACCGTATTAGATTCTCGCGATATGAGATATCGGCCGGGTATATGTGATATAGCCGGGTCATCGGATCAAGTGTTGATTCGATGAACTGATACAGATTATATTAGTCGGTTATTTAAGAAATAGCCGAATTATCGGATCAAGTATTCATTCGATATTTTAATGTATAATTATATATTTGATATATTAAATTACATTAACTAATATAAGCTCACTAAAAGATTCTTTTTCTCACTTGGGTAATACATTGATATGTATGCGATATATGTTAATTGTATTATTTTATTGTTACAATTGTTGGAGATAGTGCCCTCAGAGTCAATTATTGGATCACAGGCACGTGATTGCAATGATTGAGGGAGGACCTATCCCGGTAGGACAGTCTTACTCGAGATGATAGTTTGCTATCTGGTTTACCTTTATCATCGTGTACTGCTTTAGGTGACCTGACAGTTCACTATTACACGTTGATAGAGCCCCTTGGATTCTTGCTTGACCACCAGCAGTATGAGGGCGATCATATAAGTGGGAGCTGGGGTCTATAAGCACATCCTTAAAAGGTCCCTAGTCGTGGGAGTTTCGAGACAGGGCATCGATTCTCCAGAGTAGACTAGTGTATACAGTCGAGACCCCGACGAGGGGCGGTGGCCGGTCTCACAAGCCACTGGTGTCAGTTAGATCACCTAAGATGTATACAGGTGCTCATTGGGTTATGAGTACACCGGACAGGACTCGCCGGGAACATGCTAGTTGGTCTTATACCTGACGTCAGATAGCAGTTCCCAGGTGACATGTGTACAGGTTAGTTCATCGACCTGGGAATCGTCATTTGTCTCGTGTGAGTTCCCACTGTGCTTTGATTACTACCCTACCACGGCTCAAAGGAGTCGTGCAAACAGGTTTTAGTTGGGTACAGTCCCGAGCCACATGGAGGCAGTGAGCGGATCTTCAGGGGTTCGTCTCTCCCGGTATTGGGGGTGAGGTCGCGCTGTGTCTAGGAGAGCCATTACACGAAGTCCTTGGCCAAGGCAGGAGATTTACTGGTAGGTATTCCAGTAGTATCTCAGGATGTTCAGGGCTACACTCCGACACGACTTGTACCGCTTTTGGGGGTCTGACTTTTACCCACCACCTAGGCCCGACATGCGATGCTCATAGACGAACGGACCGGACTGTACGGATATTGTCACTGACAGGCTCAGTAGGGTGTCAGGATGAGTTCGCTCATCGATGTCCCTTTTGGTCAATAGCTGGTGGCCCGTTACGTATTGGCTTATACCTCTGACGTGCTAGTGGTTAAATCTACAGCCATAGTTTTGACGAGTCTTTAGAGTCCACCACACATTCTGTTACTCAGCTTTCGGGCGAAACGCTGTAGAGGCCGTATGGAGATATGGCAGGGTCCGATCAGATACGTGCGGTATTGCACGGATCAGGGTCGGACGGTTTGTACTAGAGGCCGTATAGATATATGGCACGGTTCGATCAGATACGTGCGGTATTGCACGGATCAGGATCGAACGGATTTTACTAGCCGGCTTTGGTTTAAGCCGGATCCTAGTTTAGTACAGTGTAGATTTTATCTCATTGCATTTGTATCCGGTCGGAATACAGATGCGGGTGTGTATGCACAGTATCGGGGTTTTCCTGTAATTTATTACGGGACCGGTTTTCTGGAGTTGCCAGTTTGCATTCCGTTCCGGCCGGTTTTCCTTTGTTCTTTCCCGGCCGGACTTTTCCGATGGAGGGGGTTATTTGCAAGTTTACAAATAACACTTTGTGGAGGGTTTTATTGCAAAAGTATTGATTATGATATCTTTCATCCATGATGCATTTATTGTGAAGAGAAAGGATTTGATTTGGATGTGAGTTTTGTGATCATTATGTTTGTTTGTGGTCACCCTTGCTTTTCTCCTACAATCACCTCCCTTCATGCTTGATTAATCCCACCACCATTCTCATATCATCAAGGGCCGGCCACAAATTTGAGAGAGGAGAGAAAATGAGAGGTTTCATTTTTGGTGAAAGAAATTAATCATCCATCTCATTTTCATTGCTACAAAAATCCCCAAGTTCATATCTTGTTGATTCCTCCATCAAGGCAACATAACCCCAAAGAGACAAGCATCATCTACACTACATTCTACAGCACTTCTTGGGCATGTCGACTTGCCAGCTTTATGCCCGAGTTGCCTCGGTATAGAGGCGGGAGCCCATAAAAGAAACAGGCGATGTGGTGCCCTTCCGGCGAGGAGGCGACGACCGGAGTTTCCGCGAGGAGATCGGAGTGGAGATGAAGACCGGAGGACTCGGATCAGTCGGTATATCTCTTCCCTATCTTGTTTTTGCTAGATCTAGTTTAATGGCCCGATCCGGGGTTTAGTGCGCGGTGGTGCCGGTTTGCTAAGTTCGCAAAATTAAAGTTTATCACCGTTTCCGCATTTGGCCGTCGGATTGACGACCGGGGCGCCGCCGTGCACTTACAGTGGTATCAGAGCCTCGCCATTAACTTCGTCTAGCTTCGTTTGATGTGTTTTGCATTTCCGATCGACCAGAATTCCAAAATCTACAATATAGTTCACATCAGTTTTCTGTTGAAATTTTTTGGTCTCGAAAAATTTTTCAGGTCGTAAAATATTGATGTACTGGATATTTTAAGACTGCTGTAAAAATTCGACGCACTCAGTCGATGGATGAAGCGCGGAACCGCGGCCAAACCACCCCTTGGGCCGCGGTTCCGCCGCACTTTACTGTCCTCACTGTGTCCAATTTTTACAGTGGGCTTGTGGGCTGTTTTTGGGGGTTTTGGAATATTAAAACTGGGCCCAGAATTTCTGTGAGTGCTACAGTATTGCTTGGGGGCCCACTTGTTAATTTTTGATCGATCGGATTTTTTAAACACATTTTTCACAGTATTTACATTATATCTGCGACCGTGAATGTCACTTGATCGGTAAATCCATTCTGACTGCTATAGCCCGGTTAGACGGATTTGCGAACATGATTTTCACGTTGATGTTCTATGTATTTGCTGTGATGTTGCGGATCGGTCGTGGGGGATAGCCTGGATGCAATGCTAGTACAGTTTTGTTGTATTATGTACATTTGATATTGCGGGGCGAGCGTCCGACATGTGGACTGCCGTCACTGCCTGTTTGTATTATTATTTTAGGGCACGACCAGGTTGCGGTCGATGTACCCGGTGTATGTATATTTTACTTTCTGTACTAGGATTACCCCGCGGAGGGGTGCACGGATAGCCGGGTTCTAGAAGGCAACAAGCCCGCATCTCATAGCATTGGGACGGAGGGGGCTTCACTCCAGGATTGGCTGGCTATTCGCCGCACTCGTAGGGGGTATAGGTTTTCATTGCACAGGCTATCCACACGACCAGGGGAACGTCGGGTTTCAGTAGTGGCTCTGTGAAACCCGGGGATCCCAGATATCTGTATTGTTATGTGATGCTGTACATTTCTGTGATGTTGCATTTTATTCACGCCTTGAGCGAATATAATATATTGGAATATATATTAGTAGATGTTGTATATGTTTTTCATCCGCGCTAGTCCAGTCCCCGCTCTGCCGTTAGTTAGCTAACCTAACGGGTGATGACGGGACCCAGTGGCGAATGCGGATGGCATATACGTACGTCAGTATATTTTCGTTCTTTGTGGTGTGATCAATTGATGGGACTGCATTGATTCGGATCAATGCAAGTTAAACAAACCTATTCTGATGTTGTTGGAACACTTTTCAAAAGGCTGTTATTGCAAGGACGTTCACTTTTGTTTTGCATCGTGGTATTCATTTGGAATATCCTGCTCCTCAGTCGACGAGGCAAGGGCCGAGATCCCTTCAACGGGAGTGACCCCTTGGACAGAAGTTTGCGTCAGGGCATTAACTTCACTATAGCCGATTACTTTTGCTTTGCATCGTGGTATTCAGTTGGAATATCCTGTACCCCATCCTACGGGGAAAGAGCCGAGATCCCTTCACCGGGAGTGACCTCTTTAGCGAAGGTTTTTCGTTACTATATTTTCTAAAAAGCTATACGTTCCTTCAACGATATCAAGTTCATTACGTTAAAGGTTTTCGCCAGAAACCATTCGTAGCCCTCCGTCGTTTCATATGGATAGTCAATAGAATTCAAGCTGTGTTTGTTGGCCATAGTCAAGGCACAGTGTTTGGTAGCTGTTGGTTATTCACATGCAGCATAGATAGATGCGTTGGTTTGGGACAGTCGTATAGCCTTGTTGGCCCTAGTCAAGGGCTTGTACGGGTGGGTTCAAATCAACCAGGATAATGACGGATAGAACTTGACATGTGACTTATGATTTGTTGGCCATAGTCAAGGTCATAAGAGCATGGGGTAAAAATCCACATCGGGAGTTTCAAAAGAACTGAAACTTGCCAGATATGCGCATACCTTCTGGAGTGTGATAGCGTGAGCGGATTCCGTCACGTTATCATGCGATGATAGTTGGATCCCGATTCCCACTGATGAGTTGGTTTACTCCTCGGGTGACCCCGACTAATTCTTCTTTCAGGTTTGGAGGAGAATTTGAGGTACAGTAGGAGGTTTCCAGATTAGATAAATTGGTAACCATTCTGATCTTGGTTTGAGTGCACGCTGAGTGTTTCTTTACTCTCTCTCTTGGCAGCGACCATTGACCCGACCCTAAGACTACGACTCAGAGACCAAGTTGACCGAACCTTCTTAACACTGGCTTTTGGATTGTCAGAGTTGCAGACCTCATTGCCACTCCTACTTTTACCCTTTTCTCCAGGACACCCCGTATTACTACGAACGTCCACTTCCATTGGACAAAACCATCGTATGGTTAGATACGAACTCGAAGGAATTCGAGGATGGTTTCCGGTTCTGGAGAAAACGGATAGGATTATTCAGTTGTCTTTTCCCTTTCACCTTCTCTCAAGTTGTGAGTACTCCTTGGTTTAGGAGATAGTACACCTATTGCGCAAATTGGATAGTCTTCTTCCAAACCTTAGGCTGGTGCCGACCGGTAGGGAATGAAGAAAACCAATTAGTCTAAATGGTGTGCAGAAGGTATTAAGATTAAGACAAAGCAAGGGATTAGTAAGAGGGCAAAGTAAATTGCAACTGATATTCACGACCAAACCAAGTATTTCTTCGCCAATCCTAAATCACCTTTGTATTTCTCCAGGACACTCCGTATCACTACGAAGATCCACAGTTTACTGGATACTCCATCGTATGGTTATATACGAACTCGAAAGGAACTTGTTCCAGTTCGGGGATGGATTCTGGTCCAGGAGAAATATGAATAAGGTTTATTCGGTTGTCTTTTATCCTCACCTTCTCTCGCATTGCGAGTGCTCCTAGGATTAGGACAGTACACCCGTTGCGCAAATTGGATAGTCTTCTTCCAAACCTTAGGCTGGTGCCGAACGGTAGGGAAGGAAGAAAACCAATTGGCCTAAAGGGGTGTGCAGAAGGTAATGACTAAAGACATATAAAGGGATTTGGAGAGGTGGCAAAGAATTATACGGTTATAGTTGTGAATCTGGATAATGGTAGAGGCATTACTAGGAATACCAGGATACCCCATCGAAACATTTCAATGTTTCAGTTCAACTATGTACTGTTAAAGAAAACTGATTTCCCGATTAGACACTTGCTCCAGGGTATGTATTTGCCAGGTTTGATTCTCACATCTGTATGGTTTTACAGATGTTGAGTGGGAGTAAGTTATTGGGAATTGGGTGATCATCCTCATTATATCGAGATTCGTTGTAATCGGTGATATTTGAGGAGATCACCTGGGCTGTTTGCCGGTCGGCAAATATTTGGTTTTGAATATCCGCTGTTATGCACCAATTTCAAATTGTTATATCTGTACGTCTATTTTCATAGAGTGAGATATACCTTTTGATATTATGTCGATGACATTTACCTATATCAGTGGATGGTTAGGTAAGGAGCATTAAACAGCGGTGTAATTCTTCTGAACCATAAGTACAGTTTTCAACCTACGACACACAGTGAAAGAGTTGTTAGACTCGGCGGACTTATACAGAGTATTGTATGTTGTCCAGTGTCCATTGGGACAGAGGGGTTGGTCCTCATACTATATTCTGTTTACTTTTAACTTCTCTAGTTCTTAGACATGAGTTTCGTAGAAACACAGGGTCTAAGTTTTGAGGAGTTATAGGTATTTGAATATAGTAGAGAACCAAGTGTAGCAAGTATCGGGATTCTTCAAGTGATCGAAGATGTAGATACTTGAGTATGGTATTCAGTTGATAGTAATGATAAAGAGAAATTGCTTCTCTTTCCGGTTACTCATAATTGGAAGCATTCCTAAGTTGAGTAACGCTGATCGGCCTCTCTCCATTTAGTTGACATGCACTGGAGACAGCTGCATGATTTGAATCTGGTACAATTAAATCAGTGCCTCTGGTTCTATATTGGATATAGTACAGTTCATATCTTAACATTGTTAAGGTACGGGGAGTTGTCCGGCTTATGATTAAAACCAGACTCTGGATAACTCAAGGCACGTTTCTGTAATGGCTGTTTGTGGGTTGACCCAGGCTATGACGAGGGTTGATTTTCTACCATAAGAAAGATCAATAGTGATATTGTTCTTGACTCGCCACAGTTTTAATAAAAATGGATTTTTTCAAAAACAGTAGTGGGAATATGGTAGAACTGGAAGTGATTCCAGAACCGCAAACGATTACTGAAGATTTGATAAGGAACCTAAAGATTCAATCTGATTTGACATTCCATTGGCCACTCCGCAGATAAGGTGGGTAACTTCAGGCACCCGAGAGGTACTCCGGTAGCCTCAAGGACGGTGACAGGGAAGTTCTTGTTTACCCACACTTGCCATTGTTGTTGTTCCAGACTGCGAGACCCGGCAGGAGGATGAGTATAGCGTCGTTCTAAACTAGCTTTAGAAGTGCACATCTATATGACTCTGCCAGAGGGTTTTCGTAGTCAGTGGGAGCAGCGGAAGCATTGGTGGACGTCAGGCTTATGTCTATTTATAGACTAAAGCAGATATAGCAGAGTTAGATCATCTGTTTCTGATGTGACAGTCATAGGTTTGACGTCATCAGAATAGGGGATGGATCTGTTGAGAAGATAGTAGGAAGTAATATTCTTATACTACGATCGGTTATATTTTGGTCGTCACAAAGTGGTTTCTCCACAAGGGACTTGGACATTACATCAGACATTCTGGTTACTAGATCTATGGTTTTAGATCTAGATTTGGGTGGTTTCCCAATCTGGGTACTTTGACAGCATTCTAAGAGTATTTAGAATGGACGACTCCTGGCACGGTAGTGTACCTGCAGGTGATGGAGTCACCCTCTCTAAAGGTGTCTTATAGACTAAAGTAGAGAGGGATGTGCATGATTGGCAGATCACTTGCTTAGGCAATTGAGTCAATCATGAGATGTCAAGTACCACACCAGATGTTGTTCTTGCACTAGATGCAATAAGTTGACATTGATCCAATCCTGGAGAAACAGTCGGAAGCAGTTTTAGAACATAAGTGGATGTTCTAGGGATATGATAACGACAGCCTCTTTTGGGAGACAGTTATCATTCCAGGCTTCCAAGGTGACATGGACGACAAGGAGGTTGTCAGAGTTATTGTTTTCCTTCTGACGAGGGGCAGTATTTTGGACAGGTGGTCCAAGGAAATACTGAGGGTGGCATGACGCAGGATACTGATTAAGATCAGTTGACGATACAGTCTAAGAAGTTTGGATTTGGAGTTCATTTATGAGCTCGGTCCCATCAGACATCCAGACACTCTAAGACAGGTATTGCTCATTTCGGGAGATGGCTTTCTCCGCGAACTTGAGATATAGAGAGACATAGAAAGAAACATCAGAGCGGATCCACTCGCTGAGGCTATTCCTCGAACGCAAGAGTTTCGCAAACAGGCTTTGTGAGACTGACTAGTAGAGGAGTTGGGTGTTCGGTATCACACGGGCTGTGAGTATGCGACACCGCAATAATTAGCCTTGAGTGCAAGTGGGAGATTGTTGGAGATAGTGCCCTCAGAGTCAATTATTGGATCACAGGCACGTGATTGCAATGATTGAGGGAGGACCTATCCCGGTAGGACAGTCTTACTCGAGATGATAGTTTGCTATCTGGTTTACCTTTATCATCGTGTACTACTTTAGGTGACCTGACAGGTCACTATTACACGTTGATAGAGCCCCTTGGATTCTTGCTTGACCACCAGCAGTATGAGGGCTATCATATAAGTGGGAGATGGGGTCTATAAGCACATCCATAAAAGGTCCTTAGTCATGGGAGTTTCGAGACAGGGCATCGATTCTCCATAGTAGACTAGTGTATATAATCGAGACCCCGACGAGGGGCGGTGGCCGGTCTCACAAGCCACTGGTGTCAGTTGGATCACCTAAGATGTATACAGGTGCTCATTGGGTTATGAGTACACCGGACAGGACTCGCCGGGAACATGCTAGTTGGTCTTATACCTGACGTCAGATAGCAGTTCCCAGGTGACATGTGTACAGGTTAGTTCATCGACCTGGGGATCGTCATTTGTCTCGTGTGAGTTCCCACTGTGGTTTGATTACTACCCTACCACGGCTCAAAGGAGTCGTGCAAACAGGTTTTAGTTGGGTACAGTCCCGAGCCACATGGAGGCAGTGAGCGGATCTTCAGGGGTTCGTCTCTCCCGGTATTGGGGGTGAGGTCGCGCTGTGTCTAGGAGAGCCATTACACGAAGTCCTTGGCCAAGGCAGGAGATTTACTGGTAGGTATTCCAGTAGTATCTCAGGGTGTTCTGGGCTACACTCCGACACGACTTGTACCGCTTTTGGGGGTCTGACTTTTACCCACCCCCGAGGCCCGACATGCGATGCTCATAGACGAACGGACCGGACTGTACGGATATTGTCACTGACAGGCTCAGTAGGGTGTCAGGATGAGTTCGCTCATCGACGTCCCTTTTGGTCAATAGCTGGTGGCCCGTTACGTATTGGCTTATACCTCTGACGTGCTAGTGGTTAAATCCACAGCCATAGTATTGACGAGTCTTTAGAGTCCACCACACATTCTGTTACTCAGCTTTCGGGCGAAACGCTGTAGAGGTCGTATGGAGATATGGCAGGGTCCGATCAGATACGTGCGGTATTGCACGGATCAGGGTCGGACGGTTTGTACTAGAGGCCGTATAGATATATGGCACGGTTCGATCAGATACGTGCGGTATTGCACGGATCAGGATCGAACGGATTTTACTAGCCGGCTTTGGTTTAAGCCGGATCCTAGTTTAGTACAGTGTAGATTTTATCTCATTGCATTTGTATCCGGTCGGAATACAGATGCGGGTGTGTATGCACAGTATCGGGGTTTTCCTGTAATTTATTACGTGACCAGTTTTCTCGAGTTGCCAGTTTGCATTCCGTTCCGGCCGGTTTTCCTTTGTTCTTTCCCGGCCGGACTTTTCCGATGGAGGGGGTTATTTGCAAGTTTGCAAATAACACTTTGTGGAGGGTTTTATTGCAAAAGTATTGATTATGATATCTTTCATCCATGATGCATTTATTGTGAAGAGAAAGGATTTGATTTGGATGTGAGTTTTGTGATCATTATGTTTGTTTGTGGTCACCCTTGCTTTTCTCCTACAATCACCTCCCTTCATGCTTGATTAATCCCACCACCATTCTCATATCATCAAGGGCCGGCCACAAATTTGAGAGAGGAGAGAAAATGAGAGGTTTCATTTTTGGTGAAAGAAATTAATCATCCATCTCATTTTCATTGCTACAAAAATCCCCAAGTTCATATCTTGTTGATTCCTCCATCAAGGCAACATAACCCCAAAGAGACAAGCATCATCTACACTACATTCTACAGCACTTCTTGGGCATGTCGACTTGCCAGCTTCATGCCCGAGTTGCCTCGGTATAGAGGCGGGAGCCCATAAAAGAAACAGGCGATGTGGTGCCCTTCCGGCGAGGAGGCGACGACCGGAGTTTCCGCGAGGAGATCGGAGTGGAGATGAAGACCGGAGGACTCGGATCAGTCGGTATATCTCTTCCCTATCTTGTTTTTTCTAGATCTAGTTTAATGGCCCGATCCGGGGTTTAGTGCGCGGTGGTGCCGGTTTGCTAAGTTCGCAAAATTAAAGTTTATCACCGTTTCCGCATTTGGCCGTCGGATTGACGACCGGAGCGCCGCCGTGCACTTACAACAATAAATATTGTATATGTGATATATAATATTGTAACATGTTAGGGTTATTAATGCAACATGTTTAGTGGAGATTAAACATGGTTAGGGTTTGATTTAGGTTAATCTTTTCTAGAACCTTCTAGAAGGTTTTATTTTGTTTTGTGCAAAGATATTTTGCATAGATATTTGTTCTAACCCAACCAAACCTTTAACCATGATTCAATCTCTACAAGGGTTAGTTCTTCTCACATAAACGGTGGTTGGATTTCTAACCTTACACTATAGTTTCATTTATTCATCACAAAAGGATTCTTCTTCTTCTTTCTTGAGTTCTTGATGGAAAAGCTTACTAGCTTTTTCAAAAGTGATGCTTTTGAGTGAAATTAAGAAAACAAATGAGAGCTAAAATCCTACTTCATCATCCTAATCAATCCTAGCCATTTAGATTAGGGTGTTCACTTCATTTAGTGAGTGAAAGCTTGTGTTAAAGAAACTTCAAGGTAGATCATCTTTATTATCGAAGATCGGAAGCAAGCTTGCATCTTTCTCTTCGTGGAGCCTCTCTAGAGTCCGGGTACTCGATGATCGCAGCGAAGGGACCTCAACACGGAGCTTTAGAAGTGAAGGACCGGACTACAAAGGTTGTGATCGCAAACTCTTATTGTTAAAGTGTTTAACATGCTTTGTTTCGCCTAATCTCTAGTTTAAAGATCTTGGTTAGGGTTGTTCGGCATGTCTAAATTTTAAATCGGGCATGCTTGATGCCTTATAGACCCTTGTGAGAGTGCCTAGTAACCCTGCGTATCCCACTCATGATCTGGAGATGGCCGCGGTGGTCGTGCGTTTAAGATTGGAAGACACTACTTGTACGGAGAGTCGTGTTAGATTTTCACGGACCACCAAAGCTTAATGTACATCTTCCTGCAGCGGGATCAGTGTTGAGACAGCGCCGTTGGATGGAGCTTGTAATGAATTCATTGTGAGATCCTTTATTTCCCATGGCAAGGCGATTGTGGTAGCTGATGCTTGAGTCGTAGGCCCGGGGGTAGCTTGTTCCAGTCATGTGCAGTTCAGAGACAGTCTTATGCAGATTTACAATTCTTGTGCGACTGTTGAGTACAGCTTAAGTTCGCCTCTACTAAGGGGACAGCTTGCTCATGTCCGCGCCGTCCACTTTTACTTAATCGTTTTCGTAAGGCACAGCCCGCCGATGCTCATTTGTCTGAGATTCTGAGCATGTTCGGCAGGGTAAAGATTCGGAGTTCTTGATTTATGACTAGGTTGTGTTACGTTTCAGACTCGTTGGCATGTACCTGATACTGACGGGTAGAGACGTGAGATCCTAGAGCAGGCACATCAGTCTGCTTTCTGTGTTCACCCCAAGTGCCACCAAGATGTAACGTGACTTGAGAGTTAGTTATAGGTGGGCAGGGTTGAAGAGTGAAGTTTCAGGTTTCGTTTCAAGGTCCGTGGCTTGTCGGCGAGCTAAGGTTGAGCATTTGAGGCTGGCTGGAGAGTTGCAACCTTTTTACCATTCCGGAGTAGGAATGGGAGCAGATCTCCATGATTTTCATCGTGGTGTCTACCCAGGATTAGATAGGGTACATGTTAAGATAAAGAGTAACCAGATAGCATACTATCATGTTGAGCAAGAAAGTCCTCACTATATATGTCCAAGCATACACTACAATATACATCTCATGTACAGTAATGGCCTCTAGGGCATACATATAACTAACAATCTTCCACTTGCACTAGGGCCATCATATAGCAGTAGTTGTAGTATCTCAAACTCAACCATCCCATAAAAGTCTCTCTCTCGGGAAAAGGCCTTTGTGAGTGGATCTGCCGTGTTGTCCTCTGAGTGTACTTTCCTAACCTCAATCTCCCTATAGATCAACCATCTCCATGATCAGGTGATACTTCCTAAGAATATGTCTGGGTCACTGATGGGACTTGGGTTCCTAGGCATAAGCCACAACTCCATTGTCACACAATGGTAGGAACGAAGTTCATCTCATGAACTAATAAATACCCAGACTTCCTCTTTGGTAACATCTTTGGTAGCGATGTATCGAGCCATTATCGTCTTGTTTGTCACGGTATCTAGCTTGGAACACTTCCAACATACCGTCCCTTCACTGAGGGTAAAGACAATGCCTGTGACTGACATTCAGTTCACCTTACCACCCTGGAAGCTATCCAGTGATTCTCCCCAGGATCTATTGATACCATCTCACTACACCTAGTGAGAACCTTAACATCCACATGGATATATCTCATAGATCCAAAACCCAGGATTTAGGAGGTATCACCTTATCCGGAAGATAGTTGATCGCCGGGAGATCGAGATCAGGAGAGTTGACAAGAAGAACAACACAGTGGATCCACTCACAAAGGCCATTACCAAGATGTAAATATGAGGATATCAATCAACGTGTGTCCATCAACGACACATCAAAATCATAGAACTTGAGTGTCCAATATCGACACTCGAAACATCATGAAACTTATGTCCAACATCGACACGAAAATCCTCATATCTCAGGCTCCGTCAGACCGGATCGGCCTACAGGCTTCGTCAGTCCGGATCGGCCCATATCATCTCACGACTCCGGTCGGTATCCTCCGGATAACCGCCGAGCCCAAATACTATCACCGGTAGGTAGTAATCCCTCTGCCAGGCTCATCTTCTACTGCACAACATACCTTTATTGCCCCGTGGTACCATACCGGGTCCACCATGTATCTGCAATCGGCCTCATCCAGCCCCTCGAATCGGGTATCACATAACTCATAACCGAGAAAACACAAGGTGGACATCTCGAAATATCATATTAAGAGAAACCGGGTTTTTAAAACAATACATAATTTCTTTTGAAATATAACCACGGTTCTCAAATTCAGAATCTCATGAAAACAGCATCTTAATGCGTATAATCATAAAGCATGATGTATGCAAACATAGAACAGAAATGTGAGCATATTGTTAGTTATATGTATGCCCTAGAGTCCATTACTGTACATTGGATGTATATTGTAGTGGATGCTGGGACATATATAGGGAGGACTTTCTTGCTCGACATGATAGTATGCTATCTGGTTGCTCTTTACCTTAACGTGTACACTGATTGTCTCTCTGTTACATGTTGGTAAAGCCCTTAGGATGTGTACTTGACTACCTGGACTATGATGCGGATCATAATAGTGGGGACAAGGCAGTCCATAAGTACATCCTTCAAGGTCCCTAGTCGTGGGTGTATCGAGACGGGGCATCGATATACCAGAGTAGACTAGCGTGTACCTTCTCGACCCATACAGATGGGCGATGGATGATCCTATATCCATTGGTGTTTGACATCAGAGATGATATACGGGTGCTCAGTGGAGACTGGGTACACTGGACGGACTCGCCGAGAACTCCCAGATGGTATTATACCTCACGTCAGATGGCAGTTCTCTGGTGACACTGGTACAGAGTAGTCTGTTGACCCAAGATCGTCATAGAGTCTTGTGTGATTCCCACTGTGCTTTGATTTCCACCTTACCACGTCCAAGAAGGCGTGCAAAATGGTGGTTTTTAGGTACAGTCCCGAATCACATGGAGGCAATGAGCGATAGGAGGGGATTCGTCTCTCCCGGTATAGGGAGTTGATGTTGCGCTGTGTTCGATTGGCTATAACCGGAAATCCCTGGCCAGGGTTGCTGAGATTTACTGGTAAGTGTTACCAGTAGTTTCTCGAACTGTTATAGACCTCACATCGACACGACTTATCGAGCTATTGGGGTCTGACGTTTACCACCCCTAGGCGAGATATGCGACATATCAGACGACGAGACCGGACTGTACGGTAAGTGTTACTGGTTGGATTCACAGGAGTGTGAGCGGTCTTGCTCATTGATCTTCTGAGCGCTCAATACCCGGGTGGCCGTTACGTTTAGCAGACCGCTTGCAGCTTGTGGGTGTTTGATATGATCATCACCTGCTGCCGGCGTATTGACGAGTCTTTAGAGTCCTATACAGAGGTTTCCTGGCTCAAGCGAAACGAAATAGGAGCGCATATGAGATATGTGCGGGACCGAGAATAATACCAGTATGTGATACAGTATTCTATTCTCGCGATTTGTATCATTGGACGGTTATATGAGATATAGCCGGGTTACCGAATCAAGTGTTGATTCGATACATTGATACACTAAATATTAGTCGGTTATATGCAGTATGACCGGATCATTAAATCAAGCGTTGATTTAATGATTTAATGCATAATTATATATTTGATATATTACTTTGCATCAACTAGTATTGGTTCACTTAAGATGGATTTTCTCACTTGATGTGCACATTGTATATGTGATATATTTTTGTGCACTTGATTGTATCATGTTTGATGATACATGCAAACTTGGGTGTGTGTATGATATACACCATGTTTAGTGAATGGTTAAGGTTTCATTTCACTTATTTATTTATATTTGGCAAAAAGAAATGGTGGCTTTCTTTTTTTGTTATGCTTGAAGCTTCATGAAGCTTTTCTAGCATCTTTGAAAAAGTCTACCATTTTTGTTTTGTCCTTAACCCTAACCCTTTAACTAAACCCTAGTTTATTCTCTACATGAGTAAACTTCACCCATGGTTGCAACATGATAAGTATTCACTTGAATTTTATTTTAAAAATAATTCATTCTTTTCTTCTTCTTCATCTTCTTCTTCAAGTGAAGAAAAAGAAAAACTTTGCTAGAAAAATTCAAGTGATGAATCCAAGTGAGAAATCCAAATCCAAAGTGAACCCACTTCCTATTTCTTCATCCACTACCACTTGCCATGTAGTATATGGTGTTTTCTTCACAAGTTTCATGACTTGGTGAAGATTGAGCTCGAGTTAGAGTCGCCTCGACGTAGATCATCTTCGGCACCGAAGTCAATGACCTAGCCCGATCATTTCTCCGACGAAACCATCGTTAGAGTCCGGGATCCGATGATCGCAGCGGAGGGACGTCAACGCGGAGCTATGGAGGTGGAGGACCGGATCTACAAAGGTTGTATTTCCGTTCACTTAGTGTAAATGTGATTTACTTGCAAGTTTCGCCTATACTCTAGTTAACGATCTAGCATTAGGGTTTCTCGGCACAAGAAAAATTTGATTTTGGCATGGTTGATGCCTTGTGGAACCTCATGGGTGTGCCTAGGAACCCTACACATATTGTAAGTGTACGGCGGCGCCCCGGCCTCCATCCCGAGGCCAAATGCGGAAGCGATGGTTAACTTTAAATTTTCTTGAACCGGCACCACCGCACACTAAAAACCCGGATCGTGCCATTAACTAGTCCTAGCTATCTAGAGAGGGAAGAGAGATATACCGAGTGATCCGAGTCCTCCAGTCTTCTCGTCGTCGTCCCGATCTCCCCGCGGAATCTCCGGTCTCCACCTCGTCGCCAGAAGGGCACCACGTCGCCGGCTTCTTTTACGGGCTCCCGCCTCTATACCGAGGCAACTCGGGCACGAAGCTGGCGAGTCGACGTGCCCAAGGTTTGCTGTAGAATGCGTGTAGTGATATGTCTCATTTGGGGTTTAGGATGTTGCCTTTTTGGTGGAGGAATGAGATGTAGTTTGGAGATGGAACTTGTGGGAATTTTGCAAAGCCAAATGAACAAAAACCCACTCTCCAATTTTGGGACAGCCCCCTTCCAAGAGCTTGGCTGGCCTCACCAAAAATGAGAGAGGGGGAATGAGAGTGTGGTGAGTGTGTGTATCAAAAAGGAGTCATCCAACCGATAATCCATGGGAGAGAGAGAAAAGGCTATCATAAAAAGAATTGATAGCAAGGAAAGTCCACACTCAAACAACAATCATCACTTCCAAAAGTCATGCCATCATGAAGATAGAAGTCAAGCAAGGTCAATGGATGGTGCACCATCATGATATAAAAAAATGCAAAGAACACCCTCCACAAATGCTTATTTGCACAAATGCAAATAAGCCCTCCTCCACCAATCTTCAGCCAATGAAAGATACAAAGGAAATTGGCCGAAACGGAAAGCAAACTGGCAACTCCAGAAAACTGGTCCCGTAATAAATTACAGGAAAACCCTGATACTGTGTATACACACCTGCATCTGTAGTCTGACCGAAATACAAATGCAATGAGACAAAATCTACTCTGTACTATACTAGGATCCGGCTTAAACCAAAGCCGGCTAGTAATATCCGTTCGATCCTGATCCGTGCAATACTGCACGTATCTGATCGAACCCTGCCATATCTCCATACGGCCTCTACAGCGTTTCGCCCGAAAACTTGAGCAACTGAATGTGGAGGACTCTAAAGACTCGTCAACACCTTGGTTGTGGATTTAACCACTAGCACGTCAGAGGTATAAGCCAATACGTGACGGGCCACCAGCTATTGACCAAAAGGGACGTCGATGAGCGAACTCATCCTGACACCCTACTGAGCCTGTCAGTGACAATATCCGTACAGTCCGGTCCGTTCGTCTATGAGCATCGCATGGCGGGCCTAGGGGGTTGGTAAAGTCAGACCCCCAAAAGCGGTACAAGTCATGTCGAAGTGTATGTCACGACCCGAAAGTACGGAACGTGACCGGCACTTAGATTACTACCTGGGGATCGTCATTTGTCTCGTGTGAGTTCCCACTGTACTTTGATTACTACCCTACCACGGCTCAAAGGAGTCGTGCAAACAGGTTTTAGTTGGGTACAGTCCCGAGCCACATGGAGGCAGTGAGCATATCTTCAGGGGTTCGTCTCTCCCGGTATTGGGGGTGAGGTCGTTCTGTGTCTAGGAGAGCCATTACACGAAGCCCTCGGCCGAGGCAAGGAGATTTACTGGTAGGTATTCCAGTAGTATCTCAGGGTGTTCTGGGCTACACTCCGACACGACTTGTACCGCTTTTGGGGGTCTGACTTTTACCAACCCCCTAGGCCCGCCATGCGATGCTCATAGACGAACGGACCGGACTGTACGGATATTGTCACTGACAGGCTCAGTAGGGTGTCAGGCTGAGTTCGCTCACAGACGTCCCTTTTGGTCAATACCTGGTGGCCCGTTATGTATTGGCTTATACCTCTAACGTGCTAGTGGTTAAATCCACAACCAAGGTGTTGATGAGTCTTTAGAGTCCCCCACATTCAGTTACTCAGCTTTCGGGCGAAAGGTTGTAGAGGCCGTATGGAGATATGGCAAGGTCCGATCAGATACGTGCGGTATTGCACGGATCAGGATCGGACAGTTTGTACTACAGGCCGTATGGATATATGGCAGGGTTCGATCAGATACGTGTGGTATTGCACGGATCAGGATCGAACAGATATTACTAGCCGGCTTTGGTTTAAGCCGGATCATAGTATAGTACTGTGTAGACTTTGTCTCATTGCATTTGTATTTCGGTCGGAATACAAATGCGGGTGTGTATGCACTGTATCGGGGTTTTCCTGTAATTTATTACGGGACCAGTTTTCTGGAGTTGCCAGTTTGCTTTCCGTTTCGGCCGATTTCCATTGTTCCGTTCATTGGCCGAAGATTGGTGGAGGAGGGCTTATTTGCATTGTTGCAAATAAGTGGTTGTGGAGGGGGTCTTTGCATTTTTGTTTTATCATGATGGTTTTCATGATGAGCACCATCACTTGACTTCTTCTTCTCATGATGGCTTGACTTTTTGAAGCCATCATGCATGAGATGATGGATGCCTTGGAGTGTTGGATTTGTTGTGATCATTCCCTTTTGTATGATAACCATTACTCTCCCTCTCCTCTTGTGATGGCCGGCCACCATGAGGGTGGGTTGCCCATTTTTGTAGTGGGGATTTTTGCTCTCTTGATGCTAGAAAAATCCCCAAGTTCCTCCACAAAAGTTCATACCTCATTTCCTCCACCAAAATGGCACCTCCATAAACCCCAAATGAGACACTAGTTCTACTATTTTCTACAGCGCATCTTGGGCACGTCGAGTAGCCGGCTTCGTGCCCGAGTTGCCTCGGCATTGAGGTGGGAGCCCGTAAAAGAAGTAGGCGATGTGGTGCACTTCCGGCGACGAGGAGGAGACGGGACATTCCGCAGGAGATCGGGACGACGACGAGAAGACCGGAGGACTCGGATCTGTCGGTATACTTCTCTTCCCTATCTTGTAGTTAGCTAGGACTAGTTAGTGGTTCGATCCGGGTATTAGTGCGCGGCGGTTTGCCAGTTCAAGAAAAATTAAAGTTTATCACCGCTTCCGCATTTGGCCGTCGGATTGACGGCCGGGGCGCCGCCGTGCACTTACAGGTATATCTCACTCTATAAAATAGACGTACAGATATATCAATTTGAAATTGGTTCATTATATCGGATATTCAAAACCAAATATTCGCCGTCCGGCAAATATTCCAACTGAATACCACGGTGCAAAACAAAAGTGAATGTCCTTGCAATAACAGCTTTTTGAAAAAGTTCCAACAACATCAGCATAGGTTTGTTTTTAACTTGCATTGATCCGAATCAACGCAGTCCCATCAGTTGATCACACCACAAAGAACGAAAAATATACTGATGTACGTATATGCCATCCGCATTCGCCACTGGGTCCCGTTATTACCCGTTAGGTTAGCTAACTAACGACAGAGCGGGGACTGGACTAGCGCGGATGCAAAACATATACAACATCTACTAATATATATACCAATACATTATATTTCGCTCAAGGCATGATAAAATGCAACATCACAGAAATGTACAGCATCACAGAACAAAACAGATATCTAGGATCCCCGGGTTTCACAGAGCCATTACTGAAACCCGACGTTCCCCTGGTCGTGTGGATAGCCTGTGCAATGAAATCCTAGACCCCTATGGGCGCGGCAAGTTACCCGCCAAAACCTGAAGCGAGGCAGCCCCCTTCAGCAACGTGAATGGACCACCCAGCACTTCACGGAATCCGGTAACTTGGGCACCCCTCCTGGGTCAACCTGTACCCCCTACGAGTGCGATGAACAGCCCGCCAATTTTAGAGTGAATCCCCCTCCGTCTTAATGCCATGAGATGCGGGCTTGTTGCCCTCTAGAACCCGGCTATCCGTGCACCCCTCCGCGGGGTAATTCTAGTACAGAAAGTAAAATATACATACAATGGGTACATCGACCGCAACCTGGTCGTGCCCCAAAATAATAATACAAACAGGCAGTGACGGCAGTCCACATGTCGAATGCTCGCCCCGTAATATCAAATGTACATAATACAACCACAACTGTACTAGCATTGCATCCAGGCTATCCCCCACGACCGATCCGCAACATCACAGCAAAACACAAAATATCAACGTGAAAGTCACGTTCGCAAATCCGTCTAACCGGGCTAAAGCAGCTAGACAGGATTTACCGATCAAGTGACATTCACGGTCGCAGATATAATGTAAATACTGTGAACTAATGTGTTTAAAATATCCGATCGATCAAATTTTACCAAGTGGTCCCCCAAGCAATACTGTTGCACTCACAGAAATTCTGGGCCCAAACAAAGTATACCAAAACCCCTATTTTCCTGTAAAAAGATCACTGTGAAAAATTGGTCCAGTGAACTCACTGAACTGCGGCGGAACCGCGGCGCCAAGGAGGGTTTGGCCGCGGTTCCGCGGCGGTTCTACAGTAACACTCTACCAAATTTTCACAGATGTCTTATAATTTCCTGCACAGTATTCTGAGACAACCTGAAAAAATTTTCGAGACAAAAAAATTTTGACAGAAAACTGTTGCAAGGAAAAATACGGGTTTTGGAGTTTTGTTCGATCGGAAACGTAAAACACATTAGACCAAGCTAGACTATGTTAATGGCGAGGCTCTGACACCACTGTAAGTGTACGGCGGCGCCCCGGCCTCCATCCCGAGGACAAATGCGGAAGCGATGGTTAACTTTAAATTTTCTTGAACCGGCACCACCGCGCACTAAGAACCCGGATCGTGCCATTAACTAGTCCTAGCTATCTATAGAGGGAAGAGAGATATACCGAGTGATCTGAGTCCTCCGGTCTTCTCGTCGTCGTCCCGATCTCCCCGCGGAATCTTCAGTCTCCACCTCGTCGCCGGAAGGGCACCACGCTGCCGGCTTCTTTTACGGGCTCCCGCCTCTATACCGAGGCAACTCGGGCATGAAGCTGGCGAGTCGACGTGCCCATGGTTTGCTGTAGAATGCGTGTAGTGATATGTCTTATTTGGGGTTTAGGATGTTGCCTTTTTGGAGGAGGAATGAGATGTAGTTTGGAGATGGAACTTGTGGGAATTTTGCAAAGCCAAATGAACAAAAACCCACTCTCCAATTTTGGGACATCCCCCTTCCAAGAGCTTGGCCGGCCTCACCAAAAATGAGAGAGGAGGAATGAGAGTGTGGTGAGTGTGTGTATCAAAAAGGAGTCATCCAACCAATAATCCATGGGAGAGAGAGAAAAGGTTATCATGCAAAGAAATGATAGCAAGGAAAGTCCAACACTCAAACAACAATCATCACTTCCAAAAGTCATGCCATCATGAAGATAGAAGTCAGGCAAGGTCAATGGATAGTGCACCATCATGATATAATAAAATGCAAAGAACACCCTCCACAAATGCTTATTTGCACAATTGCAAATAAACCCTCCTCCACCAATCTTCAGCCAATGAAAGATACAAAGGAAATTGGCCGAAACGGAAAGCAAACTGGCAACTCCAAAAAACTGGTCCCGTAATAAATTACAGAAAAAACCCCGATACTGTGTATACACACCTGCATCTGTATTCCGACCGAAATACAAATGCAATGAGACAAAATCTACACTGTACTATACTAGGATCCGGCTTAAACCAAAGCCGGCTAGTAATATCCGTTCGATCCTGATCCGTGCAATACCACACGTATCTGATCGAACCCTGCCATATCTCCATACGGCCTCTACAGCGTTTCGCCCGAAAACTTGAGCAACTAAATGTGGGGGACTCTAAAGACTCGTCAACACCTTGGTTGTGGATTTAACCACTAGCACGTCAGAGATATAAGCCAATACGTGACGGGCCACCAGCTATTGACCAAAAGGGACGTCGATGAGCGAACTCATCCTGACACCCTACTGAGCCTGTCTGTGACAATATCCGTACAGTCCGGTCCGTTCGTCTATGAGCATCGCATGGCGGGCCTAGGGGGTTGGTAAAGTCAGACCCCCAAAAGCGGTACAAGTCATGTCGAAGTGTATGTCACGACTCGAAAGTACGGAACGTGACCGGCACTTAGATTACGAAACGTCTAGAGGCGCAACGTAACCTAAGTAAGCCGAAGCCCAGAAATCTAAACCATGAAAAAGAAGAAGAAGCAGTAAAAGAAAACATGAAGGAACAAGATTAAAACATCAGCAAATTTTCTCAAAAATTTCGGCAGAGTCTCCTCAATAAAAACTGGACCCCAAACGGGTACAACAAGTATAATATACATAAACAATAAAAAGCATCCCCAACGGGAGCTAGCATCAACGCCAACAGTCGGAAACAATCACAACAAGCACAATAATATACAACGCCAAAGGGCGAGGCTCAAAACTCAAAGAAAACAAAACCACCATACCAGAATAATACATGCGCGACTCTAAGGTCGAAATAAAAAAAAATACTGGTCCAATAAACTTATCAAGTAATACAAGTATGATTGATGGAGCTTACTAGATACAAATGAAAGAATAAAAGTACAATGGTGGTTCAGATACAAGTGAACCAACCTACCGTGCAAATCACCTCGAAGAAAAGATGTGCCAGCAAGCCGTCAGGGAAACCTGTACATCGAACCTGTAATAAAATTTGGCACAACAGGGGCGAGTTGCCAACTCGTGAGTAGAAGACATCTACGAAAAGAAATCGAATTCACGACGCTATCCTAGGTCATAATAATACACTACTAAGTCCCAATCATCTAGTAATAGCAGGGTAATACTACGTGTTAGTGCAGATACTCCGTGCTCGTGTCAGTGCTTCATATAGTACTATATCATATGAATGAATATGCATGCACCATGAATGTAAAATAACCAATCCTGAAATCCAGGTGTATCTGTATAACAAATCTTTAGCTGTTATCATAGTAAAACGGGTATAGAAACCGGAAATATCAACAATGAAATCCATGGAAATCCGTGTCAAGCATCGACACAAACATGTAAATCTCAAGTCTCATAGTCTCAATATCTCGGGCTCCGCCAGTCCGGATCGGCCCATATCATCAAATCTCACGACAACGGTCGGTATCCTCCGGATATCCGCCGCGCGAGACATCACCGGTAGGTAGCCTTCCCCTGCCAGGCTCATCGCCTACAACTCGATCTTCTTACCCCGGGGTACCATACCGGGTCCACCATGTACCCGATACGGTTCATCCACTCCTCGAATCGGGTCTCGAAATCCATCAGAAAACATGAAATCTCATGGTGGACGACACATACATCACGAGAAAACCGCATCTTATGTTTTGAAAATGAGAGGAGGAGGAGAGAAAGAAGTTTTTATATATTCTTGCGGTTTTCCCCAAAATCCAGAAATCTCACAGAAATCCAAATCTCAAAATCATGAGTAAGTAAATGATAAGTGTCGGCATATGCCCCATAAAACTGCATGATAACATGAGAATATGAATGCATGAATGTCTAAGTAATAAATGCCATGTCTATACTAGCATCTGAGAGTAATCACAATATTATATATCGATCTAGTTGCTAGCTGATTTTATCAATAAAAGATAATAAAATCTAAAGTGTACGTGACAGAGCAATTACCGATGATGATGTGTGTGAGCCGGCAAATAAGTGTGCGTGGAATATGCGCATCATCGGTAATGGTGCCGGTGTCCTAACAGGTAAAGTTTATACTGATTATAGCTACATATGTATGAACATGCAACATTATGATTACAGTGTGAAAGTAAAGACGGATGTGTGTTATCCACTCATTTGATAGACAATTATCACTACCACTATATGACTCGAACCTAACCTAGTGTCCATCTAACCTCCTAAGGAACTAAACCTAAGAAACTTGTCATTAAGAAACAAGAGTCTACCTAGGTCTGAATCAATATCTCTAATAGTCGGCGATCCAGCCTCAATAACGTCACGTACGTAGTACGGCTTCCTCGAATCAAGAGAGCGGATCAATCATCATATCTATGCCTCGTACGGTAAAATCCATCGTACGGCATCCCAATATCGGGGTACGGGTCAAGTATCTCCTAGGTGTCTCATCATTAGTATAATTTCATCATCAACGCATCTCATGATCAAGGTTCTAAACTGTGATCGCATACATCAATCATATATCATTGCCATCATAATAAGCATCATTAGTTTATCCTCAGAAATATCATGTCAAATGTATCATATTGTGATTAAGTCATACTGATATCATATCGTTCTCAAGCCACACCTCTATGATATCGACATCAGGTCACACCTATATGATGTCGTAATCAAGTCATAGATGTCTCATATCGTGATCAATCACAAGTTACAGTCCGGGTACTATTTTAGAGTCACATGTACCTCAATATCATCACCACCCATTATAATTTAAGTATACATGTTCATTATCTCATTCTCTAATGATCCGCTAACACTTAATACGACAGTATAGCTAAGAATCACGGCATCAAGCCCAGTTACACTGTTTCATCATACCTCGGATATCATATCACATCAATGTATCCCATATACGTGTTGCATATATATATATACCTATTCCTCTTCCTATATATATAGACACATGCACGTATACACCATGTCGTGTTTCAGTGTGTGCGAGTGTGTGTTTCTACCTGAAACCTACGAACCTCTTCCAAGGTATTCATCTTCTGATATGTCTTCCTAAATCAGTCTAGTCCAGCCTAGGGTCATTACTAGGGCCCTACTCATTAAGAATCTAGGGTCACATCTGGTTTCCTAATGTCAATAAGTACTATTCCTATCCTACGTTGCGGGGGTGCTAAACGCCATCCACCCGACTTCCCCCCGTAGATATGCATCTACTCACCTGGTCCATGCCTGCCGAAGACGGTGTCGCCATCCTCCTCTTCATCGCCCGCAGTCCACGTGAGGGGTACCTAAACGCCAACATATAAATAGTATCGTAAACTGGATCACATACGAAAGTCAAACGATACAAGGAGCAAGCATAGGTTAAAACCTATGTCCCATCCACGCAAAAGAACCAAATATCGCTCGATATCGGCGTACAAACTCCGATGGATCGAGATAAACATCAACAAATAACTCGTAGTTTTAAAACACATTACTTATATTACAAAACATGATTAAATCCATCGAAACCCTAAAGTCCATCAAACCGTCCAATTTCGTAAAACCCGAAAATGCCAATTTACCGTTTTTCATCAAAACTTGACATTTAAATGAAACCAATGGTCATAAAACACATTAAATAGCATAACTAGACTATACAAACCATTACTATATTTTTATTACACAAATTTGTATAAATTTGAAATTTCTAGTTTGCAACCTTTAACAATTTTCAACATTTTTCAAGCAAAATACCACAATTCCACCACAAAACGTGATTTTGCATCAATTAATGTATTAAACCACAATTCATGATGATAATGATTTAATGAAACCATAAATTATATTTTTAATCTCATTTATTTAGGAATTTCTAAAATCTAGTTTACAAAATAGCAATTTTTATCACAATTTATCAATTATCAATAGAAACTAGCAATCAATTTAAGTTTCCATTCCACCAACAAGTTAATACCCTTATTAAGACCACAATCTAGTGTTACAAATATTAATTGAAATTTTATTTCACCAAAAATTATGTTTTATACAAACCTAGTTATCAAAATTCCTAATTTAAACAATTTTAAATGAAAAATTTACAATTCAACAACCATGCAAGATTTTCCAATTCTAAAAGTTTTAAACCAACTATTATAACCCTAATTAATTAATAAAAATTATAACTTGAATTTACAAACCCTAACTTGAATTTTAAAAATTGAACATAGAATTAATTCATTAAATCTAAACATGCTTAAAAGAAACATCTAATAACAAATAAACAAAAGAAGGGAATTTATACCTCTAAAATATGAAATCCAAACAAAAAAATGAGCCTCCAAAATGCATGCATTCCATCTCCAAATTCCATATAAAAATGAGCAAGGAATAAAGGGTAGGAAATAAATAGGATTTTGTGGATTTTTAATTGAATTTTTAAAGGATTTTTGATGAATTTTGGAGCAAAATAAAATGAGGAAAATGAGGGCTACCATGGGGGGTGAGGCCGGACATTTTTTTGGAGGTGAGGGAGAGAAAGAAGAGGATGAGAAAATGTGTAGAAGTCTCCACCAAAATATCACTTCATTATGTCTTTTCATGCATTTATTTATTTTTCTTTTATTTCTTTACTATAGCAACTCAAGAAAACTCTAGAAAATAGGAAAAATTTGCAAATAAATTTTTCATGATACACACTAAATTCTAACATGCCATGGTTCATTTTTACAAATTAAAACCATTCAAATTTGTAATTTACACTAATTTAGTGTAAAAATAAAGCTTATGTTAATATTTAAAATAATTAATTTAGGAAAAATATTTAATTAAACTAAAAATTTATAAGTGGCTAAATAAACACAATTTACTGGTAATTACATAATTAAAATAGGTATTTTTGAAATTATAATGAAAAACAATCACGGTTTAGTTTTATGAAAAATACATTTTACTTTACCGAAAATCACAAAATTCACTTAAACAATTTTATTCATTTAATTATTTATTTAATTATTTTTAAAACGTTACAATCTTCCCCCCTTTAAGAAATTCGGTCCCTAAATATAAATTAAAACTCCCCTTCCAAATAATAAAACACTTAGCAAACACTCAAATCGTCGGGGCTCCGAAATCATTAATACAAAACTAAAATCAACTCCGTCAAGTATAACGCATTCATCGGAATTATGGCGAGAATAAAATATCAAAACCCAATATGAAGACCATCATAATATACATCAATCTATAACTTATATATAGTTCGCATCCTAGTAAAATCGCCTAAACATCATAATAAAGAAGCATACAAAAACCCCTCTTGAAAATCGCCGTGCAATGCACGTGTCACGGCATAAGTAGAGGACGTTTATTTTTTTTTTAAAAATAGCTATATATATATATATATATCTTTTATTTAACATACACGTCCCGCCTGGTTACGAAATCAAATAATAATGATTATGAAACATACTGCTCAAACCGAAATCAATCCCAATCACATCAATAAAATATCATGTGCGTCCGGTGCGCACTGAAATCGAAACCAAATACAGATACCATGAATACACATAAAAACAAAATAAGTGCAAAAGGTGTGCACCAAAACATCTGTCAAGTGCAACGGGCGTGCACGACTCACTATCAGGTGCATCTAATCTGCACAAAACCCCGATTTAGTGCATCTGGTGTGCACAAAATCGCATCAAGTGCGCCAAGTGTGCGCAAAAATCTCAATCAGGTGTACATGGTGCACGAAAACATACGCCGAATATCAGAATCGAAATCACAGTACGAAAATGGATAAAAACTAGGTCAAAGCATATATCAAAATCATGTGTAACCTATATGCACGAAATCAAATCAAAAATCTCAAAATATATAAAACCAAATCAAGTGTACTGGGTGTATACTAAGCAACATCAATACAACTGATATATGAAACACAAATAGAATGTAATGAAGGTACACATAAGAAATACCAATCCTAGAACAAAATCCTCAAAATACCAAAATCCAATAACAGAAATATGAAATTCAAATCACCAAGTCACATCGTAATCACTATCGTCAATGTGCGTCTCTTTACTCTGATGTCTGCTGCTTCAAACTTGTCTCTTCATAAGTGTGCTGACTGCGCTACCAATGGCAATACTCACATCTAGAGTCTCCCACGTAGTCGATCCCTTCACCTGATATCCGGACTACATTAAACTTTTCGATCGATCCATCAAAATCCCATAATTCCCCGAGAGCTCAACACTCAAGTACAGCTTAAAAATATCCGGTACATACCCCAGCATCGATGATCCAGCCGTAGAAGGGCAAACCTAAGCCTCACTAATGGCACAGCGGAACTGCCGTAAACCCTAAGGTTCAAGGGCGTTCTCGTGGTCATTATGTCGAGTTAGGGTTTCATTCTTCTAGAGGGTCCATCGAAATACCTGCATGTTCTTCCGAATACTTTAAACTTGGGAAAATGGTTTTCTGATAATCGTTCGAACCCTTTAACTTCATCCGGACGGCATGTGAATACTCTTCGTCCGCACGCTAAGCAATGCTTCAATCCTCAAGAATAACCAATACTCTAATGGTTATCGCATTCGAGCCGCGGCTCCCTCTGCCAGTGTGCCCGTGGTAACAGAAACCACCCTCCAACATTGACGAAGATAGATCGAAAGAACGAATGGAATACGGTGCAAACAATTGTACATCCTAAAGCTCCTTAAGCAGAGTAGCGTATCGTAAGTATGCCGCGGACCATACCCACGGTACGTTACTCTACCTAAATCGCCTACTCCATCAATCGAGGGTCACCTAGACTTATACAAGGTTAAACCTAGCGCTCTGATACCAACTTTGTCACGACCCGAAAGTACGAAACGTGACCGGCACTTAGATTACGAAACGTCTAGAGGCGCAACGTAACCTAAGTAAGCCGAAGCCCAGAAATCTAAACCATGAAAAAGAAGAAGAAGCAGTAAAAGAAAACATGAAGGAACAAGTTTAAAACATCAGCAAATTTTCTCAAAAATTTCGGCTGAGTCTCCTCAATAAAAACTGGCCCCCAAACGGGTATAACAAGTATAATATACATAAACAATAAAAAGCATCCCCAACGGGAGCTAGCATCAACGCCAACAGTCGGAAACAACCACAACAAGCACAATAATATACAACGCCAAAGGGCGAGGCTCAAAACTCAAAGAAAACAAAACCACCATACCAGAATAATATATGCGCGACTCTAAGGTCGAAATAAAAAAAAATACTGGTCCAATAAACTTATCAAGTAATACAAGTATGATTGATGGAGCTTACTAGATACAAATGAAAGAATAAAAGTACAATGGTGGTTCAGATACAAGTGAACCAACCTACCGTGCAAATCACCTCGAAGAAAAGATGTGCCAGCAAGCTGCCAGGGAAACCTGTACATCGAACCTGTAATAAAATTTGGCACAACGGGGGCGAGTTGCCAACTCGTGAGTAGAAGACATCTACGAAAAGAAATCGAATTCACGACGCTATCCTAGGTCATAATAATACACTACTAAGTCCCAATCATCTAGTAATAGCAGGGTAATACTACGTGTAAGTGCAGATACTCCGTGCTCGTGTCAGTGCCTCATATAGTACTATATCATATGAATGAATATGCATGCACCATGAATGTAAAATAACCAATCCTGAAATCCAGGTGTATCTGTATAACAAATCTTTAGCTGTTATCATAGTAAAACGGGTATAGAAACCGGAAATATCAACAATGAAATCCATGGAAATCCGTGTCAAGCATCGACACAAACATGTAAATCTCAAGTCTCATAGTCTCAATATCTCGTGCTCCGTCAGTCCGGATCGGCCCATATCATCAAATCTCACGACAACGGTCGGTATCCTCCGGATATCCGCCGCGCGAGACATCACCGGTAGGTAGCCTTCCCCTGCCAGGCTCATCGTCTACAACTCGATCTTCTTACCCCGGGGTACCATACCGGGCCCACCATGTACCCGATACGGTTCATCCACTCCTCGAATCGGGTCTCGAAATCCATCAGAAAACATGAAATCTCATGGTGGACGACACATACATCACGAGAAAACCGCATCTTATGTTTTTAAAAAGAGAGGAGGAGGAGAGAAAGAAGTTTTTATATATTCTTGCGGTTTTCCCCAAAATCCAGAAATCTCACAGAAATCCAAATCTCAAAATCATGAGTAAGTAAATGATAAGTGTCGGCATATGCCCCATAAAACTGCATGATAACATGAGAATATGAATGCATGAATGTCTAAGTAATAAATGCCATGTCAATACTAGCATCTGAGAGTAATCACAATATTATATATCGATCTAGTTGCTAGCTGATTTTATCAATAAAAGATAATAAAATCTAAAGTGTACGTGACATAGCAATTACTGATGATGATGTGTGTGAGCCGGCAAATAAGTGTGCGTGGAATATGCGCATCATCGGTAATGGTGCTGGTGTCCTAAGAGGTAAAGTTTATACTGATTATAGCAACATATGTATGAACATGCAACATTATGATTACAGTGTGAAAGTAAAGACGGATGTGTGTTATCCACTCATTTAATATACAATTATCACTACCACTATATGACTCGAACCTAACCTAGTGTCCATCTAACCTCCTAAGGAACTAAACCTAAGAAACTAGTCATTAAGAAACAAGAGTCTACCTAGGTCTGAATCAATATCTCTAATAGTCGGCGATCCAGCCTCAATAGCGTCACGTACGTAGTACGGCTTCCTCGAATCAAGAGAGCGGATCAATCATCATATCTATGCCTCGTACGGTAAAATCCATCGTACGGCATCCCAATATCGGGGTACGGGTCAAGTATCTCCTAGGTGTCTCATCATTAGTATAATTTCATCATCAACACATCTCATGATCAAGGTGCTAAACTATGATCGCATACATCAATCATATATCATTGCCATCATAATAAGCATCATTAGTTTATCCTCAGAAATATCATGTCATATGTATCATATTGTGATTAAGTCATACAGATATCATATCGTTCTCAAGTCACACCTCTATGATATCGACATCAGGTCACACCTATATGATGTCGTAATCAAGTCATACATATCTCATATCGTGATCAATCACAAGTTACAGTCCGGGTACTATTTTAGAGTCCCATGTACCTCAATATCATCACCACCCATTATAATTTAAGTATACATGTTCATTATCTCATTCTCTAATGATCCGCTAACACTTAATACGACTGTATAGCCAAGAATCACGGCATCAAGCCCAGTTACACTGTTTCATCATACCTCGGATATCATATCACATCAATGTATCCCATATACGTGTTGTATATATAAATATATACCTATTCCTCATCCTATATATATAGACACATGCACGTATACACCATGTCGTGTTTCAGTGTGTGCGAGTTTGTGTTTCTACCTGAAACCTACGAACCTCTTCCAAGGTATTCATCTTCTGATATGTCTTCCTAAATCAGTCAAGTCCAGCCTAGGGTCATTACTAAGGCCCTACTCATTAAGAATCTAGGGTCACATCTGGTTTCTTAATGTCAATAAGTACTATTCCTATCCTACGTTGCGGGGGTGCTAAACGCCATCCACTCGACTTCCCCCCATAGATATTCATCTACTCACCTGGTCCATGCCTGCCGAAGACGGTGTCGCCATCCTCCTCTTCATCGCCCACAGTCCACGTGAGGGGTACCTAAACGCAAACATATAAATAGTATCGTAAACTGGATCACATACGAAAGTCAAACGATACAAGGAACAAGCATAGCTTAAAACCTATGTCCCATCCACGCAAAAGAACCAAATATCGCTCGATATCGGCGTACAAACTCCGATGGATCGAGATAAACATCAACAAATAACTCGTAGTTTTAAAACACATTACTTATATTACAAAACATGATTAAATCCATCGAAACCCTAAAATCCATCAAACCGTCCAATTTCGTAAAACCCGAAAATGCCAATTTACCGTTTTTCATCAAAACTTGACATTTAAATGAAACCAATGGTCATAAAACTCATTAAATAGCATAACTAGACTATACAAACCATTACTATATTTTTATTACACAAATTTGTATAAATTTGAAATTTCTAGTTTGCAATCTTTAACAATTTTCAACATTTTTCAAGAAAAATACCACAATTCCACCACAAAACGTGATTTTGCATCAATTAATGTATTAAACCACAATTCATGATGATAATGATTTAATGAAACCAGAAATTATATTTTTAATCTCATTTATTTAGGAATTTCTAAAATCTAGTTTACAAAATAGCAATTTTTATCACAATTTATCAATTATCAATAGAAACTAGCAATCAATTTAAGTTTCCATTCCACCAACAAGTTAATACCCTTATTAAGACCATAATCTAGTGTTACAAATATTAATTGAAATTTTATTTCACCAAAAATTATGTTTTATAGAAACCTAGTTAGCAAAATTCCTAATTTAAACAATTTTAAATGAAAAATTTACAATTCAACAACCATGCAAGATTTTCCAATTCTAAAAGTGTTAAACCAACTATTATAACCCTAATTAATTAATAAAAATCATAACTTGAATTTACAAACCCTAACTTGAATTTTAAAAATTGAACATAGAATTAATTCATTAAATCTAAACATGCTTAAAAGAAACATCTAATAACAAATAAACAAAAGAAGGAAATTTATACCTCCAAAATATGAAATCCAAACAAAAAAATGAGCCTCCAAAATGCATTCTTTCCATCTCCAAATTCCATATAAAAATGAGCAAGGAATAAAGGGTAGGAAATAAATGGGATTTTGTGGATTTTTAATTGAATTTTTAAAGGATTTTTGATGAATTTTGGAGCAAAATAAAATGAGGAAAATGGGGGCTACCATGGGGGGTGAGGCCGGCCATTTTTTTGGAGGTGAGGGAGAGAAAGAAGAGGATGAGAAAATGTGTAGAAGTCTCCACCAAAATATCACTTCATTATGTCTTTTCATGCATTTATTTATTTTTCTTTTATTTCTTTACTATAGCAACTCAAGAAAACTTTAGAAAATAGGAAAAATTTGCAAATAAATTTTGCATGATACACACTAAATTCTAACATTCCATGGTTCATTTTTACAAATTAAAACCATTCAAATTTGTAATTTACACTAATTTAGTGTAAAAATAAAGCTTATGTTAATATTTAAAATAATTAATTTAGGAAAAATATTTAATTAAACTAAAAATTTATAAGTGGCTAAATAAACACAATTTACTAGTAATTACATAATTAAAATAGGTATTTTTGAAATTATAATGAAAAACAATCACGGTTTAGTTTTATGAAAAATACATTTTACTTTACCGAAAATCACAAAATTCACTTAAACAATTTTATTCATTTAATTATTTATTTAATTATTTTTAAAACGTTACAATCTTCCCCCCTTTAAGAAATTCGGTCCCCGAATTTAAATTAAAACTCCCCTTCCAAATACTAAAACACTTAGCAAACACTCAAATCGTCGGGGCTCCGAAATCATCAACACATAACTAAAATCAACTCCGTCAAGCATAACGCAATCATCGGAATTATGGCGAGAACAAAATATCAAAACCCAATATGAAGACCATCATAATATACATCAATCTATAACTTATATATAGTTCGCATCCTAGTAAAATCGCCTAAACAACATAATAAAGAAGCATACAAAAACCCCTCTTGAAAATCGCCGTGCAATGCACGTGTCATGGCATAAGTAACGGACGTTTATTTTTTTTTAAAAATAGCTATATATATATATATATATATATATATCTTTTATTTAACATACACGTCCCGCCTGGTTACTAAATCAAATAATAATGATTATGAAACATACTGCTCAAACTGAAATCAATCCCAATCACATCAACAAAATATCATGTGCGTCCGGTGCGCACTGAAATCGAAACCAAATACAGATAACATGAATACACACAAAAAAAATATAAGTGCAACAGGTGTGCACCAAAACATCTGTCAAGTGCAACGGGCGTGCACGACTCACTATCAGGTGCATCTAATCTGCACAAAACCCCGATTTAGTGCATCTGGTGTGCACAAAATCGCATCAAGTGCGCCAAGTGTGGGCAAAAATCTCAATCTGGTGTACATGGTGCACGAAAACATACACCGAATATCAGAATCGAAATCACAGTACGAAAATGGATAAAAACTAGGTCAAAGCATATATCAAAATCATGTGTAACCCATATGCATGAAATCAAATCAAAAATCTCAAAATATATAAAACCAAATCAAGTGTACTGGGTGTATACTAAGCAACATCAATACAACTGATATATGAAACACAGATAGAATGTAATGAAGGTACACATAAGAAATACCAATCGTAGAACAAAATCCTCAAAATACCAAAATCCAATAACAGAAATATGAAATTCAAATCACCAAGTCACATCGTAATCACTATCGTCAATGTGCGTCTCTTTCCTCTGATGTCTGCTGCTTCAAACTTGTCTCTTCATAAGTGTGCTGACTGCGCTACCAACGGAAATACTCACATCTAGAGTCTCCCACGTAGTCGATCCCTTCACCTGATATCCGGACTACATTAAACTTTTCGATCGATCCATCAAAATCCCATAATTCCCCGAGAGCTCAACACTCAAGTACAGCTTAAAAAATTTCGGTACATACCCCAGCATCGATGATCCAGCCGTAGAAGGGCAAACCCAAGCCTCACTAATGGCACCGCGGAACTGCCGTAAACCCTAAGGTTCAAGGGCGTTCTCGTGGTCATTATGTCGAGTTAGGGTTTCATTCTTCTAGAGGGTCCATCGAAATACCTGCATGTTCTTCCGAATACTTTAAACTTGGGAAAATGGTTTTCTGATAATCGTTCGAACCCTTTAACTTCATCCGGACGGCATGTGAATACTCTTCGTCCGCACGCTAAGCAATGCTTCAATCCTCAAGAATAACCAATACTCTAATGGTTATCGCATTCGAGCCCCAACTCCCTCTGCCAGTGTGCCCGTGGTAACAGAAACCACCCTCCAACATTGACGAAGATAGATCAAAAAAACGAATGGAATACGGTGCAAACAATTGTACATCCTAAAGCTCCTTAAGCAGAGTAGCGTATCGTAAGTATGCCGCGGACCATACCCACGGTACGTTACTCTACCTAAATCGCCTACTCCATCAATCGAGGGTCACATAGACTTATACAAGGTTAAACCTAGCGCTCTGATACCAATTTTGTCACGACCCGAAAGTACGGAACGTGACCGGCACTTAGATTACGAAACGTCTAGAGGCCCAACGTAACCTAAGTAAGCCGAAGCCCAGAAATCTAAACCATGAAAAAGAAGAAGAAGCAGTAAAAGAAAACATGAAGGAACAAGTTTAAAACATCAGCAAATTTTCTCAAAAATTTCGGCAGAGTCTCCACAATAAAAACTGGCCCCCAAACGGGTACAACAAGTATAATATACATAAACAATAAAAAGCATCCCCAACTGGAGCTAGCATCAACGCCAACAGTCGGAAACAACCACAACAAGCACAATAATATACAACGCCAAAGGGCGAGGCTCAAAACTCAAAGAAAACAAAACCACCATACCAGAATAATACATGCGCGACTCTAAGTTTGAAATAAAAAAAAATACTGGTCCAATAAACTTATCAAGTAATACAAGTATGATTGATGGAGATTACTAGATACAAATGAAAGAATAAAAGTACAATGGTGGTTCAGATACAAGTGAACCAACCTACCGTGCAAATCACCTCGAAGAAAAGATGTGCCAGCAAGCTGCCAGGGAAACCTGTACATCGAACCTGTAATAAAATTTGGCACAACGGGGGCGAGTTACCAACTCGTGAGTAGAAGACATCTACGAAAAGAAATCGAATGCACGACGCTATCCTAGGTCATAATAATACACTACTAAGTCCCAATCATCTAGTAATAGCAGGGTAATACTACGTGTAAGTGCAGATACTCCGTGCTCGTGTCAGTGCCTCATATAGTACTATATCATATGAATGAATATGCATGCACCATGAATGTAAAATAACCAATCCTGAAATCCAGGTGTATCTGTATAACAAATCTTTAGGTGTTATCATAGTAAAATGGGTATAGAAACCGGAAATATCAACAATGAAATCCATGGAAATCCGTGTCAAGCATCGACACAAACATGTAAATCTCAAGTCTCATAGTCTCAATATCTCGTGCTCCGTCAGTCCGGATCGGCCCATATCATCAAATCTCACGACAACGGTCGGTATCCTCCGGATATCCGCCGCGCCAGACATCACCGGTAGGTAGCCTTCCCCTGCCAGGCTCATCGTCTACAACTCGATCTTCTTACCCCGGGGTACCATACCGGGCCCACCATGTACCCGATACGGTTCATCCACTCCTCGAATCGGATCTCGAAATCCATCAGAAAACATGAAATCTTATGGTGGACGACACATACATCACGAGAAAACCGCATCTTATGTTTTTAAAAAGAGAGGAGGAGGAGAGAAAGAAGTTTTTATATATTCTTGCGGTTTTCCCTAAAATCCAGAAATCTCACAGAAATCCAAATCTCAAAATCATGAGTAAGTAAATGATAAGTGTCGGCATATGCCCCATAAAACTGCATGATAACATGAGAATATGAATGCATGAATGTCTAAGTAATAAATACCATGTCTATACTAGCATCTGAGAGTAATCACAATATTATATATCGATCTAGTTGCTAGCTGATTTTATCAATAAAAGATAATAAAATCTAAAGTGTACGTGACATAGCAATTACCGATGATGATGTGTGTGAGCCGGCAAATAAGTGTGCGTGGAATATGCGCATCATCGGTAATAGTGCTGGTGTCCTAACAGGTAAAGTTTATACTGATTATAGCAACATATGTATGAACATGCAACATTATGATTACAGTGTGAAAGTAAAGACGGATGTGTGTTATCCATTCATTTGATATACAATTATCACTACCACTATATGGCTCGAACCTAACCTAGTGTCCATCTAACCTCCTAAGGAACTAAACCTAAGAAACTAGTCATTAAGAAACAAGAGTCTACCTAGGTCTGAATCAATATCTCTAATAGTCGGCGATCCAGCCTCAATAGCGTCACGTACGTAGTACGGCTTCCTCGAATCAAGAGAGCGGATCAATCATCATATCTATGCCTCGTACGGTAAAATCCATCGTACGGCATCCCAATATCGGGGTACGGGTCAAGTATCTCCTAGGTGTCTCATCATTAGTATAATGTCATTATCAACACATCTCATGATCAAGGTGCTAAACTGTGATCGCATACATCAATCATACATCATTGCCATCATAATAAGCATCATTAGTTTATCCTCAGAAATATCATGTCATATGTATCATATTGTGATTAAGTCATACTGATATCATATCGTTCTCAAGTCACACCTCTATGATATCGACATCAGGTCACATCTATATGATGTCGTAATCAAGTCATACATATCTCATATCGTGATCAATCACAAGTTACAGTCCGGGTACTATTTTAGAGTCCCATGTACCTCAATATCATCACCACCCATTATTATTTAAGTATACATGTTCATTATCTCATTCTCTAATGATCCGCTAACACTTAATACGACTGTATAGCCAAGAATCACGGCATCAAGCCCAGTTACACTGTTTCATCATACCTCGGATATTATATCACTTCAATGTATCCTATATACGTGTTGTATATATATATATATATATATATATATATATATATATATACCTATACCTCATCCTATATATATAGACACATGCACGTATACACCATGTCGTGTTTCAGTGTGTGCGAGTGTGTGTTTCTACCTGAAACCTACGAACCTCTTCCAAGGTATTCATCTTCTGATATGTCTTCCTAAATCAGTCTAGTCCAGCCTAGGGTCATTACTAGGGCCCTACTCATTAAGAATCTAGGGTCACATCTGGTTTCCTAATGTCAAGAAGTACTGTTCCTATCTTACGTTGCGGGGGTGCTAAACGCCATCCACCCGACTCCCCCCCCGTATATATGCATCTACTCACCTGGTCCATGTCTGCCGAAGACGGTGTCGCCATCCTCCTCTTCATCGCCCGCAGTCCACGTGAGGGGTACCTAAACGCAAACATATAAATAGTATCGTAAACTGGATCACATACGAAAGTCAAACGATACAAGGAACAAGCATAGGTTAAAACCTATGTCCCATCCACGCAAAAGAACCAAATATCGCTCGATATCGGCGTACAAACTCCGATGGATCGAGATAAACATCAACAAATAACTCGTAGTTTTAAAACACATTACTTATATTATAAAACATGATTAAATCCATCGAAACCCTAAAATCCATCAAACCGTCCAATTTCGTAAAACCCGAAAATGCCAATTTACCGTTTTGCATCAAAACTTGACATTTAAATGAAACCAATGGTCATAAAACTCATTAAATAGCATAACTAGACTATACAAACCATTACTACATTTTTATTACACAAATTTGTATAAATTTGAAATTTCTAGTTTGCAACCTTTAACAATTTTCAACATTTTTCAAGCAAAATACCACAATTCCACCACAAAACGTGATTTTGCATCAATTAATGTATTAAACCATAATTCATGATGATAATGATTTAATGAAACCATAAATTATATTTTTATTCTCATTTATTTAGGAATTTCTAAAATCTAGTTTACAGAATAGCAATTTTTATCACAATTTATCAATTATCAATAGAAACTAGCAATCAATTTAAGTTTCCATTCCACCAACAAGTTAATACCCTTATTAAGACCATAATCTAGTGTTACAAATATTAATTGAAATTTTATTTCACCAGAAATTTTGTTTTATAGAAACCTAGTTAGCAAAATTCCTAATTTAAACAATTTTAAATGAAAAATTTACAATTCAACAACCATACAAGATTTTCCAATTCTAAAAGTGTTAAACCAACTATTATAAGCCTAATTAATTAATAAAAATCATAACCTGAATTTAAAAACCCTAACTTGAATTTTAAAAATTGAACATAGAATTAATTCATTAAATCTAAACATGCTTAAAAGAAACATCTAATAATAAATAAACAAAAGAAGGAAATTTATACCTCCAAAATATGAATTCCAAACAAAAAAATGAGCCTCCAAAATGCATGCTTTCCATCTCCAAATTCCATATAAAAATGAGCAAGGAATAAAGGGTAGGAAATAAATAGGATTTTGTGGATTTTTAATTGAATTTTTAAAGGATTTTTGATGAATTTTGGAGCAAAATAAAATGAGGAAAATGGGGGCTACCATGTGGGGTGAGGCCGGCCAATTTTTTGGAGGTGAGGGAGAGAAAGAAGAGGATGAGAAAATGTGTAGAAGTCTCCACCAAAATATCACTTCATTATATCTTTTCATGCATTTATTTATTTTTCTTTTATTTCTTTACTATAGCAACTCAAGAAAACTCTAGAAAATAGGAAAAATTTGCAAATAAATTTTGCATGATACACACTAAATTCTAACATGCCATGGTTCATTTTTACAAATTAAAACCATTCAAATTTGTAATTTACACTAATTTAGTGTAAAAATAAAGCTTATGTTAATATTTAAAATAATTAATTTAGGAAAAATATTTAATTAAACTAAAAATTTATAAGTGGCTAAATAAACACAATTTACTTGTAATTACATAATTAAAATAGGTATTTTTGAAATTATAATGAAAAACAATCACGGTTTAGTTTTATGAAAAATACATTTTACTTTACCGAAAATCACAAAATTCACTTAAACAATTTTATTCATTTAATTATTTATTTAATTATTTTTAAAACGTTACAGTGTAGCCCAGAACAACCTGAGATACTACTGGAATACCTACCAGTAAATCTCCTGCCTCGTGTAATGGCTCTCCTAGACACAGCGCGACCTCACCCCCAATACCCGGAGAGACGAACCCTTGAAGATCCGCTCACTGCCTCCATGTGGCTCGGGACTGTACCCAACTAAAACCCGTTTGCACGTCTCCTTTGAGCGTGGTAGGGTAGCAATCAAAGTACAGTGGGAACTCACACGAGACAAATGACGATCCCCAGGTCGATGAACTAACCTGTACACATGTCACCAGGAAACTGCTATCTGACGTCAGGTATAAGACCAACTAGCATGTTCCCGGCGAGTCCTGTCCGGTGTACCCATAACCCAATGAGCACCTGTATACATCTTAGGTGATCCAACTGACACCAATGGCTTGTAAGACCGGCCACCGCCCCTCGTCGGGGTCTCGACTGCATACACTAGTCTACTCTGGAGTATCGATGCCCTGTCTCGAAACTCCCACGACTAGGGACCTTTTAAGGATGTGCTTATAGACCCCAGCTCCCACTTATATGATCGCCCTCATACTGCTGGTGGTCAAGCAAGAATCCTAGGGGCTCTATCAACGTGTAATAGCGACATGTCAGGTCACCTAAAGCAGTACACGATGATAAAGATAAACCAGATAGCATACTATCATCTCGAGTAAGACTGTCCTACTGGGACAGGTCCTCCCTCAATCATTGCAATCACATGCCTGTGATCCAATAATTGACTCTGAGGGCACTATCTCCAACACATATCAAGTATATCATGTGATATAGCATAATGATGTCAGCATAGCAATATATCATAGCATGATGTTGCAATTCTACTATGTAATTGACATAGCAATTATCGATGATGAAAGTGTGTGAGCCGGCAATCTGTGTAAGTATAACATATGCATCATCGATAATTATGTAGGCGTACAAGAACAGGTATATGTAATGCAATGAGAATAACATGAACGTAGCATAAAGTACATCGTAAGCGAAATTTTATAAGGTATACGTATCTATAACATATCCGAGTCGATGAATCTATCAATCGGCATCCAGTCTCACAACATCACGTACGGTATAATACCTCGTACGGCATCCTCTAGTCAGGGTATGGATCAATCACCAGATAAAACTCATCACGTACGGTAAGTCATCGTACGGCAGAATTAAACAATTTGGGATTCTATCAACCTATATGACAATAAGGGTACGGAACTAACGTCCCGTACGGCATATCACTCATTATTCACATCATTATCCATATATATATACCTATCTCTCAGGTCACATCCGTATCAATCTCATATCGTGGGACCCACAAAGGTATCAATTATCTCATATCGACTCGCATCCATATAACGACATATCAAACTAAGTCATTGTTAGTTGTATGTATGCCCTAGAGGCCAGTATTGTACAGATGATGTATATTATATTGGATGCTTGGACATATATAGAGATGACTTTCTTGCTCGATATGATAGTATGCTATCTGGTTACTCTTTATCTTAACATGTACACTAGTCTCTTTATACTGTCTTATAGTTACATGTTGGTAAAGCCCTTAGGATGTGTACTTGACTACCTGGACTATGATGCAGATCATACTAGTGGGGACATGGTAGTCCATAAGTACATCCTTCAAGGTCCCTAGTCGTGGGTGTATCGAGACGGGGCATCGATATACCAGAGTAGACTAGCGTATACGCTTCTCGACCCATGTGATGGGCGATGGATGATCCCATATCCATTGGTGTTTGACATCAGAGATGGTATACGGGTGCTCAGTGGAGACTGGGTACACTGGACGGACTCGCCGAGAACTCCCAGATGGTATTATACCTCACGTCAGATGGCAGTTCTCAGGTGACACTTGTACAGGTTAGTCTGTAGACCCGAGATCGTCATAGAGTCTTGTGTGATTCCCACTGTGCTTTGATCTCCACCTTACCACGTCCATGAGGGCGTGCAAAACGGTGGTCTTTGGGCACAGTCCCGAGTCACATGGAGGCAATGAGCGATAGGAGGGGTTTCGTCTCTCCCGGTATTGGGGGTTGACGTTGCGCTGTGCTCGATTGGCCGTAACAGGGAAGTCCCTGGCCAGGGCTGATCAGAGATTTGCTGGTAAGTGTTACCAGTAGTTTCTCGACCCGTTATGAGCCTCACATCGGCATGACTTATCGGGTTATTGGGGTCTGACGTTTACCACCCCTAGACTTGATATGCGACGTATCTGACGAAGAGACCGGACTGTACGGTAAGTGTTACTGGTCGGATTCGCAGGAGTGTGAGCGGCCTAGCTCGTCGATCTTCTGATCGCTCAATACCCGGGTGGCCGTTACGTTTAGCAGACCGCTTGCGGCTTGTGGGTGCTTGATATGATCATCATCTGCTACCGGCGTATTGACGGGTCTTTAGAGTCCTACACAGAGGTTTCCTGGCTCAAGCGAAACGAAATAGGAGCGCATATGAGATATGTGCAGGACCGAGAATGATGCGTGTATGTGATACCACATTTCATTCTCGCGATATATGTTTCGATTGGTTATATTCGATATGACCTAGTTATCGAATCATTGATTCGATAAGCCGATACATTGAATACTAGTCGGCCATGTGCGACATGACCGGATCATTGAATCAAGTGTTGATTTAATGATTTAATGTATAATTATATATTTGATATATTGCTTTACATTAACTAGTATTGGTTCACTTTAAACGGATTACTCTCTCTTGATGTACATGTTGTATATGTGATATACTTTAGTGCACATCTTTGTATCATGTTTGATGATACTTGATCATTTGGTTAAATGCATAGAATTAAACCATGGTTAATTGGGTCATTAGGGTTTTGCTTTATCATTTATTTATTTGATTATTTATTTAGAAATGAGTTATGATAAGAATCGTGGCTAAGTTTGTTTTATGTTAAAGCTTCATGAAGCCTTGACTTTATGCAACCATTCTTGTCCTCATGCTTAACCCTAACTCTCCAAATGACCATGGTTTATTCTCTACACTTAACCTTGGTTTAGATATGATAAGTATTGATTTAAATTTATTTTTATCATAAGACTTATCATATTCTTTCTTGAGCTCCATCTTCTTCTTCTTCTTCAAGCTTGCTACTCTAATGGCAACTTGAGATTTAGTGAGAGAAATCTAAATCTAAAGTGAACCCACCTCCTATTTCTTCATCCTCTACCTCTTGCCAAGTGGTTTTGGGTGTTTTCTTCACAAGTTGCACTACTTTGTGAAGTCGGAGCTTGAATTAGTGCAACCTCGACGTAGATCGTCTTTGACACGAAGCCGTCGAACTATTCCGCTCACTTCTCCGATGAAGCCGTCGCGAGAGTCCGAGGTTCGTGATGGACAGCGAGGGGACGACCACATGGAGCTAAGCAAGTGGATATCCGGATCTACAAAGGTTGTAGCATCTCAACTTCTAGTTAAATAGTTAACTAGTTTTGTATTTCGCCTAAACATCTAGCAACGATCCGTTAACTAGGGTTTCTCGGCACCATAATTTTTAAATTTGGCATGTTCGATGCCTTGTGAGACCTCTACGAGATGCCTAGGAACCCTACAGTGGTATCAGAGCCTAGCTAGAGCCTTAGGCGAAGTCTAGACGGAGTTTGAAACCCGGACGAACCGAAAACCCAACCCCAAAATAGCTCTCTGGAAATTTTCCGAATTTGTGGTTTTTTGTCAATTAAAAATGCCTAAAAAAATCAGTAATAAAATCTAAGAATTACTGTGTAAAAAGTTTCCTGTGAACTGTATAAACTGCGACGGAACCGCGGCAGAAGCATGGCTTCTTCGGCGGTTCCGCGGCTCCTTGATGACGTCAGCCCCACTTCTTTGCACAGTAATACCTGATTTATTATTCTGAGTTTTCTGGGAATTTTAATTTGGCTCCAAGTTTGAGTATTCTGGGGTTGTATTGGGAATTGTCGATTCGATCGGATTATCGAACTTTGTCTAAGTGTTTTCCGGATAATTTTTGAATATGTTAAAAAGTTCGACCGGATATAAATACCCAATCTTTTCCCTGCCAAAAATATCCAAGTGTTGGATTATTGAGTGGTTTAAGGACGTTCTGAGTAGTGCAAGTAACGCAATGGTCCCTCTAGAAGACAACAAACCTTAACTCGATTATGTGACCGTCTTGAACTGCCCTTTGAACCTTCGGGTTTGGGGCAGTACGGCGTGCCACATGTGAGGCGTTGGCTTGACCCTTCTACGGCTGGACCGTTGGTACTGAGGCATGAAACGAATGTCTTTGAACCTATTTCATGTGTTGGATGGTTTCGGGAAAAGTTGGGTGTTCGAATGTTCGATCGGAAAGTTTAATATATTCTATTTATCTGGAATGGGATACAATAATTGGAATTCACAAACAGTTATGTGATAACTGAATGAATGATATAAATCTAGCGGTTTAGTTTCATTTTATATTGAAAAGAGTTTTCGATAATGAGACTAAAATGCGGGATTTATATCTGTTAGGCATGTGATGTCTAAAGAGGTTGCGGATTCCAATTGTTGTAGTTTTACACTTTCTTTTCTGTGACCGTAAGTGTAGTATGTTCATATCGCCGGTTTCGTTGCTATACGTCAACGACAATTGGGGTATGCATACTTACTTACGTTGATGACATGTGATGTTATGTGTTGCTGGATATGTTATATTGGATCGTCGTATTGAATAGCCGGGGGTTTTTATGTGAGATGAGTGTTTTTCATTTTCATTCATGTAAAAACTTGTATGTAATATTCTTTTATTTGGGGCACTTCCAGGTTGCGGAAGTAGTCACCCTTTGTATATTATTTACTTTTCCGCATTAGGATAGACCCAAGGAGGGGAGCACAAGTAACCGGGTTCTGGGGTCCAGTGGGAGACCAACTCGAGGAGTCGAGTCCGGGTCTCCTAACCCTAGAATTGGCAGGGTTGCTTGCCGCTCTCGTAGGGTTCTAGGGGTGTGGGATTGGCTATTCATCACGACCGTGGAATCCGTGTTTTATACTGGCTCGTATTGAAAACACGGACGTCCTAGTATATCCAATATTTCATATGTTAATTCTGCTGCAATATCTGTGATGTGATTCTGTGATGGATTTAGTATATAGTATATATGATATATTATATAGACGTTACTTATGTTTTACACCCGCGCTAGCCCTGCCCTGCTCTGTCGTTAGTTACCTAACCTAACGGTGCACGAGGGGACATCGAGGCGAATGCGGATGGCATAAGTGTACGTCATATCTATCTGTGATGTTTAGTTACTTAAATGATGGGACTTCATTAATATGATTAATGAAAGAAAGAAACCTAAGATGTTGTAGAATCAAATTTTAAACAAAACACGTAGCTACAGTTCTTGCTTTGCATAGCGGTATATATGATATACCCTGCACCTTATTCGATGAGGAAAGGACCGAGATCCCTTCACCGGGAGTGACTCCTTTAGCAATAACTGGCATATGCTACACACTCGGTTTGGCTTTGATTGCTTTTAAGAGTTTTTGCTTTGCACAGCGATATATATGATATATCCCGCACCTCATTCGACGAGGAAAGGGCCGACGATCCCTTCACCGGGAGTGACCCCTTTAGTAAAACTAGAAAAGCCTCAAAATCATTCCACTTCAAAACTTCATTTGATTCTACAACGATATAAAGTTCATTACGCAAAGGGTTTTCTTAAAAACCTGACGTAGCCCTCCGTCATTTCAGATAAGTTATAGTTAGTATTCGTGCTGCGTTTGTTGACTCAGTTATGGCGTAGTGTGCGGTAGCTGATTACTATTTATCTGTTTATGCATATGATGCAGATTGGATTAGGGTAGTCGTGCGGCCTTGTTGACTTAGTCAAGGGTCGTGCGGGTGGGTTTAATTCAATCAGGAAATGACGGGTTGAACTTTACTTGCGGTCTATGGTTTGTTGACTCAGTCAAGGTCATAGATCGCCTGGGGCAAAATATTATCGGGAATTTCAAGTGTTGAAATTTGCAATGAGATTGCATACCTTCTATGAGATAGTTGGATCCCGATACCCGCTGCGAGTAAGAGTTACTCCTGGGAGAGTTTTACACATTGCAATTAGCCGATCAAGTAGGTGTCTAGAAAGGTATCAACGGGGTTATGCCTCTGGGAAAACGAGGTTTACATTAATTAGGTTCGTGCGAAAGTACGGGGGACCTCACTCAAAGTACCGACACTGGCCTGGCTGAAAGATTGGCGAACCTGTAGTGTGTAATTAATCCTGGCTAATCTTTCCTTTTAGGGTTTGAAAGAAGATTTGATAAAAGCAGTGGGAGCCATCCTGATTAGATAAGATAATAACCAATCTGATCTTGCACGAGCTTACGCTAAAGTGTTTTCTTCTCTCTCTCTCCAGGTAGCGACCATTTCATGCCCTAATAAAGATAATAATATGGATGTATTGACCGAACCCGCATGTTATACTGTGCAGGGGAACGTTGAACCCGTTCTATCTTATAAGTGTTATAAGACTGAACAGGAAACAGGAGAATATCTGGATTCTCACACCGCCCATACGAAGAACATGCATGTTGATGCATCATCTTCGGGTGTGTTTGTCATTGAGAACTGTTTCTCAGTTCACCCTACGTCCTGGGTATTAGATACCGGGTCAGGATCCCACATATGTAAGATGTTACATGGGCTGAGAAAAGGTAGAGAACTGAGAAAAGGTGAACATTCCGTTCATGTAGGGAATGGGGCAAATGTTGCAGCCAAAGAAGTTGGCATATATCACCTGGTATTACCAAATGGTGATACACTAGTCCTGAATGAGTGCTATTATATACCGAACATGATGTGCAACATTATATCAGTTTCTTTATTAAGTAAAGAAGGTTATAATTTTGTAGTAAAGGATAATGTTATGAACATATTCCTAGATCAAAGGTTGATTGCATCAGGCTCGCTACATAATGGCATATTCATTCTCAATCAAAATACAGTCTTCAATTTACAAAACACACACAAAAGGAAAAGCTCAGAAATGAACGAATCCTTCTTGTGGCACTGTAGACTTGGCCATATCAATGAGACACGACTAGCTAAGTTGCATAAGAACGGATATTTGAATTCATTCGAATTATCATCTTATGACACTTGCCATTCATGTCTCAAAGGAAAAATGACCAAAACTCCGTTTACAGGACACGGAGAAAGAGTTACTGAACTCTTGGGACTGGTGCATAGTGATGTATGCGGTCCATTGTCTACACACGCCAGAAATGGTTCTTCCTACTTCATTACATTCACTGACGATCTCTCTAGATACGGGCATGTGTTCCTGTTGAAACACAAGTCTGAAGCTTTTGAGAAATTCAAAGAATATAAGCACGAGGTAGAGAACCAAACGGGCAAAAGTATTAAGGTTCTTCGATCTGATCGAGGAGGTGAATACTTAAGCAGTGAATTCCTGGATTATCTAAAAGAGAATGGGATTCTCTCTCAGCTTACTCCTCCTTATACACCACAGCATAACGGTGTATCGGAACGAAGGAATCGCACCCTATTAGATATGGTGCGTTCAATGATGAGTAATGCTGAGTTACCTATTTCCTTTTGGGGATATGCGCTTGAGACAGCCATATACCTATTGAATCTGGTTCCGTCTAAATCTGTACCTACCACACCATATGAGATATGGAGTGGGAAGAGACCATATTTTAAGCGAATTAAGATATGGGGTTGTCCGGCCTATGTCAAAAAGCAAAATCCGGACAAACTCGAGGCACGATCAGTCCTTTGCAAGTTTGTGGGATATCCTAAGAATTCTCAAGGATATTTTTTCTACCAAGCTGAGGAACAAAGAGTGTTTGTTGCTCAACATGCCACCTTTTTGGAAAGGGAATTTCTTGCAAAAGAAATTAATGGCAAAGAGGTAGAGCTGGAAGAGGTTCCAGCACCACAAACTGCAACTGACGATTTAGTAGAACCAGAGGATTCAGTGGTGCCCGACGTACCCCAGCCTCTCCGCCGATCTAGTAGGGTTTCTCGTCCACCTGAGAGATACTATGGTTTTCTCATTGATGGTGGTAGTGAGGATTGCATCATGGAGGATGATGACCCAACTAGCTTCGAGCAGGCTATCACGAGTGGGGACTCAGTGAAATGGCTGGATGCTATGCGGTCCGAGATGGAATCCATGTACACCAACAAAGTATGGACTTTGGACGTTGCTCCTGAAGGGGTAAAACCCATTGGGAGCAAGTGGATCTTCAAGAAGAAACTTGGTGTAGATGGGAAAGTGGAGACTTTCAGAGCTAGACTTGTAGCAAAGGGTTTTCGTCAAAGACCAGGTGTGGACTATGACGAGACCTTTTCTCCAGTGGCTATGCTTAAATCCATCCGGATCATGCTTGCCATCGCTGCTTATCATGATTACGAAATCTGGCAAATGGATGTTAAGACCGCCTTTCTAAATGGTGATTTAGAAGAATGCGTGTACATGACTCAGCCAGAGGGCTTCGTAGACAGTGGGAGCAGCGGGAAGGTGTGCAAGCTGCTTAAATCCATTTATGGATTAAAGCAAGCATCGCGGAGTTGGAACATCTGCTTTGACGTCGTTATCAAAGAGTTTGATTTCGTCAAAAACCCAGATGAACCTTGTATCTACAAGAAGGTGGCAGAGAGTAAGGTTGTCTTCCTCGTATTGTACGTAGACGACATACTCTTGATAGGAAATGATATTCCTATGCTGCAATCGGTCAAGCTCTTCTTATCACAAAGATTCTCAATGAAAGATCTTGGTGATGCCTCCTGTATATTGGGAATTAGGATCTATAGAGATAGATCCAAACGGATTTTGGGATTGTCCCAATCCAGGTACATTGACACCATACTAAAGAGGTTTAGTACGGAAGAGTCCAAGCGTGGGAACTTGCCCACGATCTCTGGAGTCACTCTCTCCAAAGAGATGTCTCCCAAGACTGATTTGGAGAGAGCTCGCATGCAAGGGATACCCTATGCTTCGGCAGTAGGCTCTATTATGTATGCGATGCTATGTACCAGACCCGATGTAGCATACTCACTAAGTGTAGTGAGCAGGTATCAAGCTGATCCTGGAGAGAGTCACTGGACAGCTGTGAAGAGCATTCTCAAGTACTTGCGAAGGACTAGAGATATGTTCTTGGTGTATGGTAACGGAGAACTCCAAGTGGAGTCCTTTACCGATTCCAGCTTCCAGAGTGATAAGGACGACTCTAAGTCGCAGTCGGGCTTTGTCTTTACCCTTTACGGAGGGGCGGTTAGCTGGAAGAGTTCCAAGCAGGAAACCGTGGCAGACTCGACGATGGAGGCTGAATACATCGCTGCCAACGATGCTGCCAAAGAGGCTGTCTGGATCAAGAAGTTCATTACTGAACTTGGAGTGGTTCCATCCATTGAGCATCCAATACCTTTTTATTGCGATAACAATGGAGCGGTGGCTTTGGCCAAGGAACCCAGGTCCCATCAGCGGTCCAGACATATTCTGAAGCGGTATCACCTGATCCGGGAGATAGTTGATCGCCGGGAGATCGAGGTCAGGAGAGTTGACACGAAGAACAACACGGCGGATCCACTCACGAAGGCCATTCCCCAGATACAGTTTGAGAGACTCTTCGGGATGCTCGGTATGCGATACTACAGCAGCTGGCCCTAGTGCAAGTGGGAGATTGTTAGTTGTATGTATGCCCTAGAGGCCAGTATTGTACAGATGATGTATATTATATTGGATGCTTAGACATATATAGAGATGACTTTCTTGCTCGATATGATAGTATGCTATCTGGTTACTCATTATCTTAACATGTACACTAGTCTCTTTATACTGTCTTATAGTTATTTGTTGGTAAAGCCCTTAGGATGTGTACTTGACTACCTGGACTATGATGCAGATCATACTAGTGGGGACATGGTAGTCCATAAGTACATCCTTCAAGGTCCCTAGTCGTGGGTGTATCGAGACGGGGCATCGATATACCAGAGTAGACTAGCGTATACGCTTCTCGACCCATGTGATGGGCGATGGATGATCCCATATCCATTGGTGTTTGACATCAGAGATGGTATACGGGTGCTCAGTGGAGACTGGGTACACTGGACGGACTCGCCGAGAACTCCCAGATGGTATTATACCTCACGTCAGATGGCAGTTCTCAGGTGACACTTGTACAGGTTAGTCTGTAGACCCGAGATCGTCATAGAGTCTTGTGTGATTCCCACTGTGCTTTGATCTCCACCTTACCACGTCCATGAGGGCGTGCAAAACGGTGGTCTTTGGGCACAGTCCCGAGTCACATGGAGGCAATGAGCGATAGGAGGGGTTTCGTCTCTCCCGGTATTGGGGGTTGACGTTGCGCTGTGCTCGATTGGCCGTAACAGGGAAGTCCCTGGCCAGGGCTGATCAGAGATTTGCTGGTAAGTGTTACCAGTAGTTTCTCGACCCGTTATGAGCCTCACATCGGCACGACTTATCGGGTTATTGGGGTCTGACGTTTACCACCCCTAGACTTGATATGCGACGTATCTGACGAAGAGACCGGACTGTACGGTAAGTGTTACTGGTCGGATTCGCAGGAGTGTGAGCGGGCTAGCTCGTCGATCTTCTGATCGCTCAATACCCGGGTGGCCGTTACGTTTAGCAGACCGCTTGCGGCTTTTGGGTGCTTGATATGATCATCATCTGCTACCGGCGTATTGACGAGTCTTTAGAGTCCTACACAGAGGTTTCCTGGCTCAAGCGAAACGAAATAGAAGCGCTTATGAGATATGTGCAGGACCGAGAATGATGCGTGTGTGTGATACCGCATTTCATTCTCGCGATATATGTTTCGATTGGTTATATTCGATATGACCTAGTTATCGAATCATTGATTCGATAAGCCGATACATTGAATACTAGTCGGCCATGTGCGACATGACCGGATCATTGAATCAAGTGTTGATTTAATGATTTAATGTATAATTATATATTTGATATATTGCTTTACATTAACTAGTATTGGTTCACTTTAAACGGATTACTCTCTCTTGATGTACATGTTGTATATGTGATATACTTTAGTGCACATCTTTGTATCATGTTTGATGATACTTGATCATTTGGTTAAATGCATAGAATTAAACCATGGTTAATTGGGTCATTAGGGTTTTGCTTTATCATTTATTTATTTGATTATTTATTTAGAAATGAGTTATGATAAGAATGGTGGCTAAGTTTGTTTTATGTTGAAGCTTCATGAAGCCTTGACTTTATGCAACCATTCTTGTCCTCATGCTTAACCCTAACTCTCCAAATGACCATGGTTTATTCTCTACACTTAACCTTGGTTTAGATATGATAAGTATTGATTTAAATTTATTTTTATCATAAGACTTATCATATTCTTTCTTGAGCTCCATCTTCTTCTTCTTCTTCAAGCTTGCTACTCTATTGGCAACTTGAGATTTAGTGAGAGAAATCCAAATCTAAAGTGAACCCACCTCCTATTTCTTCATCCTCTACCTCTTGCCAAGTGGTTTTGGGTGTTTTCTTCACAAGTTTCACTACTTTGTGAAGTCGGAGCTTAAACTAGTGCAACCTCGACGTAGATCGTCTTTGACACGAAGCCGTCGAACTATTCCGCTCACTTCTCCGATGAAGCCGTCGCGGGAGTCCGAGGTTCGTGATGGACAGCGAGGGGACGACCACATGGAGCTAAGCAAGTGGATATCCGGATCTACAAAGGTTGTAGCATCTCAACTTCTAGTTAAATAGTTAACTAGTTTTGTATTTCGCCTAGACATCTAGCAACGATCCGTTAACTAGGGTTTCTCGGCACCATAATTTTTAAATTTGGCATGTTCGATGCCTTGTGAGACCTCTACGAGATGCCTAGGAACCCTACAGTCATCATATCACATCGTATACTCTTTCCATCACATTAATATCTCACATCAATCATTTTATAAATCTCATGTCGTATTTATCGACCTCATTACATGCCACTATAATCTCATACTTATTCTCATGCAACTACATATGTATATATCATGATTCACATCCTTATATATCAATTCGAGACATCTTTATATATCATATCATTTCATACTAAACCATAAACTATAACCTTAAATCATGGCATATCTCGTCTCCAAACTATAAATCACATATCAATGTTTGCGGGGTAACTATACGCCATACACCCGACTTCCCCTGTAGATATAAATCTACTCACCTGCGGAACTCCTTGTTCAGCCACGGTCGATGTGCTTCGTCGTTTCAGAATCCACGCGAAGGTACCTACAATCAATACACAATCGCAATGCTATTAAAATCAAGTCCAGAAAACCAATACGGCACACGGTGTGCTCATAGGTTAGAACCTATAGCCTACGCATGCAAAAACAACCAATCAACCCTCGTCGTTGACGTACAAACATCCAACGACCCAATACAATATCAAATATCAAATCCCAAATTCATAAACCACAAATACCAAGTTCAGCAACCTAGGAAATCACTCCCATATTTCATCTCAAATCAATTGGGACAAAACAAGCAAGTTCAGGGGATAGGTTATAGGGTAATCAAGCTACCGCCTAAAACTCAACCCCAGACACCTACGGAAATCCGGCAACATTGCCCAAATGTCTGATCTCGCTATCTGTATCGGGGAATTAGCATCTCGTGTTTTGGTGGTGTTCTTCTAGTGGTGTACCTAGGTCACTGGACTTGCTAGATTTTCTTAAAACTACCCCAGATAGCTCAAGGTTCCCTGTAGGCTATCAAACATCACAAAACCGACACGGGGAAGTTTCTAAGTTCGTATTTTGGGTTCTATTCTCTGTTCTATGCCATAAAATCAACACTAGGGTCTTGTAAACAGCCACTAAATCTCACAAGTCCAAACAATTACCCAGACCCTCTCTTGGAATTCCAAACATCACTAATCAACATCGATTTAACTCTAAACTAACAATAGGATAAACTAAACACAATAACTTAACTAGGGTCTAGAATTATGTCTCATTTGGAAACTCAAGAATCTTCTTGAGTTGCTCAAAGTCTTCAAAATCCAACTTTGAAAGATCCAATGGGTTTATAGAGAGGTGGGGATCAGTTTTAATGAAGGAAGTATAGGGTTTTAGCAAGGTTTTGGAGATGATACTTGAGGGTAGAAGTGTGGGGATCTTGAAGAGGAAGAAGATGTAGGAAAATAATGGAGGTGAGGAAATGAGGCAGCACCCCCCTTTCTCTCTTATTCTCACTCTTTTTCTTTCCCCCACTATCTCTCTTATGGCCACCCTCTCAATTATCTTCTTTTGTCTTTTAGCTTCCCTTTTTTTTCTCACAATAAACACATAATGCTACTAACACAAAAGAAACAACATGCAATAAAATGCAACATGTCATGGTGCACTAACCGCGGAAAAATATAGAAACACGGATTTTGCTTAATCACGATTAGTAATACACTAATCAATTTTTATTTAAACTACATATTATTAATTATAAAAATGCCAAATCCAATAAATATATTTTTAAATGAATAAATCATTTTAATCTCCAATTATTTCCCAAATATTGGTATATATATATTTATACCATTTTATGAAAACCCCAAATTCGCAAATCAGGTATTTTTTCGCGAAATATATTATTTTAATATTAAATTCCAAAAATAATATTCTATATTTTCTGAAATGTTAAAATCTTCCTCCTTTAAATAAATTCGGTCCCCGAATTTAAATTTATACCCCCAAATGCTAAAACATTTCAATAATCAGCTCAAATCAACGGGGCTCCGAAATCACGGGAGATACAGAAATACCACAACGCATCGCGTGCGCCAGAAAACGAGTATGAAACTCAAAATCGAACTCTGTCAAGCATCTCGCAAATCATCGGATTTGCATGAAAATCATCGGAGTTACAATGGAGATATAGATCTCCAAATCCACTACTTAAATCCAATATGCGCTAGTCAAATACTATAATACGTATATAGTACGCATCCTGGGAAAAAAACTCTTAAAACGGAATAAAACACATGCAAAATCTTTTCTGAATCTCCGCGTGATGCGTAACTCACGGCACAAGTGACGGACGTTCATTTGTAAGGTAATAAATATATGTTCATATATGTTTTGCTCAAATATATGTTCCGCCGTTTTGAAATATCCGAAAAGTTTTTCCTTTGTAAACGTTTGTGTCGCTCGCGGACACGTAGGAAATAGCTAGATTATAGCTCCTTTTTGAAAACCCCTTGTTAAACTTTTTATGCATGCAAAGTACTCAGGTACTGTCCTCAGATCAGTCATGTTCGGCTACTACATAATATAGTACCATCATGAAAATAAAGTGCTCAAGAGCAAAATCAGCCCCAAAAGGCGTATCCAATAATCACGTACGTCTGGTGCGCACGGAAATCAAATCCAAATACAAGTACCACAATATGCAAGAAAGTAAAACTAAGTGCAATGTGTTTGCACGAAAGCATCTGTCCAGTGCAACGGGTGTGCACAACAACAACATCTAGTGCATCTATATTGCACGAAAATCTCAATCCAGTGCAACTAACATGCTCAAATGAAAATCCCAATCGAGTGCATATGGTGTGCATAAAATCAAATCTCATATCATGTGCCCAATCATGCGTGAAAATCCAAATCAAGTGCATCCATCATGCACGAATGAAATCTAAATCAAGTGCATCCAACATGCACGAATAAAATCTAAATCAAATGCATCCGACATGCACGAATAAAATCTCACTCAAGTGCATCCGATGTGCACGAAATCCAATACCAAGCGCCTAATATGCATAAAAATCGAACCCAAGCGGGTCAGGTCCGTTAAAAGTATCTAGTACAACAGCTTGCACAAAAACGAATGTCAAGTGCAAACGCGCACAAAAACATAAATCTGGTAAAACAAATGCTCAAAGACATAAATCAGGTGCAACCAATGTACAGAGTATAAATCTAGTGCAACCAATGCACGAAATACCCATCTGGTGCAACAAATGCACGAAATGCAAATCTAGTGCAACAAATGCACGAAATACGAATCTGGTGCAAAAAATGCACAAAATACAAATCGGGTGCATCCAGTGCACGAAATACAAATCCGGTGCTTCCAATGCACGAAATACAATCCGGTGCAGCCGATGCACGGAATACCAATCTGGTGCATCCAATGCACGAAATCTCATCAATAACTCAAATCCGTATAATAGAAACACCGAGTGTACCAAGGTGTATAAAATCATAAATGTGTGCACTGCGTGCAGAAAATCCATATCAATGCACTGCAAGAACATGTGAGCTATACCGAGTGCATAAATCAAATCGAGTGCGTATCACATGCACAAAATCAAATCAACCGTATGAAATCCACGAAATCATAAACTCGTGCTACCAAGGCTCAAAATCGACATCAAGTGAAATGGATATGCACAATTCACGAACCAACACAACGGTGTATAAAACATATATCAAGTGCAATAACTATGCACAAAATGTAAATACTCAGTAGGTGCAGCCATGGTGCACGAAAACAATATCAATAACTCAATCATCAAAACTCAAATCCAAGCGATATAAACGTGATACTCAGATCACAAAACACAAATTGCAATAAATGACATTGAGGTACGCCTTCTACAATGTCGAAAAATGTCGGTGCGCCCAAAAATGGCAGAGCAAGAACATCCGCTTGCCTCCTTCTCACGGTCTGGCGTCCTCTGTCTCTGGGTCTTCATTTCCTTGGGATTACCAATCTCGCAATCCATTGGCTCATCGGCCCGGTCAGGTGAGCTAGCGAAAACGATTCCACTCTGGCACTCCTCTTGTCATCTCTCGGCCAATTTGCATGACCACTTATAAATCAGCACGTCACTGGTGTCGGCCTCTGGCCCTCAGAATACATGTGACACAATTGATCTTCGGTGTAAATCTTATCGCAGCAGTGTCCAGGAAGGAACCTGCTCAAAGTCTCTTCCAATCTCTCCTATGCCGAACTATACGTAGGCTGGTACTCTTACATAATCTTTTCTCATTTTCTGGACATCTGTGTTCTCAGCACAACATTTCCTCGGAAACTGGCTATATTCCAACGCCTCTGTATACATATCCGATCTTTAATCTCAACGGGGAGTAACAACAGCTCATTAACATCTCGCACGAACCTCTTGTTCCACTCGTCTTTATTATCGTCCACTTCGACGATACGTCATGCTATCTGCTGTCATGACTCGAAATAGCACGTGACATGCACTTGAATCAAATGAAGTCTATAGGACCCCAACTAATTCAAGTAAGCCAAAATACCAGAAATCTAAACCATTTGAAAGAAGGAAGTGAAGGAAAACTTGTTTTAAAGTTTGCATATAATCACTTTGAAAAGTCATATTAAACCTTTTTTAAAACATCATGTCTTTTCCTAAAATTTCGGCAGAGTTTTCTTTGTAAAAACTGGCCCCAAAAGGGTACAACAGGAATAATATGAATAAAGGCATCCCCAAGCGGGAGCTAGATATTCGGCAATTGGCGGTCATAACCACGCAAGCAATATAATATACAATGCCGAAGGGCGAGGATCAAAACTCAAAAGGAAACCAATATCATCAAGAAAACCATAATAATACAGCGCGCGACTCTAAGGTCGAAAGAATATACAACTGGTCTTCTAGGTCTAATAAATATACAAGTCTGGTTGATGGAGTTTCTAGATACAACTGAATATAAATAAAATACAATGGTGGTCACGATGCAAATGAACCCACCTACCAAAGCAATCACCCAGAAAGAAGCAGGGTGCCAGCAAAGCCACCGAGGAAACCTGTACAGCAGAACCTGTAAGAAACTGTGGCACAACGGGGGTGAGTTGCCAACTCGTGAGTAGAAAATATCACCGAGCAGAAATCGCATGTATGACTCAATCCTAGGTTATACGATAATAATATCCTCAATATATAAACCTGAACCATAGATACACATAAGTGTAATATCAAGTGCTCGTGTCAGTACCTCAGGTAGCAACATATCAAATATGATGTATGAATGCACGAAAACAGAATACATCCAAATGAGCTGTTTTCATAAATTGTGAGATTTTTGTATATAAAAATTGAGGTATCATCAATGAAATCAACATAAAATCCGTGTCTAGCATCGACAAAAAACATATATCCAAATATCCAATATCTCGGGCTCTAGCTATCCGGACTGGCCCATATCATATAACCTCAATACCTCAAGTCTTAATATCTCGGGCTCCGGCTATCCGGAATGGCCCATGGGCTCCGGCTATCTGGACTGGCCCAAAATCATCAAATCTCACGACTACGTCGGTATCCTCCGGATATCCGCCACGTCACAAATAACCGGTCGGTAGTGCTCCCCTGCTAGGCTCAATGCCATCATCTGTGACCATCTTGCCCCGGGGTACCGCACCGGGTCCACCATGCACCCACAAACGGTTCCTCCTCCTCTTTGAATCGAGTGTATGATATCGCTCAAGAGCCGAGAAAACTCATGGTGGACATATCTCATATCATATCACGAGAAAACCGCAACTTGTATTTTAAAATGATATTAAGTTATATAAAATCCTTGTGGTTTGCCCAAATCCAGAAATCTCATGGAAATCCAAATCTCATATAAGAAGTAATAACAATGAATTACCGGGATCCGGCAATCCGGACTGGCCCATAATATCTTATAGCAAATGAATATGTAAATATGCATGAAATATCACAATAATAAATGCAATATCTAAACTAGCACCGTAATGATATATCGGAACTATCATCTAGCAAACGATATCAATAAAGTAATATTCTCTAAAGTGTACGTGACATGGCAATTACCGATGATGATATGTGTGAGCCTGCAAGCAAGTGTTCGTAGACATACGCATCATCGATAATGGTGTTGATGTCCTGATAACATGGGTTCGTAATAAACCAGGGAAATACAAGTATAAGCATGCAATACAATATGAACAACATGAAATGCAGTTATACACAAACACACACACACACACACACACTTATGAGTCATACTCTTTTTGCATTTGAAATAAGCGCGAATCATGGTTTTAGAAAATAGGGCTATGGTGTTTTTGAGAAAGATATATCCTTTGAAAATCCGTAGTATCCCTAGGCCTGTCTTTAAAATACTCACGATTCGTTAAGTTTTAAATTAAGTATGACTCGAGCCCAATCTAACATCTACTAAGTAAACTACAGGGTAAAGCAAAGAGACTAATCAAAGGGCTAGGAAAACCACCTAAGTCTGAGTCGATATATATGTATATAGTAGTCCGTGATCCCGCCTCAATAGCATCACATATGATAAAATATATAATGAGACATCCTCGAATCATGAGTGCGGATCATCATCAAAATTATATCTCGTACGGTAAATCTATCGTACGGCATCCGAAAATCGGGTACGGGTCGCCTATTTCATATACCTCAATATCCATATAGTATCATTATCATAATATCATGAACATGGTACTGATCTAAGTTTAGTACATACCGATACCATCACATAAATCTGCTTGTGTATGAAAACACATCGCTCGATCAATCCGCTTATATAATATGTCGTATCTCATAACACGGCCCAAATCATATCACCGATCTCACGGCATCGTGCCCAATCACACCGACTCATCTCCAAGTATCATTTACTATCCTCATCATCCATGTATACATATACAAACACACACACACACACACAAACACACACACATATACATACATATTCACATACATATATGTGTGTATGTGTGTGTATACATATCCCCATATACGCACAAGAACATCGAATGTATGCGTGTGTGTGCGCGTGTGTGCAAATCCTTACTCTAGGACTTCGCGACTAAGAAACTATACAATAAGCGCTATTTTTAAATTTCACTAAAACTAACCCGTGAACACCTAAAGCCTATCTTGATAATCGTCCATGTTTACAAAACACATATAAGTATATAACATATCATATGCTACACTACGAACTGCGAGGGTGCTATACGCCATCCACCCGACTTCCCCCGTAGATATATATATCCACTCACCTGGACGCCTCGGCTAATCTGATCCGATTTCAACTCTGTCATTTCCGTGCCACATCCGACGCCTCTGCACCCGATCCTAGCAATGTACACAAGAAAATAAGAGAATAAATATAAATAGTCACAGACACCAACAATACAAGTCAACCATGCGCACTCACCCGACGCGCACACACTTGGTGCACGAAACGCGCCGCGACAACGCCACAAACTACAACGAGGGTCACTATACGTAAAAATCCCCAAACTTAAAACCCAAACGTACCAATCATGGTTTCACAACTCACTAAAAATTATATAAAATAATTTGTAAACCATGAAAACCTCAAAATAAATAAATCGATTTATTTCCAAAAACCAAGTAAGCCTCAATTAACAACTTTAGTACAAAACTTGATGTTTTAACAATTCTAATGGCCACAATGATCATTAAATATCTTAATTAGGTCACATGAACATTAACTAGATTTTTCTCTCAATTATATTCATAATTTCTAAAAATCTAGTTTGCATAATTATATGATTTAGACAATTTTAAAGTATCAATTTGCAAACTAGCAACTAGTTAAGATTTTTTATTTCTTAAGATGATAAACTACACTTTGTAACCATAATTACAAGATAAAAACCCTAACTCGAGTTCAACACCTTCACTTGAAATTCCAATCTTGAAATTAACACTATATTAATACCTAATTAAGCTTGATTTAAAAAATTAACCGACAATTAACCAAAGGTTTGAGATTATACCTCCACAAATTTTGGGATCCCACTTGAAATCTAGCCTCCCAAACTTGCTTCTTTTCACCAAGATCCATAGCAGAGTAGGCAAGGAAAAATGGGTAGAGATTGAATTTGGAGTTTGTGGGGGTTTTTGTTTGGATTTTTGAAGCAAAAATTGATAGATTTTTAATGGCAAATGAAGTAGGATTTTGGGGGAGGGGCTGCTACAGGAATTTAGGGAGGGGCTCAGCCAAATGAAGGAGAGGAGAGAGAGTGGTAAGGTGTTGTGTTGAATTCCCCCAAAGTCAACAAAAACCATAGCTCATTGCTCAATCTTTTCTTTATCCATTATTCTCTTTTCCTTTTCCTTTTCTTTTCTTTCCAACACTCTTCAAGTGGGGAAATTTGGGAAGGGGCAGCCAAGGGGATCGGCCATAATGGGGAAAGTAGGTGAGTGTGGGTTTGTGTTGGTGTGGGTAGGAGTTCCCAACTCAATAAAAGAACATTTTTACTTCTAATAATTTATAGCTCAAATAAATTATTTTCTAATTGACCCTAGAAATCTCTAGAACCATTGGGTCAAAGTAGAAAGATTAAGCATATTATAAACTAGGTTATAAGTGGTCATGGTTCACTAATGTACGATTAACCCATTCCAATTTGTAATTATCACTAATTAAATATATTAGTGAAAGCTTAAAATAATATTTAAAATAATTAATTACGGAAAATATTCTAGTAAGCTAGAAATTTTATAAGTGACCCATTAAACACCAAATACTAGCAATTATATAGCTAGAATAGGGTATATCTAATTTTATGTTGAAAAATAATTAAATCTTGATTTTTACGGAAAACACAGTATTTTACTGATTATTCGAAATTTCACCTAAACGATTTTCAAAACGTTACAATCTTTCCCCCTTAAAGAAATTTGGTCCCCGAATTTAAATTAAAATTCCCTCAAATACTAAAACATTTCAGCAAAACACTTAAATCGTCGGGACTCCAAAATCATCAATACTTAAAACACATCTTAGTGCAATGCACGCGCATGAAAGATGAGTATAAAAATCAAAGTCAAAACTCCGTCAAGTATCACGCAATCATCGGAGTTATGGTGAAGAGACCAATGTCAAAGTCTAATACGAAAATCAACTTGATATACATCAAAACTATAACATGTACATAGTACGCATCGTTGTAAACTCGTCAAAACATTTGAAAAGAAATACATGCCAAACCTTTTCCAAGTCGCTGTGCGATGCGCAAATCACAGCACAAGTAGCTGACGTTTATTGTAAGAAAAATAACTACATATATATATATATATGTATATCCTTTGTTTAACATACACATCCCGCCGTTTTGAAAATTATTTAGAAGGGTTTCCTTTGTAAAATTTTTGTGTCATCTCGGACACATAGGAAAAAAAATATTGAGACTGTAGCTCCTCTTTGGAAATCCCTTCGATAACTATCGATACATGCAAAAACACCCAGGTACTGTTCTCAGAATAATCCTGCACGGTTACTGACCCACATAGTAAATATCATAAAACGTACTGCTCAAAGGACATCATACTCAATAGTATATGCAAAAATGCCACGTGCGTCTGGTGCGCACAGAAATCGAAATCAATGAATTTGCCATACATGTGTACAGAAACAAAATATAAGTGCAACGGGTGTGCACGAAAACACCTATCTAGGGAAACGGGTGTACCTGACAACAATATCAGGTGCATCTGATATACATGAAGAATCCCGATTTAGTGCATCTGGTGTGCACCAAAATCGCATCAAAATACTAAAAGCCCATGTAAACTATGCCGAAATCACAAGTCAAATCACATGCATACCATAGGCATGAAATCATAATCAACATCCCGAATGACATCAAATCGAAGTTAAGTGCAACTGTTGTGCACAAAATCTCAATCATGCAAATAAATCGCCCAAAATACTGAAATAAAAGATGACGGAAATAGTCCCGCTATGGCACATCCTTTAAAGATCTTTGGCCAACTATCATGGTCACTCATTGTTAGTTATATGTATGCCCTAGAGGCCATTACTGTACATAGGATGTATATTGTAGTGGATGCTGGGATATATATAGGGAGGACTTTCTTGCTCGACATGATAGTATGCTATCTGGTTACCCTTTACCTTAACGTGTATGCTGATTGTCTCTCTGTTACATGTTGGTAAAGCCCTTAGGATCTGTACTTGACTACCTGGACTATGATGCGGATCATACTAGTAGGGACATGGTAGTCCATAAGTACATCCTTCAAAGTCCCTAGACGTGGGTATATCGAGACGGGGCATCGATATACCAGAGTAGACTAGCGTGTACCTTCTCGACCCATACAGATGGGCGATGGATGATCCCATATCCATTGGTGTTTGACATCAGAGATGATATACGGGTGCTCAGTAAAGACTGGGTACACTGGACGGACTCGCCGAGAACTCCCAGATGGTATTATACCTCACATCAGATGGCAGTTCTCTGGTGACACTGGTACAGAGTAGTCTGTTGACGCAAGATCGTCATAGAGTCTCGTGTGGTTCCCACTGTGCTTTGATTTCCATCTTACCACGTCCAAGAGGGCGTGCAAAATGGTGGTTTTTGGGTACAGTCCCGAGTCACATAGAGGCAATGAGCGATAGGAGGGGATTCGTCTCTCCCGGTATATGGGGGTTGATGTTGCGCTGTGTTCGATTGGCTATAACAGGAAATCCCTGGCCAGGGTTGCTGAGATTTACTGGTAAGTGTTACCAGTAGTTTCTCGAACAGTTATAGACCTCATATCGACACGACTTATTGAGCTATTGGGGTCTGACGTTTACCACCCCTAGGCGAGATATGCGACATATCAGACGATCAGACCGGACTGTGCGGTAGTGTTACTGGTCGGATTCACTGGAGTGTGAGCGGGCTTGCTCGTCGATCTTCAGATCGCTCAATACCCGGATGGCCGTTACGTTTAGCAGACCGCTTGCGGCTTGTGGGTGTTTGATATGATCATCGCCTGCTGCCGGCGTATTGACGAGTCTTTAGAGTCCTACACAGAGGTTTCCTGGCTCAAGCGAAACGAAATAGGAGCGCATATGAGATATGTGCGGGACCGAGAATAATACGAGTATGTGATACTGTATTCGATTCTCGCGATGTGACATTGATCGGTTATATGCGATATAGCCGGGTTATCGGATCAAGTGTTGATTCGATAAGATGTTACTAATGATACCAGTCGGTTATGTGCGCATGACCGGATCATTGAATCAAGTGTTGATTTAATGATTTAATGTATAATTATATATTTGATATATTACTTTGCATTAACTAGTATCGGTTCACTTTAGACGGATTTTCTCACTTGGTTCGTGCGCATTGCATATGCGATATGTTTTTGTGCACTTGTATGTATCATGTTTGATGATGCATGCTAACTTGAGTTTGTGTAAAGATTAAACCATGGTTATTCAAATGGTTAGGGTTTTGTTTTTCATATCTATTTATTTATTTATTTATTTATTTTCTTTTTGGAAAAAGAAATGAGAAGAATGGTGGCTTTCTTTGGATTGTAGTTGAAGCTTCATGAAGCTTTGTTCAAGTCAACCATTCTTATCTCATCCTTAACCCTAACCATTCCCACTAACCATGATTCATTCTCTACACTTAACTCTAGTTAAGATTATGATAAGAATTCATTTTCTTTTCTTTTTCTATTAACTTATCATATCATTTTTCCTTCTTCTTCTTCATTCTTCAAGTGAAGAAAAGCAAGGTCCATCAATGGTGATTGATGTTTTCAAGTGAGAAATCCAATTCTAAAGTTAACCCACTTCCTATTTCTTCATCCTCTACCTCTTGCCAAGTAGTAGAGTGTGTTTACTTCACAAGTTTCATGACTTGGTGAAGTTGAGAGCTTGATCTTGCGATGCTTCGACGTAGATCATCTTCGGCATGGACATCGACGACCTAGCTTGCCCATTCTCCGACGAAGCCGACTCTAGAGCCCGGATTTGATTTGGACAGCGGAGACGACCTCGTTGCGGAGCCGTGGAGGTGGAGGACCGGATCTACAAAGGTTGTATTTCCGTATTCTCATTAGTTAATTTGTTAACTAGTTCTTTTCGCCTAGACATCTAGTTATCGATCCGTAGTTTAGGGTTTGTAGGCACCATAATTTTTGAAATTGCCATGGTTGATGGCTTGGGAGACCTCACTAGTGTGCCTAGGAACCCTGCAGTGGTATCAGAGCCTAGCTAGAGCCTTAGGCGAAGCGTAGACGGAGTTTGAAGTCCGATCGAACCGAAATCCAATTTCCAAATTGCTCTCTGTACTTTTTTGTAAAATGTGGATTTTTGCAAATTAAAAATATGCAGAAAAATCAGCAGGTAAATATAAGAATTACGATGCAAAAATTACCTAATGATCTTTTTAAAGTGCGGCGGAACCGCGGCATTATCGTGCTAATGCGGCCCTTCCGCCGCCGTTTTGTCTTATTAGGCACTCAATTTTGCACAGTAACTCCTATTTTTCAGTGCTGGTTTTCCTGGGAATTTTTAATCTGAAATAAAGAGTTGAGTATTTTGGGTTGTATTGGGAGTTCATATATTCGATCGGATTGTCAAACTTTGTCTATGTGTCGTTCCGGATAATTTTTTGAATATGTTAAAAAGTTCGACCGGATATAAATACCCAATTTTTCCCCTGTCGGGAAATTTCCAAGTGTTGGATTTTTCCGTAGTTTAACGACGTTCTAAGTAGTGCAAGTAACGTGATGGTCCCTCTAGAAGACACAAACCTTAACTCGATTATGTGACCGTCTTGAACTGCCCTTTGAACCTTCGGGTTTGGGGCAGTACGGCGTGCCACATGTGAGGCGTTGGCTTGACCCTTCTACGGCTGGACCGTTGGTACTGAGGTACGAACTGAATGTTGTTAGACTTATTTCATGTGTTGATCTGTATCGGGAAAAGTTGGGTGTTCGATTGTTTGATCGAAAAGTTTAACATTTTCTGTTTATCTGGAATGAGATACAATAATTGGAATTCACAATAAGTTATATGATAACTGAATGAATGTTATAAACGTAGCAATTTAGTCTCACTTGATCGGTTGCCACGGAATTTTGATGTGATCAAAAGTCCGTCGCAATCACGTAGCGTACGCGGATACTCGCCGGGTAAACTTAATAGACAGCTTTACTCCATAGCCCCGACCAAGTGACTGTAGGAGAACCCCGTCGCCGAAAGCATCCGTCTGGGTGCTCGCGGTAGCGGTGTTCCGCCTTGGTGCACTTCGTCGACGGTATCGGGGGTGCGGCTGCCTACTGAAGTTTGCGACGAGCATTCGATCAGGCTGTCGGGAATCTTGTTGAATTACCCGACTTGATATTGAAAAGTGTTTTCGATTTTGAGACTAAAATGCGGGGTTTATAATTGTTAGGCATGCGATGTCTAAGTAATTCATTTGGTCAGGCATGTGATGTCTGAGGTGGTTGCGGATTCCAACTGTTGTAGTTTTACACTTTCTTTTCTGTGACCGTAAGTGTAATATGTGATATCGCCGGTTTCGTTGCTATATGTCAACGACAATTGGGATGCGCATATTTACTTACGTTGATGATATGTGATGTTATGTGTTGCTGGATATGTTATATTGGATCGTCGTGTTTGAATAGCCGGGGGTTTTTTTGTGAGATGAGTGTTTTTCATTTTCATTCATGTAAAAACTTGTATGTAATATTCTTTTATTGGGGCGCTTCCAGGTTGCGGGAGTTGTCACCTGTTGTATATTATTTACTTTTCCGCACTAGGATAGACCCAAGGAGGAGGGCACAAGTAACCGGGTTCTGGAGTCCAGTGGGAGACCAACTCGAGGAGTCGGGTCCGGGTCTCCTAACTCCAGAATTGGTAGGGTTGCTTGCCGCTCTCGTAGGGGTCTAGGGGTGTGGGTTTGGCTATTCATCACGACCGTGGAATCCGTGTTTTATACTGGCTCGTATTGAAAACACGGACGTCCTAGTATATCCAATATTTCATATGATTCTTCTGCTGCGATATCTGTGATGTGATCATGTGATGTTCTTTGATAGATACAGTATATAGTATATATGATATATTATATAGACGTTACTTATGTTTTACACCCGCGCTAGCCCTGCCCTGCTCTGCCGTTAGTTACCTAACCTAACGGTGCACGAGGGGACATCGAGGCGAATGCGGATGGCATAAGTGTACGTCGTATTTATCTGTGATGTTTAGGTACTTAAATGATGGGACTTCATTAATGTGATTAATGAAATAAAAGAAACCTAAGATGTTGTAGAATTGAATTTCAAAATAAAACAGGTAGCTACAGTTCTTGCTTTGCACAGCGGTATATGTGATATATCCTGCACCTTATTCGATGAGGAAAGGACCGAGATCCCTTCACCGGGAGTGACTCCTTTAGCAATAACTGGCAGATGCTACACACTCGGTTTGTCTTTTGATTGCTTTTAAGAGTTTTTGCTTTGCACAGTGATATATACGATATATCCCGCACCTCATTCGACGAGGAAAGGACCGACGATCCCTTCACCGGGAGTGACTCCTTTAGCAAAACTAGAAAAGCCTCAAAAACACTCCATTTCAAAATTCATTCGATCCTACAACGATATCAAGTTCATTACGCAATAGGTTTTCAGAAAAACCTGTCGTAGCCCTCCGTCATTTCAGATAAGTATTAGTTAGTATTCGTGCTGCGGTTGTTTGGCATGCGTCAAGGCGTAGTGTACGGTAGCTAACTAGTGCTTATCTGCCAGCATATGATGCGATTGGATTAGGGTATTCGTACGGCGTTGTTTGGCATGCGTCAAGGGTCGTGCGGGTGGGTTTAATTCAATCAGGAAATGACGGGTTGAACTTGACTAGCAGACTATGGGTTGTTTGGCATGCGTCAAGGTCATAGCGAGCTAGGGGCAAAATATTATCGGGAATTTCAAGTGTTGAGATTTGCAATGAGATTGCATACCTTCTATGAGATAGTTGGATCCCGATACCCGCTGCGAGTAAGAGTTACTCCTGGGAGAGTTTTATACATTACAATTAGCCGATCAAGTAGGTGTCTAGAAAGGTGTTAACGGGGTTACGCCTCTGGGAAAACGAGGTTTACATTAATTAGGTTCGTGCGAAAGCACGGGGGACCTCCCTCAAAGTACCGACACTGGCCTGGCTGAAAGATTGGCGAACTTGTAGTGTGTAATTAATCCCGGCTAGTCTTTCCTTTTAGGGTTTGAAGGAAGATTTGATAAAAAGCAGTGGGAGCCATCCTGATTAGATAAAATAAAAACCAATCTATTCTTGACAGAGCGCACGCTGAGTGTTTTCTTCTCTCTCTCTCCTGGTAGCGACCATATCACGCCTTAATCAAGATAATAATACGGAATATTGACCGAACCCGCTTGTTATACTGAGTTGGGGAACGTTGGTCCCGCTCCAACTTATAATTGTTATAAGACAGAGCAGGAAATTGGGGATTACCAGAATTCCCGTGCCGCCCAAACGAAGAGAATGCATGCTGATGCATCATCTTCGGGTGTGTTCGTTACAAAGAACTGTTTCTCAGTATCCTCCGCGTCCTGGGTATGTGATACCAGATCAGGATCCCAGATATGTAATCTGTTACATAGGGCTACTGAAAGGTAGAGAACTGAGAACGGGTGATAAGTTTCATGAGACAGAAAACGGGGCAAGAGTTGCAGCCAAGTCTGTTGGTCACTGTCACCCTGTATTACAATACATTGATTCTGAACGAATGTTATTAGATACCGAACCTGATATACCAAATCATATCACTCTCTTTGTTAGAAAAGAAAGGATATAATTTTGTATTGTTGGATAATGTTTTGAACATTTCCTATATCAAAAGTTGATCGGTTCAGGCACGTTATCTAAAAGCATTGATGTTCTAAATCAAACTACAGTTCTTAGTATACGGAACACACACAAGAGGAAGAGTTCAGAAATGAACGAATCCTTCTTGAGGTATTGTAGACTAGGTCAGATCAATGCGACCCGACTAGCTTGAGTTACATAAAGATGCATATTTAAATCAGTTTGAATTTACATCTTGTGAAACTCGCCAGTCATGTCACAAAGATAAGATGACCATAGCTCTGTTTATTGGAAACAGAGAAAGAGTTAGTGAACTTTTGGGATGATACATGTTGATGTATGTAAGGTCCCCTGTCTACACATGCCAGGACTGGTTCTTTGTACTTCATTACATTCTCTGATAATCTCTCAAGATTCAGATATATGTTCCTGTTGAAACATGAGTCCGAGCCTTTTGAGATATTCACAGAATATAAGCGAGAAGTAGAGAACCAGATATAAAGGTATAAGTATTATGTCCTTTGATGAGATCAAGGAGGAGAATACTTGAGCACGGAATTCCTGGATTATTCTAAAGGAGAATGAGATTCTCTCTCAGCATTACTCCTCTGTATACACCATAGCACGATGGTATATTGGGGCGGAGCAGATACACCCTATTTGATAAGGTGTGCTCTATGATGAGTACTACTGAGTTACCTATTTCCTTTTGGGTGTTATGCACTTGAGAAGCTGCATACCTATTGAATAGGGTTCGAATCAAATCAATGCCTACCACTTCATATGTGATATGGAAAGGGAAGAGCCCATGTCTTAAGCTAGTTAAGATTTGGGGTTGTCCGGCCTATGTCTGAAAGCAAAATCCGGACAAGCTCGAGGCAAGATCTGTTAAGTAGAACTGGAAATGTTCCAGCTATACAAACTACAGCACATGATTTGATAGAACCAAAGGATTCAGTAGATTCCAACGAACCTCAGCCTCTCCGCCGATCTAGTAGGGTTCCTTGCCCACCTGAGAGATACTTCGGTTTCTCTATGACAGTGGGAGCGAGGATTGCATCATGAGATGATGACCCAACTAGTTTCGAGCTGGCCATCTGGAGTGGGACTCTGTAAGAATGGCTGGATGCTTAGCGATCTGAGATGGAATCCTTATACACCAACAAAGTATGGACTTTGGTTGCTATATCTGAAGGGTTAAATCCCCATCAGGAGCAAGTATATCTTGAGAAGATTACTTGGTGTAAATGGAAAAGTTGAGACTTTCAAAGCTAGACTTGGTAAAGGTTTTTGTCATCGACCAGGCGTGGATAATGATGAAACCTTTTCAAGTAGCTATGCTTAAGTCCATCCAGATCCTACTTGCCACGGCTACATACCATAACTACGATATCTGGTGGTTGGGTGTCTTGACTGCTTTTCTAAATGATGATTTAGAAGAGAGCGTCTATAAGTACACAGCCAGAGGACTTCGTAGACAGTGGGAGCAGCGGAAACGTGTGCAAGATGCTTTATAGGATAAAGCAGGCATCGCGGAGTTGGAACGTCTGTTTTGATGTGTTAGTCAAAGAAGTTGACATCATCAAAATGGTAGATGAACCTTGTATAAACAAAAAGGTAGTAGGGAGTATGGTTGTGATCCTCGTAGAGTACGTGGATGACATACTCTTGATAGGGAAGGAGTTTCCTATGCTACGCTCGGTCAATCTCCGTTTATCACAATGATTCTCCATATAGGATCATAATGATACCTACTAACTCCTGGATTTTGGATCTATGAGATAGATCTAAATGGATGTTAGGATTCTCACTAGTTGTAGTGAGATGGTATCAATCGATCCTGGGGAGAATCACTGGAAGGGTTCCAGGGTGATAAAGACGACTGAATGTCAGTCGCAGGCATTGTCTTTACCCTCAGTAAAGGGACGGTATGTTGGAAGAGTTCCAAGCTGGATACCGTGACATACTAGACGATAAAGGCAGGATACATCGCTACTTAAGATGCTACCAAAGAGGCTGTTTGGGTGTGTATTGGTTCATGAGATGAACTATGTTCCTACCATTGTGAGACAATGGAGTTGTGGCTTATGCCAAGGAACGCCGGTCCCATCAGTGATCCAGACATATTCTAAGGCAGTATCACTTGATCATGGAGATGATTGATCTCCAGGGTGATCGAGGTTAGGAGAGTAGACTCTGAGGACAACACAGCGGATCCACTCACAAAGGCCTGTTCCCAAAGAGAGACTTTTATGGGATGGTTGAGTATGAGATACTGCAACCACTGCTACAGATGGCCCTAGTGCAAGTGGGAGATTGTTAGTTATATGTATGCCCTAGAGGCCATTACTGTACATAGGATGTATATTGTAGTGGATGCTGGGACATATATAGGGAGGACTTTCTTGCTCGACATGATAGTATGCTATCTGGTTACCCTTTACCTTAACGTGTATGCTGATTGTCTCTCTGTTACATGTTGGTAAAGCCCTTAGGATCTGTACTTGACTACCTGGACTATGATGCGGATCATACTAGTGGGGACATGGTAGTCCATAAGTACATCCTTCAAAGTCCCTAGACGTGGGTATATCGAGACGGGGCATCGATATACCAGAGTAGACTAGCGTGTACCTTCTCGACCCATACAGATGGGCGATGGATGATCCCATATCCATTGGTGTTTGACATCAGAGATGATATACGGGTGCTCAGTAAAGACTGGGTACACTGGACGGACTCGCCGAGAACTCCCAGATGGTATTATACCTCACGTCAGATGGCAGTTCTCTGGTGACACTGGTACAGAGTAGTCTGTTGATCCAAGATCGTCATAGAGTCTCGTGTGGTTCCCACTGTGCTTTGATTTCCATCTTACCACGTCCAAGAGGGCGTGCAAAATGGTGGTTTTTGGGTACAGTCCCGAGTCACATGGAGGCAATGAGCGATAGGAGGGGATTCGTCTCTCCCGGTATATGGAGGTTGATGTTGCGCTGTGTTCGATTGGCTATAACAGGAAATCCCTGGCCAGGGTTCTGAGATTTACTGGTAAGTGTTACCAGTAGTTTCTCGAACAGTTATAGACCTCATATCGACACGACTTATTGAGCTATTGGGGTCTGACGTTTACCACCCCTAGGCGAGATATGCGACATATCAGACGATCAGACCGGACTGTGCGGTAGTGTTACTGGTCGGATTCACTGGAGTGTGAGCGGGCTTGCTCGTCGATCTTCAGATCGCTCAATACCCGGATGGCCGTTACGTTTAGCAGACCGCTTGCGGCTTGTGGGTGTTTGATATGATCATCGCCTGCTGCCGGCGTATTGACGAGTCTTTAGAGTCCTACACAGAGGTTTCCTGGCTCAAGCGAAACGAAATAGGAGCGCATATGAGATATGTGCGGGACCGAGAATAATACGAGTATGTGATACTGTATTCGATTCTCGCGATGTGACATTGATCGGTTATATGCGATATAGCCGGGTTATCGGATCAAGTGTTGATTCGATAAGATGTTACTAATGATACCAGTCGGTTATGTGCGCATGACCGGATCATTGAATCAAGTGTTGATTTAATGATTTAATGTATAATTATATATTTGATATATTACTTTGCATTAACTAGTATCGGTTCACTTTAGACGGATTTTCTCACTTGGTTCGTGCGCATTGCATATGCGATATGTTTTTGTGCACTTGTATGTATCATGTTTGATGATGCATGCTAACTTGAGTTTGTGTAAAGATTAAACCATGGTTATTCAAATGGTTAGGGTTTTGTTTTTCATATCTATTTATTTATTTATTTATTTATTTTCTTTTTGGAAAAAGAAATGAGAAGAATGGTGGCTTTCTTTGGATTGTAGTTGAAGCTTCATGAAGCTTTGTTCAAGTCAACCATTCTTATCTCATCCTTAACCCTAACCATTCCCACTAACCATGATTCATTCTCTACACTTAACTCTAGTTAAGATTATGATAAGAATTCATTTTCTTTTCTTTTTCTATTAACTTATCATATCATTTTTCCTTCTTCTTCTTCATTCTTCAAGTGAAGAAAAGCAAGGTCCATCAATGGTGATTGATGTTTTCAAGTGAGAAATCCAATTCTAAAGTTAACCCACTTCCTATTTCTTCATCCTCTACCTCTTGCCAAGTAGTAGAGTGTGTTTACTTCACAAGTTTCATGACTTGGTGAAGTTGAGAGCTTGATCTTGCGATGCTTCGACGTAGATCATCTTCGGCATGGACATCGACGACCTAGCTTGCCCATTCTCCGACGAAGCCGACTCTAGAGCCCGGATTTGATTTGGACAGCGGAGATGACCTCGTTGCGGAGCCGTGGAGGTGGAGGACCGGATCTACAAAGGTTGTATTTCCGTATTCTCATTAGTTAATTTGTTAACTAGTTCTTTTCGCCTAGACATCTAGTTATCGATCCGTAGTTTAGGGTTTGTAGGCACCATAATTTTTGAAATTGCCATGGTTGATGGCTTGGGAGACCTCACTAGTGTGCCTAGGAACCCTGCACTCATAACATGTCTCGTCGACGATGCCGAACTCTTACCTACTGGGTGTGCACAATACGACTGATCCTTGGTCCAAGTCTTCTCGTATAGTATTCCAGAAAGATCTTGTCAGGGTCTCTCCCAAATATCGTTTTTCCTCGACTGCCCGGAAGTTATCACCCTTTACTAAATCTATTTCTTGTTTCGGAACGGCTGCATACTCATCACGACTCCTTCTGGAAGATATATCCATATCCAACGTCTCTTCATGCGTATCACATCTCTGATGTCAACGGAGTAGAATGTCACCTCATCAAAATCTCGTACGAACCTCATACTCCACTTTTCTCTAATGTCGACTGGTTCGGACTCGTCTCTTCGTAGCTGTATGGACTGCGCTCCAACGGCTATACTCGTATCTGGAGTCTCCCAAGTAATGCATCCCACACATGATATCCGGACGACGTCGAACTTTTCGATCGATTCGTCAAAGTTCTATAATCCTCCAAGAGCTCAACAACTTGAGTACAGTTTAATAATATCCAGTACATGCCACAGTACCTATGTACCAGCCGTAGAAGAGCAAACCTAGGCCTCATTCATGGCACAACGGAACTGCTGCAAACCCTAAGATTCAAAAGCGTTCCCATGGTCATTATATCGAGTTAAGGTTTCATTCTTCTAGAGGGTCCACGGAATTACTTGCATGTTCTTACGAATACTTTAAACTTGGAAAATGGGTTTCTGACATTTGATCGTTTTCCTTCGACTCTTAACGCACCTGCATGAAGTCTTCTCTAGCTGGAATCAATCAATTTGATGACCTCGCATCGGGGTGTGCAAACGAACCACATGCCCTAGTCATTCATCCTTGGGTGACTACCGATCTTCTATTATATCTCTAAGTATAACTCGTGCTACAATAGCTCCAAACATCTGGGGCGATATCTTGTCATTCGCAGCAACAACTGGCTCATTCGTCCGCACACTAAGCAGTGCCTCAATCATCAAGAATAACGGTGCATTGACGGCCATCACATTCTAGCCGGCTTCTAGCAGTGACCCCAATCTTCTGGTGCTGATCTGCACGTTCGAGAAATCTTTGCAAAAGAAATCCATCAAATGCTCATGGCACGAAAAACACAATAAAACGACACATCTATACAATCGTGTGTCACCAGAATCATGCCCTGGTCATTCCACGTCCAAGATGAGCTCATGCTGACCGCAACTCTAGCCGCAGCTCTCTCTGCCCGTGTAATCGTGGCAGCAAAAACCATAACCCGATATCGATGAGGATAGATCATAGGAATGAATATAATACTGCGCAAGGAAATGTACATCCTAAGGCTACTTAAGCGGAGTAGCGTATCGTAAGTATGCCGCAGAACATGCACACAGTACGTCACTCTACTTAAGTCACCTACTCCATCAACCAAGGTCAATCTATACAACGAAAGTTCGGGTCTAATACCCCCTCGACCAAGTCTAAGTTCCATAAGGTCAAACCTAGGTTCCGAATATATATATGCCCTAGATTACGCATAGTCAATCATAGATTCGAACCAAGGTTAAACCTAGCGCTCTAATACCAACTTTGTCACGACCCGAAATAGCACGTGACAGGTACTTGAATCATATGAAGTCTATAGGACCCCATCTAATTCAAGTAAGCCAAAATCCCAGAAATCTAAAACATTTGAAAGAAGGAAGTGAAGGAAAACTTGTTTTAAAGTTTGCATATAATCACTTTGAAAAGTAGTAGTAAACCTTTTTTTAAAACATCATGTCTTTTCCGAAAATTTTGGCAGAGTTTCCATTATACAAACTGGCCCCAAAAGGGTATAACATGAATAATTTTAATAAAGGCATCCCCAAGCGGAAGCTAGCTCTTCGCCAATTGGAAGTCAAAACCACGCAAGCAATATAATATACAACGCCAAAGGGTGAGGATCAAAACTCAAAAGAAAACCAATATCACCAAGAAAACTATAATAATACAGTCCGCCACTCTAAGATCGAAAAAATATACAACTGGTCTTCTAGGTCTAATAAATATACAAGTCTGGTTGATGGAGTTTCTAGATACAACTGAATATAAATAAAATACAATGGTGGTCATGATGCAAGTGAACCCACCTACCAAACCAATCACCCGGAAAGAAGCAATGTGCCAGTAAAGCCACCAATGAAACCGGTACGGCAAAACCTGCAAGAAACTGTGGCACAACGGGAGTGAGTTGCCAACTCGTGAGTAGAAAACATCACCGAGAAGAAATCGCTTGTATGACTCAATCCTAGGTCATACGATAATAATATTCTCAATATATAAACCCGAACCATCTACACATAAGTGTAATATCAAGTGCTCATGTCAGTGCCTCAGGTAGCAACATATCAAATATGATGTATGAATGCACGAAAACAGAATAAATCCAAATGAGAAAACTGTTTTCAAAAATTGTGAGATTTCTGTATATAAAAATCGATGTATCATTAATGAAATCAACATAAAATCTGTGTTAAGTATCGACACAAAACATATATCCAAATATCCAATATCTCGGGCACCGGCTATCCGGACTGGCCCATATAATATAATCTCAATACCTCAAGTCTCAATATCTCGGGTATCGGCTATCCGGACTGGCCCCTGGGCTCTAGCTATCCGGACTGGCCCAAAATCATCAAATCTCATGACTACGTCGGTATCCTCCGGATATCCGCCGCGTCAAAAATAACCGGTCGGTAGTGCTCCCCTGCCAAGCTCAATGCCATCATCTACGACCATCTTGCCCCGGGGTACCGCACCGGGTCCACCATGCACCCACAGAAGGTTCCTCCTCCTTCTCGAATCGGGTGTATGATATCGCTCAAGAGCCGAGAAAACTCATTGTGGACATATCTCATATCATATCACGAGAAAACCGCAACTTGTATTTTAAAATTATATTAAGTTATATAAAATCCTTGCGGTTTCTCTAAATTCAGAAATCTCATGGAAATCCAAAATCTCATAGCAGAAGTAATAACAATGAATTACCGGGCTCCGGCAATCCGGACTGGCCTATAATATCGCATGGCAAATGAATATGTAAATATGCATGAAATATCACAATAGTAAATACAATATCTAAACTAGCACATTAATGATATATTAGAACTATTAGCTAGCAAACTATATCAATAAAGTAATATTCTCTAAAGTGTACGTGACATGGCAATTATCGATGATGATGTGTGTGAGCCGACAAGCAAGTGTTCGTAGACATATGCATCATCGGTAATGGTGCTTGTGTCCTGATAACATGGGTTCGTAATAAACCAGGGAAATACAAGTATAAAAATGCAATACAATATGAACAACATGAAATGCAATTATATATATATACATACGAGGCATACACTTTTTGCATTTGAAATAAGCGCGAATCGTGGTTTTAGAAAATAAGGCTATGGTGTTTTTGAGAAAGATACATCCTTTGAAAATCCATAATATCCCTAGGTCTGTCTTTAAAATACTCACGATTCATTAAATCTGAAATTAAGTATGACTCGAGCTCAATCTAACATCTACTAAGTAAACTACAGAGCAAAGTTAAGAGACTAATCAAAGGGTTAGGAAAACTACCTAAGTCTGAGTCAATATATATGTATATAGTAGTCGGTGATCCCGCCTCAATAGCGTCACATACGATAAAATATATAATACGACATCCTTGAATCATGAGTGCGGATCTATCATCATAAATATATCTCGTATGGTAAATCCATCGTACGGCATCCCAAAATCGGGGTACGGGTCGCCCATCACATATACCTCAATATCCAAATGGTATCATTATCATAATATCATGAACAAGGTACTGATCTAAGTCTAGTACATACCGATACCATCATATAAATCTGCATGTGTATGAAAACACATCGCCTGATCAATCCGCTAATATAACATGTCGTATCTCATAACACGACCCAAATCATATTACCGATCTCACGGCATCATGCCCAATTACATCGACTCATCTCCAAGTATCATATACTATCCTCATCATCCATGTATACGTATACATATATATATATATATACATATATGTATATATATATATATATATACATATCCCCTTATATGCACAAGAACATCGAATGCATGCGTGTGCGCGCGCGTGTGTGCAAATCCTTACTCTAGGGTTTCGTGACTAAGATACTATACAATAAGCGCTATTTTCAAATTTCACTAAAACTAACCCGTGAACACCTAAAGCCTATCATGATAATCATCCACGTTTACAAAACACATATAAATATATAACATATCATATTACACACTATGAACTGCGGGGGTGCTATACGCCATCCACCCAACTTCCCCCGTAGATATATATCTACTCATCTGGACGCCTCGGCTAATCTAATCCGATTTCAGCTCTGTCATTTCCGTGCCACGTCCGACTCCTCTGCACCCGATCCAAGAAACATACACAAGAAAATAAGAGAATAAATATAAATATTCGCAGACACCAACAATACAAGTCAACCAAGCGCATTCACCCGACGCGCACACACTTGGTGCACGAAATGCACCGCGACAACGCCACAAACTTCAACGAGGGTCACTATACGTGAAAATCCCCAAACTTAAAACCCAAATGTAACAATCGTGGTTTTACAACTCACTAAATATTATATGAAATAAGTTGTAAATCATCAAAACCTCAAAATAAATAAATCGATTTATTTTCGAAAACCTAGTAAGCTTCAATTAACCGTTTTAGTACAAAACATGATGTTTTAACAATTCTAATGGCCACAATGATCATTATATATCTTAATTAGGTCACATAAAGATTAACTAGATTTTTCTCTCAATTATATTCATAATTTCTGAAAACCTAGTTTGCATAATTATATGATTTAGACAATTTTAAAGTATCAATTTGCAAACTAGCACCTAGTTTAGATTTTTCATTTCTTAAGATGATAAACTACACTTTGTAACCATAATTACAAGATAAAAACCCTAACTTGAGTTCAACACCTTCACTTGAAATTCCAATCTTGAAATCAACATTATATTAATAACTAATTAAGCTTGATTTAAGAAATTAACCGACAATTAGCCAAAGGTTTGAGATTATACCTCCACAAATTTTGGGATCCCACTTGAAATCTAGCCTTCCAAACTTGCTTCTTTTCACCAAGATCCATACTAGAGTAACCAAGGAAAAATGGATAGAGATTGGATTTGGAGTTTGTGGGATTTTTGTTTGGATTTTTGAGGCAAAAATTGATGGATTTTTAATGGAAAATGAAGTGCGATTTTTGGGGAGGGGCTGTTGTACGAATTTAGGGAGGGGCTCGGCCAAATGAAGGTGAGGAGAGAGAGTGGTGCGGTGTTGTGTTGAATTCCCCCGAAGACAACAAAAACCATACCTCATTGCTTAATCTTTTCTTTATCCATTATTCTCTTTTCCTTTTGATTTTCTTTTCTTTCCAACACTCTTCAAGTGGGGAAATTTGGGAAGGGGCAGCCAAGGGGCTCAGCCATGATAGGGAAAGTGGGTGAGTGTGGGTGTGGGTAGGATTTCCCAAGTCAATAAAAGCCCATTTTCACTTCTAATAATTTATAGCTCAAATAAATTATTTTCTAATTGACCCAGAAATCTCTAGAACCATTGGGTCAAAGTAGAAAGATTAAGCATGTTATAAACTAGGTTATAAGTGGTCATGGTTCACTAATGTAGGATTAACCTATTCCAATTTGTTAATTATCAATAATTAAATATATTAGTGAAATCTTAAAATAATATTTAAAATAATTAATTACGGAAAATATTCTAGTAAAATAGAAATTTTATAAGTGACCCATTAAACACCAAATACTAGCAATTACATAGTTAGAATAGATATATTTAATTTTATGTTGAAAAATAATTAAATCTTGTTTTATACGGAAAGCACCAGTATTTTACTGATTATCCGAAATTTCACCTACACGATTTTCAAAACGTTACATCTGCGTACTGCAATTGTTCTCGGCTACAGTCAATCCGGAGTCTCTCACACGCACTCGAAATTACGAACTCGGTATCTTTATCAATCTGTGGAAGATATCTAGCCGAGCACGCCCTCGGGTACTAGTCTCCATCAACGGAGGAATACTCTATACTCGTCCATTCTCGATCAACTCACAACGCATCTGGATGAGGTCCTCTATCCGATGCTGGTCCACTTACTGAACTCCTATCGGAGCATCCAACGAATAACGTCATCTCTGGATCGATCTATTCTAGATCTGAATAAGATTCTCCACACTGGGAATCCTCAACTCAACTGGGCCTGCGTCGGCGCATCAAATCAGACGAATCACCTTCATCTCTCAACTCAAGATAGACTAGCTATCATCTGTCGCATCTCTGCCTGAAATCTCCAGCGATCTTAGCTCATAAAGTCTGGAAGAGACAACACATCAATCTCAGCAACAGCTGGGTCATTCGTCTGCACAGTAGAAAACATCACGATCTCTGAGGTATGCTATACATCAACAATCCTTTCACAACAGGCAGCCTCTAATAATGACCCGATCATCCGGTGCAAAACCGAACACTCGCCTCAAACGAGAGGTCACAACACAAACACTATATCGATACGTTCCCATGGCACCAAAAAACACGATGGTCAGTCTTCGTCCATGACGAGCTCGCCCTGACCGCATCACTAGCAGCAGTTCAATCTATGCTCAAACCATGGTGATAGGAACATCAAGCATGTATCAATGAAAATAGATCAAAGGAATGAAAAGAATCAACAGATGCAGAATGGATACATGATCATAAGGAGGAACGGAATCAATGAGAGTATGATCATTGGAACGAATAGAATCAAGGATCGCAAATGGATGTATAATCATGGGGACGATGAGAATCACAGATCTCAAGATATGTACATCCTAAGGTTTCTTAAGTGGAGTATCGTATTGTAAATGTGCTCCGGAACATACGTACGGTACGTCACTCTACTCAAGCTACTTATTCCATCAATAAGGGTCAACCTATGTAACGAAAGTTCGGGTCTAATACCCCCATTTTCAAGTCTAAGTTCCATAAGGTCAAGCCTAGGTTCGGAAATAGTTTAGGCCCCAGAATCCACATAGTCAAATCTAGACTCGAACCAAGGTTAAACCTAGCGCTCTGATACCAACTTTGTCACGACCCGAAAATATTAGCTCGTGACCGGCACTTAAATCACGCCACGTCTACAGGCGTAACGTAATTCAAGTAAGCCGAAGCCCAGAAATTTAAACCCTTTTAAATTAAATAAAAGAGGTGGAGTTTTGAAATAAAGGGTTTTCTTAAATCCATAAATAATGGAACATGAAAATGAAAGTGAATTATATTAGTTGGAAAAAACATGTTTCGTCTTTTAAAAATTTGGGCAGCACCTCCCTTGTATATTTTGATCCAAAACCACATATACATGATAATATAAAAGGCGTCCCCAAGCAGGAGCTATCTCTTCACCAATCAGCGGAATCATAACCACGCAAGGCAGAAATATAAGTATACGATGCTGATTGTTAGCGATTCTGCATGTTCAAGTTTTAATACCGCAATCAAGACGGTTTCGCTTGTAGCTAGCCGGTTGAGTACGGGTTGTCCGCAGGGAGATGGGAGTCTTTTTCTATGTGTTTTAACGAGTTAAGTCCGAGAGTTCAGATTTGTTTGTGATTATCTAAGTGTTAAGTTGATGTTTTAAAGAGAGCTTGTTAGGGTTAGGATTAGGTTAGTTTGAGTTAGGAGTCTCCACATCTTTCGTTGCCCCTCTTAATATCGGTGTTACGGTAATCGGCAACAACGGGGATTAGCACGACTAGGAAGGAACTTGCGAGTATAAGCTAGGCTTTCCAACGCATAATTCCTTCCTTTTGGAGCTTGTCCGTCCGTTCTTGGCTCTTAGCCATAACCTCCGGTTAATTCAACCACAACCGGTCTCACTACGGAATCACCGCTATCATGTAGGATAGGGTGCCGTAAGGAGCGGATTGTGGTTCAATTAACGGGAGTCGATTTAAGCTGTTGGGCAAGGAAAGAGTGAGAGAGATTTCCTTCTCTCAAACATCCCTTATCCTACCCTAACAAGTATGAACTACTCACACATCATGATACGGAAAAATAAAACAAAACAAAAGAGGAAGATAGAAAGAAAGAGATTAGAAGAATACGACTAGCTATTTGCGACCTCACCTTGGCGAGGATCGAGCGTAAGCATCATTGTCGTATTAAGGATAAAGAAAAAGAGAAGAAAGAAACAACAAGAAAATAACAACAACTACTTAACGAAAAGATTACAACAATTAACAAGATAAATAGACAAGCATGATAATAAATGGTTCTTCTTTATTCATCACTCTTCACTCACAAGCTCACTACAAGTTTCAATGGAGAAGAGGTGAGAAGAGGAAGAAGAAACACAACTAATCCTAGCAAAATGAAAATACAAGAATGGACCCTTTCCTTCACAAAGTTCTGGGCTATTTATAGGCTGGAGAATGGAAATCTAGGGCAACCACCAGAACACATATGAAATGACCAAAACAACCCCCAAAGCCCATACTCTGACTCCACAGTATGGCCGCGGATCCGCGGCCTAAGCCTCCCTATGCCGCGGATCCGCGGCAATCTGGTGGAGTTAGGGCATGGGATTTTTTGTGCTTTCCTGGTTTGCTGTGTACTTTATTCTGGCATATGTATTTTCTCAAATTGTCTTCACGATTTTTCCAGAATTTCTGTTGAGGGAAAGGTGGACTTTTGTGGATGTTTTTGTCATGATTGCCTCGAGCTCCGCGTAGATTTCTTGGAACTTGTGCTGCCATTGAGCCTTGTGCATGAAAACGACATTGATTTGACATTTTGTCTTCCTAAACTGGTATCTGGCAACATACGGATGAAGAGCGGAGACCGTGTTTTATCTGTGGTTGGCAGGAACCCGGATTTTGTCGTGTTTTCCATGAATTTCACCGTTTTAGAACCGAGAACCTGTATCCTGCAATGGACTAGCAAACACGGCTCAAGAGTATCTACGGATATGCAATGTGATAAAAATTGGGCGGTATGAAAATGCAAAAAACTGATATGAACAAATACCCCCAAACTTATCATTTGCTCGTCCCGAGCAAAGCCCATTTATTCACAAAAAATTTCCTAACCTCACTTTCGCAGGGAACGCGATTGCACTGAGCATGTGCAACAAGCCGTTAAACCTCTAGGTGTCCCTAGTAGGAGGAGTGTTGTCTCCTGAGGGTTTTCAGCGGATACTACCCACAAAATCCGGTCAAGTTGGTTTTGTAAAATAACTAAGATTCAAACCTTAAAGTTTTGTTTCAGAAAATAACAATTCTGTAATCCTAAGTCTAGACTATCGAACCTTTATTTTTCACACCTCGCTTCTTATTTAACTACAGATTTTATATGTCTTTACGTGCAGTGCAAATAGTGTCGTTAAGTTCCAGAAGGATCGATTAAAGTCATCATGTCGCACAATAAATCCCAGATAACAATTTTAAAAGGATCACATAAGTTTTATAAAGAGTTAAGCATTTTTCAAGTTTCGTTTTCCAGTAAGGTTTCAACTTCAGAATTTCTATCTTCCTTAACAGGAAACTAAGTCGTATTCTTCACTCCACCTTTTTCTTGTTTTCATTTCATACACACCTCTGTGAACGTGCAATAGTCTTTATCACAGAATAAAACCTTCGTATCTCCGCTAAATTTTTTTATAAAAGCCTGTCTTTTATTAAGATTATTCTCACACAAAGAACCGTTAGGAATTTTAACTCGGAGAGAACACTTGCTTGACTTTGTTTTAATCTGGACTTTCTAGGCTTCTTAGCGAGCTTTGGGCCAATGCACCCAAACCAGTTAATTTTAGGGCATTAGGTGTAGAAACACCCCAGCGGACTTAATTACTCAAGTTACCTAGGTCCAAAAACAAAAGACAGTTTGGCGTGAAAATCAGATGATTTGATACGAACGGAGATATAACCGGCAGTTCCATTATTATTATTATTTTTTTTTGGATAAAAGACGTGTTTAGTGGGTTCGGTGTGTAATCATTCCAATCAAGTTTTAGATGGGTTATTTTTCAGACTTAGTTCCAATTACGGCATCAATAACATTCCTTCATATTCGCTTTACTTCATAAACTATTCTTGACATTACTTATTTCAGAACAAACCTATTTGATCCTCAGAAAATAATTTATCTGTTTAAAAGTTTTTAAACATAAAAGACTTGTCATCAAATTCCCAAAAACTCACGACACGTGTAGTGTGATGTAAAGACGTATATCAGCTATAGTTAACTTCAAAGGAGAGTTATCTTTCAGGTTTTCAAAATCTAAACATAAGATTTAGTTATTCCTATTTTTTCAAACAAAACCGTCGAAATGTTGAATCAAAGTTCTTCCACAAGCTAACTTAACAGAAAAGTTTTTATATTTTTAGAAAATTTTCAGATTTTTTTGGATTTTATGGATTTTAATATGCAGATGCAAAATATACATATGAATGCGAAGGTAAGAAATGCGTACCGAGCGTACCCTCAAACTTAAACTGGGCAGTGTCCTCACTGTCATTGCATGAAGAGATCATTTGAAGGGTCAAAATTTGTCGGTTAGCGAAACACAATTTTTTTTTGTTTTTGCTTTTGAAGAAAAGAAAAAGAAAAAGAATATACACAAATATATACAAAATGGTTTATACATACCCCCAAACTTATTTGGAATAGTGTCTACTGTTCTTGGCTGGATAACCGAAGTTTGGAGGTAGGCAGAGGAAGATCAGGCAAGGTAAGCCGGCTCCTGTAGGAACAGGAGCTCCTCTGTTGGTTCGGCACTAAGGTACGGTTTGCATCGGTGTCCGTTCACTTTGAAAAGTGAACCGTCCTTTGGATTTTCCAAATCCACAGCGCCCTGCGGATACACATTCCGCACAAAATACGGCCCTTTCCAGCGAGATCTGAGCTTTCCTGGATGGAAATGAAGTCGGGTGTCATAAAGCAGTACCTGCTGACCAGGTACGAAGGTTTTGCGCAAAAGGTGTTTATCGTGAAACACCTTCGTTCGATTCTTAACGACAACCGCGTTATCGTAAGCCTCATCCCTAAGCTCGTTCAGTTCGTTCAACTGCAGCTTCCGATGGCTGCCCGCATCCTCGAGAGACAGATTCAGCTCCTTTATCGCCCAAAATGCGCGATGCTCTATTTCGACAGGTAGGTGGCAGGCTTTTCCGTACACAAGCCGATAGGGAGACATGCCAAGGTCGGTCTTATAAGCGGTTCGAAAAGCCCAAAGGGCATCAGTGAGTTTCAGCGACCAATCCTTACGGTTCTTGGAAACCGTCTTCTCCAGTATCTGCTTGATTTGTCGATTTGAAACTTCGGCCTGCCCGCAGGTTTGGGGGTGGTAGGGCGTAGAGAGCTTATGATTAATGGAATACTTCCGCATCAAGGCCTCGAAAGTCCTGTTGCAGAAATGACTTCCATTGTCGCTAATGATCGCTCTAGGGTGCCCAAACCGGGAGAAAATGTTTTCTTTAAGGAACCTAACGACAACCTTGTTGTCGTTAGTCCGGCTGGGCACAGCCTCGACCCATTTAGAGACGTAATCAACAGCTAGAAGGATGTACAAGTTCCCGAAAGAGCTGGGAAACGGCCCCATGAAATCTATCCCCCAAACATCGAAAATCTCCACAACAAAGATCGGTTGGAGCGGCATCTCGTTCCGCCGGGATATCCGGCCCATGTGTTGGCACCGGGAGCAAGTCTTGCAATAGTCATGAGCATCTTTGAAGAGTTGTGGCCAGTAGAAACCACATTGCAAGATCTTCTCAGCTGTCTTTCTGGGCCCAAAATGCCCGCCACACGCTTGATCGTGGCAAAATGACAGCACACTCTTGAATTCCTCATCAGAGACACACCGACGAATAATCTGGTCGGGACAGTACTTGAACAAGTAGGGTTCGTCCCAGTAAAAGTGTTTTACTTGGGATAAGAAGCGAAGTCTGTCCTGACTCGACCATTCAGTCGGTAGTAATCCTGTGGCCAAATAGTTCACAATATCTGCGAACCAGGGTTCGCACGATACTGTCAAGAGCTGTTCATCCGGGAAAACGTCGTTGATCGGAATTGGAAGCGAAGGCGAAGAAGGAAGTCGTGAGAGATGGTCGGCAACCACGTTTTCACATCCTCGTTTGTCCTTAATGACAAGGTCAAACTCTTGAAGCAAGAGGATCCAACGTATTAACCGAGATTTAGCATCTTTCTTCGCAAAAAGATGGCGCAGAGCAGAATGGTCAGTGTAGACAATGACTGGAGAGCCGATGAGGTAGGGCCTGAACTTTTCTAAAGCAAATACAACAGCTAAGAATTCCTTCTCAGTTGTTGTATAGTTAAGTTGGGCGTCGTTCAGGGTTCGGCTCGCGTAATAGATTACGTGCGGCATTTTGTTGATGTGTTGTCCAAGGACAGCACCATTGGCAAAGTCGGATGCATCGCACATAATCTCGAATGGGTGCGTCCAGTCAGGTGAAGAATGAACGGGAGCAGAAGTGAGTGAGCGTTTCAGTGACTCGAATGCAGTCATACAGCTCGAGTTGAAGTCGAAAGGTGTATCCTTGGCCAGCAAAAGAGTCAAGGGCCTAGCAATCTTGCTAAAGTCCTTGATGAACCGTCTATAGAAACCGGCATGGCCAAGGAAGGCTCGGATATCTCTGACGCCTCGGGGAGGAGGCAGATTGGAAATGACCTCAATCTTTGCTTTGTCAACCTCTATGCCATTTTGCGAGATGATATGTCCTAAGACAATACCTTCGCGCACCATGAAGTGGCATTTCTCCCAATTCAAAGTGAGATTCTTGTCCTTACATCGGGTGAGGACAGCGTCAAGATGCAGCAAACACTCGTTGAAGGAATCGCCGAAGATGGTGAAGTCATCCATGAAAATCTCCAAAAATTTTTCCACCATATCTGAGAAGATACCCATCATACACCGCTGGAAGGTAGCGGGCGCATTGCATAACCCAAAGGGCATGCGACGATATGCAAACGTGCCGAAAGGACAAGTGAAAGTGGTCTTGTCCTGGTCTTTTTCGGCGATGGGAATTTGATTATAGCCGGAGTAGCCATCAAGAAAGCAGTAGTACTCGTGTCCGGCCAATCGTTCAAGCATCTGGTCAATGAAAGGTAGCGGAAAGTGGTCTTTCCGCGTTGCGGCGTTGAGTTTTCTGTAATCAATGCATACTCGCCACCCAGTTTGGGTGCGAGTAGGGATTAACTCGTTCGCCTCATTAGTGATGACCGTGATGCCTGACTTCTTGGGGACAACATGAATGGGGCTAACCCACTGGCTATCAGAGATAGGGTAAATGATACCACTATCTAGACATTTAACGATCTCCTTCTTCACAGCCTCTTTCATGACTGGATTAAGACGTCTTTGTGGATCCCGGGCTGGTTTGGCATCATCCATCAGATGAATGTGATGCTCAACGATCAGGGGACTAATCCCCTTGATGTCCGCCATGGACCAGCCAAAAGCTTTCCTGTTGCTGTGCAAGACCGCGAGAAGGGCTTTCTCTTGCTCGGGAGCTAGAGAAGCCGAAATGATGACAGGGAGGGTCTCGTTCTCACCTAAGTAAGCATACTTAAGGTGAGACGGCAACGGCTTGAGTTCGAGCGTTGGAGGTGAAACGATGGAAGGCAAGACTGGTGCAAAGGTCTCGAACTCAAAGGACTCCAGCAAAGGTTCAAAACGAGTGTAGGCAACCGAGTTGGATGGTTCAGGTAACTCATCCGGAAAGTCGAAGGATTCAAACTCGGGTTGTGCGCAGCTAAGATCGTTCGAGAACGTGAAACACTCGTAGTCGTTGTCGGGCGCAGAAACAGCAGCAGGTTCGAAGAGAAACGCACTAGTGGCGTCAAGATTATCGTGATCAAACAGAAACTCCTCGAATTCACATTCTTCTGGGGTGATCTCCTGGATCGAGCAGACGTCCAGTATATGAGCATTAGGTTCGGCGGGCTGATTCCCCAACCTAAAAATGTTGAGTTCAATCGTCATGTTTCCAAAAGAGAGGTTCATAGAACTGTTAGTTATATGTATGCCCTAGAGGCCAGTATTGTACAGATTATGTATATTATATTGGATGCTTGGACATATATAGAGATGACTTTCTTGCTCGACATGATAGTATGCTATCTGGTTGCCATTTATCTTAACATGTACACTAGTCTCTTTATACTGTCTTATATTACATGTTGGTAAAGCCCTTAGGATTTGTACTTGACTACCTGGGCTATGATGTAGATCATACTAGTGGGGACATGGTAGTCCATAAGTACATCCTTCAAGGTCCCTAGTCGTGGGTATCTCGAGACGGGGCATCGATATACCAGAGTAGACTAGCGTATACGCTTCTCGACCCATGTGATGGGCGATGGATGATCCCATATCCATTGGTGTTTGACATCAGAGATGGTGTACGGGTGCTCAGTGGAGACTGAGTACACTGGACGGACTCGCCGAGAACTCCCAGATGGTATTATACCTCACGTCAGATGGCAGTTCTCAGGTGACACTTGTACAGGTTAGTCTGTAGACCCGAGATCGTCATAGAGTCTTGTGTGATTCCCACTGTGCTTTGATCTCCACCTTACCACGTCCATGAGGGCATGCAAAACGGTGGTCTTTGGGTACAGTCCCGAGTCACATGGAGGCAATGAGCGATAGGAGGGGTTTCGTCTCTCCCGGTATTGGGGGTTGATGTTGCGCTGTGCTCGATTGGCCGTAGCAGGGAAGTCCCTGGCCAGGGCTGATCAGAGATTTGCTGGTAAGTGTTACCAGTAGTTTCTCGACCCGTTACGAGCCTCACATCAGCACGACTTATCGGGTTATTGGGGTCTGACGTATACCACCCCTAGACTTGATATGCGACGTATCAGACGAAGAGACTTGACTGTATGGTAAGTGTTACTGGTCGGATTCGTAGGAGTGTGAGCGGGCTAGCTCGTCGATCTTCTGATCGCTCAATACCCGGGTGGCCGTTACGTTTAGCAGACTGCTTGCGGCTTGTGGGTGCTTGATATGATCATCATCTGCTACCGGCGTATTGACGAGTCTTTAGAGTCCTACACAGAGGTTTCCTGGCTCAAGCGAAACGAAATAGGAGCGCATATGAGATATGTGCGGGACCGAGAATAATGCGTGTATGTGATACCGCATTTCATTCTCGCGATATATGTTTCGATTGGTTATATTCGATATGACCTAGTTATCGAATCATTGATTCGATAAATCGATGCATTGAATACTAGTCGGTTATGTGCGACATGACCGGATCATTGAATCAAATGTTGATTTAATGATTTAATGCATAATTATATATTTGATATATTGCATTGCATTAACTAGTATTGGTTCACTTTAAACGGATTTTTCTCACTTGATGCACATTGTATATGTGATATGCTTTCGTGCACTTCTTTGTATCATGTTTGATGATACTTGATAATGTGGTTAAGTGTAAAGGGTTAAACCATGGTTAAGTGATGATTAGGGTTTTGGTTTATCATTTATTTATTTGTTTATTTATTTAAAAGGATTAAGTTAAGAATGGTGGCTAATTTTGGAGCTATGTTGAAGCTTCATGAAGTTTTGACAAAGTCCACCATCCTTATCTCATCCTTAACCCTAACCACACTTACTAACCTTGGTTTAATCTCTACACTTGACCATGGTCAAGATATGATAAGTATTCATATTAGTTTTATTTTTTAAAATAGAACACTTATCATTCTTGCTTCATCTTCATCTTCTTCTTCTTATTCAAGCTTGCTACAACAATGGCAACTTGAGTTCTAGTGAGATAAATCCAATTCCAAAGTGAACCCACCTCCTATTTCTTCACCCTCTACCTCTTGCCAAGTTGTTTTGGGTGTTTACTTCACAAGTTTCACAAGTTTGTGAAGTCGGAACTTGAGTTTGTGCAACCTCGACGTAGATCGTCTTTGACACAAAGCCGACGACCTATTCCGCTCGCTTTCCCGATGAAGCCGATGATCGAGTCAAGGATTCATGATGGACAGCGAGGACATGACTATGTGGAGCTAAGGAGGCGGAAATCCGGATCTACAAAGGTTGTATATCCGTATCCTAGTAGTTAACAGTTAACTAGCTTTTAGTTTCGCCTAGACATCTAGTCTAAGATCCGAAGTCTAGGGTTTCTCGGCACCAAAAATTTTAATTTGGCATGTTCGATGCCTTGTGAGAACCCACTAGGGTGCCTAGGAACCTTTCACTGGTATCAGAGCCTAGCTAGAGCCTTAGGCGAAGTCCCGACGACGTTTGAAACCCGATCGAACCGAAATCCAAAACCTAAAAATGCTCTCTGGACTTTTTCTAAAAATTCGGATTTTTGTCAATTAAAAATATGTAGAAAATCAAGCAGGGTGTTATTAGAATTACTGTGAAACACGAGGGGCTAATTCCACTTTTCCACCGCGGAAGGGCGGCACATGCTAGGCATGTGCGGCGCTTCCGCGGTCTTACTGTTCCCTTGAATAATTATTTTTGCACAGTAACTCATATAATTCAATGCTGTGTTTTCTGGGATATTTTATTGTGACTTTACAGAAGAGTATTTTGGGGTTGCTTTGGGGATTCGTTTATTCAATCGGGTTATCAAATTTTTGTCTAAGTGTTTTTCCAGATAATTGTAGAATATGTTAAAGAGTTCGACCGGATATAAATTCCCAGGTTTTCCCCTGCCGGAATATCCAAGTGTTGGATTATTGTGTGGTTAAAAGACGTTCTGAGTAGTGCAAGTAACGCGATGGTCCCTCTAGAAGACAACAAACCTTAACTCGATTATGTGACCGTCTTGAACTGCCCTTTGAACCTTCGGGTTTGGGGCAGTACGGCGTGCCACATGTGAGGCGTTGGCTTCACCCTTCTACGGCTGGACCGTTGGTACTGAGGTATGAAGTGAATGTCTTTGAACCTATTTCATGTGTTGATCGGTGTCGGGAAAACTTGGGTGTTCGAATGTTCGATCGGAAAGTTTAATATATTCTATTTATCCGGAATTGGATACAATAATTGGAATTCACAAACAGTTATGAGATAACTGGATGAATGTTATAAATCTAGCAGTTTAGTCCCATATGATATTGAAAAGAGTTTTCGATAATGAGACTAAAATGCGGGATTTATATCTGTTAGGCATGCGATGTCTAAAGAAGTTGCGGATTCCAATTGTTGTAGTTTTACACTTTCTTTTCTGTGACCGTAAGTGTAGTATGTTCATATCGCCGGTTTCGTTGCTATACATCAACGACAATTGGGGTATGCATACTTACTTACGTTGTTGACATGTGATGTTATGTGTTGCTGGATATGTTATATTGGATCGTCGTGTTCGAATAGCCGGGGGTTTTTACGTGAGATGAGTGTTTTTCATTTTCATTCATGTAAAAACTTGTATGTAATATTCTTTTATTCGGGGCACTTCCAGGATGCGGGAGTTGTCACCCTTTGTATATTATTTACTTTTCTGCACTAGGATAGACCCAAGGAGGGGAGCATAAGTAACCGGGTTCTGGGGTCCAGTGGGAGACCAACTCGAGGTGTCGAGTCCGGGTCTCCTAACCCTAGAATTGGCAGGGTTGCTTGCCGCTCTCGTAGGGGTCTAGGGGTGTGGGATTGGCTATTCATCACGACCGTGGAATCCGTGTTTTATACTGGCTCGTATTGAAAACACGGACGTCCTAGTATATCCAATATTTCATATGTTTATTCTGCTGCGATATCTGTGATGTGATTAAGTGATGATATATTATATAGACGTTACTTATGTTTTACACCCGCGCTAGCCCTGCCCTGCTCTGTCGTTAGTTACCTAACCTAACGGTGCACGAGGGGACATCGAGGCGAATGCGGATGGCATAAGTGTACGTCATATCTATCTGTGATGTTTAGGTATTTAAATGATGGGACTTCATTAATGTGATTAATGAAAGATAAGAAACCTAAGATGTTGTAGAATCAGATTTTAAATAAAACAGGTAGCTACAGTTCTTGCTTTGCATAGCGGTATATATGATATACCCCGCACCTCATTCGACGAGGAAAGGACCGAGATCCCTTCACCGGGAGTGACTCCTTTAGCAGTAACCGGCAGATGCTACACACTCGGTTTGCTTTTGACTGCTTTTAAGAGTTTTTTGCTTTGCACAGCGATATATATGATATATCCCGCACCTCATTCGACGAGGAAAGGACCGAGATCCCTTCACCGGGAGTGACTCCTTTAGCAAAACTAGAAAAGCCTCAAAATCACTCCATTTCAAAACATCATTTGATTCTACAACGATATCAAGTTCATTACGCTCATGGATTTTATGAAAACCTGCATAGCCCTCCGTCATTTCAGATAAATCCTACTTAGTATTCGTGCTACGTTTGTTGACCTCCGTCAAGGCGTAGTGTGCGGTAGCTAACTAGTATTTGTCTGCTTATGCATATGATGCAGATTGGATTAGGGTAGTCGTACGACCTTGTTGACCTCCGTCAAGGGTCGTGCGGGTGGGTTTGATTCAATCAAGAAATGACGGGTTGAACTTGACTTGCACCCTGTGGTTTGTTGACCTCCGTCAAGGTCATAGGGTGCTTGGGGCAAAATATTATCGGGAATTTCAAGTGTTGAAATTTGCAATGAGATTGCATACCTTCTATGAGATAGTTGGATCCCGATACCCACTGTGAGTAAGAGTTACTCCTGGGAGAGTTTTACACAGTGCAATTAGCCGATCAAGTAGGTGTCTAGAAAGGTGTTAACGAGGTTACGCCTCTGGGAAAACGAGGTTTACAGTAATTAGGTTCATGCGAAAGCACGGGGGACCTCCCTCAAAGTACCGACACTGGCCTGGCTGAAAGATTGGCGAACTTGTAGTGTGTAATTAATCCCGGCTAGTCTTTCCTTTTAGGGTTTGGAGGAAGATTTGATAAAAAGCAGTGGGAGCCATCCTGATTAGATAAGATAATAACCAATCTGATCTTGCACGAGCATACGCTAAAGTGTTTTCTTCTCTCTCTCTCCAGGTAGCGACCATTTCATGCCTTAATAAAGATAATAATATGGATGTATTGACCGAACCCGCATGTTATACTGTGCTGGGGAACGTTGGTTCCGTTCTTTCCTGTAAGAGTTATAGGAATGAACAGGATATAGGGGAATACCAGGATTCCCATGCCACCCGAATGAAGAAAGAACATGATGATGCATTTTCTTCGGGTGTGTTCGTTACTGAGAACTGCTTCTCCATTTGCTCTACGTCCTGGGTATTGGATACCGGGTCAGGATCCCATATATGTAATCAGTTACATGGGCTTAGGAAAGGTAGAGAACTTGGAGAAGGTGATAAAGACATTAGAGTCGGAAATGGTGCAATTGTTGCAGCTAAGACTGTCGGGGATTATCACCTTGTATTACCAACTGGTAATACATTGGTTCTGAACGAATGCTATTACATGCCGAACCTGATATGCAACATTATATCGGTTTCTTTATTAAGTAAAGAGGGATATAATTTTGTATTACAGGACAATGTTATGAACATTTTTCATAACCAAAAGTTGGTTGGATCAGGCACGTTGTGCAATGGCATTTATGTTCTAAACCAATCAACAGTCCTGAGCATAACAAACACACACAAGAGGAAGAGTTCTGAACTCAACGAATCCTTCTTGTGGCATTGTAGACTGGGTCACATCAATGCGACACGACTAGCTAAGTTGCATAAGGATGGATATTTAAATCCGTTTGAATTTTCATCCTATGACACTTGCCAGTCATGTCTCAAAGGCAAGATGACCAAGACTCCGTTTACGGGACACGGAGAAAGAGTTACCGAACTCTTAGGACTAATACACAGTGATGTATGCGGTCCCATGTCTACACATGCCAGGGATGGTTCTTCGTACTTCATTACATTCACTGACGATCTCTCTAGATTGGGATATGTGTTCCTGATGAAACACAAATCAGAAGCTTTTGAGAAATTTAGAGAATATAAACAAGAAGTTGAGAACCAAATCGGAAAAAGTATTAAAATCCTTCGATCTGATCGAGGAGGTGAATACTTGAGCATTGAATTCCTGGACTTTTCTAAAAGAGAATGGGATTCTCTCTCAGCTAACTCCTCCATATACACCACAGCACAACGGTGTATCGGAGCGGAGAAACCGCACCCTATTAGATATGGTGCGCTCTATGATGAGTGTAGCTGAGTTGCCTATTTCCTTCTGGGGATATGCACTGGAAACAGCAGCATACCTACTGAACAGGGTTCCCACCAAATCTGTGCCTACCACACCATATGAGATATGGGAAGGGAAGAGACCATATCTTAATTTTATAAAGATATGGGGTTGCCCGGCCTATGTCAAAAGACAAAAACCGGACAAACTCGAGGCAAGATCTGTTTTGTGTAAGTTTGTTGGATATCCCAAACATTCGCGAGGGTATATCTTCTACCACAGTGAGGAACAAAGAGTATTTGTTGCTCAACATGCCACCTTTTTAGAAAAGGAATTTCTTGAAAAAGAAATTAGTGGTCATGAGGTTGAACTGGAAGAGGTTCCAGCTGCAGAAGCTACAACAGAAGATCTGGTGGAACCAGAGGATTCCGTAGTTCCCGATGAACCCCAGCCACTCCGCCGATCTAGTAGGGTTCCTCGCCAACCTGAGAGATACTATGGTTTTCTCATTGATGGTGGCAGTGAGGATTGCATCATGGAGGATGATGACCCAACTAGCTTCGAGCAGGCCATCACGAGTGGGGACTCAGTGAAATGGCTGGATGCTATGCGGTCCGAGATGGAATCCATGTACACCAACAAAGTATGGACTTTGGAAGTTGCTCCTGAAGGGGTAAAACCCATTGGGAGCAAGTGGATCTTCAAGAAGAAACTTGGTGTAGATGGGAAAGTGGAGACTTTCAAAGCTAGACTTGTAGCAAAGGGTTTTCGTCAAAGACCAGGTGTGGACTATGACGAGACCTTTTCTCCAGTGGCTATGCTTAAATCCATCCGAATCATGCTTGCCATAGCTGCCTTTCATGACTACGAAATCTGGCAAATGGATGTTAAGACCGCCTTTCTAAATGGTGATTTAGAAGAGTGCGTGTACATGACTCAGCCAGAGGGCTTCGTAGACAGTGGGAGCAGCGGGAAGGTGTGCAAGCTGCTTAAATCCATTTATGGATTAAAGCAAGCATCGCGGAGTTGGAACATCTGCTTTGACGTCGTTATCAAAGAGTTTGATTTCGTCAAAAATCCAGATGAACCTTGTATCTACAAGAAGGTGGCAGAAAGTAAAGTTGTCTTCCTCGTATTGTACGTGGACGACATACTCTTGATAGGAAATGATATTCCTATGCTGCAATCGGTCAAGCTCTTCTTATCACAAAGATTCTCAATGAAAGATCTTGGTGATGCCTCCTGCATATTGGGAATTAGGATCTATAGAGATAGATCCAAACGGATTTTGGGATTGTCCCAATCCAGGTACATTGACACCATACTAAAGAGGTTTAGTATGGAAGAGTCCAAGCGTGGGAACATGCCCACGATCTCTGGAGTCACTCTCTCCAAAGAGATGTCTCCCAAGACTGATTTGGAGAGAGCTCGCATGCAAGGGATACCCTATGCTTCGGCAGTAGGCTCTATCATGTATCCGATGCTATGTACCAGACCCGATGTAGCATACTCACTAAGTGTAGTGAGCAGGTATCAAGCTGATCCTGGAGAGAGTCACTGGACAGCTGTGAAGAGCATTCTCAAGTACTTGCGAAGGACTAGAGATATGTTCTTGGTGTATGGTAACGGAGAACTCCAAGTGGAGTCCTTTACCGATTCCAGCTTCCAGAGTGATAAAGACGACTCTAAGTCGCAGTCGGGTTTTGTCTTTACCCTTTACGGAGGGGCGGTTAGCTGGAAGAGTTCCAAGCAGGAAACCGTGGCAGACTCGACGATGGAGGCTGAATACATCGCTGCCAACGATGCTGCTAAAGAAGCTGTTTGGATCAAGAAGTTCATTACTGAACTTGGAGTGGTTCCATCCATTGAGCATCCAATACCTTTGTATTGCGATAACAATGGAGCGGTGGCTTTGGCCAAGGAACCCAGGTCCCATCAGCGGTCCAGGCATATTCTGAGGCGGTATCACCTGATCCGGGAGATAGTTGATCGCCGGGAGATCGAGGTCAGGAGAGTTGACACAAAGAACAACACGGCGGATCCACTCACGAAGGCCATTCCCCAGATACAGTTTGAGAGACTCTTCGGGATGCTCGGTATGAGATACTACAGCAGCTGGTCCTAGTGCAAGTGGGAGATTGTTAGTTGTATGTATGCCCTAGAGGCCAGTATTGTACAGATTATGTATATTATATTGGATGCTTGGACATATATAGAGATGACTTTCTTGCTCGACATGATAGTATGCTATCTGGTTTCCATTTATCTTAACATGTACACTAGTCTCTTTATACTGTCTTATAGTTACATGTTGGTAAAGCCCTTAGGATTTGTACTTGACTACCTGGGCTATGATGCAGATCATACTAGTGGGGACATGGTAGTCCATAAGTACATCCTTCAAGGTCCCTAGTCGTGGGTATCTCGAGACGGGGCATCGATATACCAGAGTAGACTAGCGTATACGCTTCTCGACCCATGTGATGGGCGATGGATGATCCCATATCCATTGGTGTTTGACATCAGAGATGGTGTACGGGTGCTCAGTGGAGACTGAGTACACTGGACGGACTCGCCGAGAACTCCCAGATGGTATTATACCTCACGTCAGATGGCAGTTCTCCGGTGACACTTGTACAGGTTAGTCTGTAGACCCGAGATCGTCATAGAGTCTTGTGTGATTCCCACTGTGCTTTGATCTCCACCTTACCACGTCCATGAGGGCGTGCAAAACGGTGGTCTTTGGGTACAGTCCCGAGTCACATGGAGGCAATGAGCGATAGGAGGGGTTTCGTCTCTCCCGGTATTGGGGGTTGATGTTGCGCTGTGCTCGATTGGCCGTAGCAGGGAAGTCCCTGGCCAGGGCTGATCAGAGATTTGCTGGTAAGTGTTACCAGTAGTTTCTCGACCCGTTACGAGCCTCACATCAGCACGACTTATCGGGTTATTGGGGTCTGACGTATACCACCCCTAGACTTGATATGCGACGTATCAGACGAAGAGACTTGACTGTATGGTAAGTGTTACTGGTCGGATTCGCAGGAGTGTGAGCGGGCTAGCTCGTCGATCTTCTGATCGCTCAATACCCGGGTGGCCGTTACGTTTAGCAGACCGCTTGCGGCTTGTGGGTGCTTGATATGATCATCATCTGCTACCGGCGTATTGACGAGTCTTTAGAGTCCTACACAGAGGTTTCCTGGCTCAAGCGAAACGAAATAGGAGCGCATATGAGATATGTGCGGGACCGAGAATAATGCGTGTATGTGATACCGCATTTCATTCTCGCGATATATGTTTCGATTGGTTATATTCGATATGACCTAGTTATCGAATCATTGATTCGATAAATCGATGCATTGAATACTAGTCGGTTATGTGCGACATGACCGGATCATTGAATCAAATGTTGATTTAATGATTTAATGCATAATTATATATTTGATATATTGCATTGCATTAACTAGTATTGGTTCACTTTAAACGGATTTTTCTCACTTGATGCACATTGTATATGTGATATGCTTTCGTGCACTTCTTTGTATAATGTTTGATGATACTTGATAATGTGGTTAAGTGTAAAGGGTTAAACCATGGTTAAGTGATGATTAGGGTTTTGGTTTATCATTTATTTATTTGTTTATTTATTTAAAAGGATTAAGTTAAGAATGGTGGCTAATTTTGGAGCTATGTTGAAGCTTCACGAAGCTTTGACAAAGTCCACCATCCTTATCTCATCCTTAACCCTAACCACACTTACTAACCTTGGTTTAATCTCTACACTTGACCATGGTCAAGATATGATAAGTATTCATATTAGTTTTATTTTTTAAAATAGAACACTTATCATTCTTGCTTCATCTTCATCTTCTTCTTCTTCTTCAAGCTTGCTACAACAATGGCAACTTGAGTTCTAGTGAGATAAATCCAATTCCAAAGTGAACCCACCTCCTATTTCTTCACCCTCTACCTCTTGCCAAGTTGTTTTGGGTGTTTACTTCACAAGTTTCATAAGTTTGTGAAGTCGGAACTTGAGTTTGTGCAACCTCGACGTAGATCGTCTTTGACACAAAGCCGACGACCTATTCCGCTCGCTTTCCCGATGAAGCCGATGATCGAGTCAAGGATTCATGATGGACAGCGAGGACATGACTACGTGGAGCTAAGGAGGCGGAAATCCGGATCTACAAAGGTTGTATATCCGTATCCTAGTAGTTAACAGTTAACTAGCTTTTAGTTTCGCCTAGACATCTAGTCTAAGATCCGAAGTCTAGGGTTTCTCGGCACCAAAAATTTTAATTTGGCATGTTCGATGCCTTGTGAGAACCCACTAGGGTGCCTAGGAACCTTTCAAGAACCATTGCGACAATTGATCACATCATTTGAGGTTGCGAGAAATGGGCGACCGAGTATCACCGGAATTTGATTCCGGGGGTTAGCTACAGGCTGTGTGTCTAATACAATGAAGTCAACGGGGAATATGAAGCCCCCGACTTTGATTAACACATCCTCTAGCTCACCCCTAGGGTAGGTGATCGATCGGTCGGCCATTTGGAGAGTGCAGTGCGTGGGTTTCAGCTCTCCGACGCCTAATTGCTCTTATACTGAATACGGAAGCAGGTTAACACTGGCACCAAGATCTAATAGTGCGCGGTTGATGTTCTTATCCCCAATAGTAATTGAAATCGTAGGACAGCCAGGGTCCTTCCGTTTTTGTGGTAAAGATTGGGTAAGGGCATCACTCACAGCACTAGCCAAGAAAACTTTCTTGGGTACCTGAGACTTCCACTTTTTCGTGCACAAGTCCTTTAAGATTTTCGCGTAAGACGGGACTTGTTGGACAGCATCTAAAAGAGAATTGTTAATGTTAACCTGCTTAAATAACTCCAGAATCTTCTCCATTTGAGGATTTTGTTTATTAGACTTCAACCGGTTTGGAAATGGAACATTTTGAAAATTGGTTGAGTCTAATGCTGGAGGAGGAGATTGTGGAGTTGGAACGGATCCCAGAATAGGTGTCTTCGTGGAGTGAGAAGTGGGTCCGTTCAGAGCAGAAGAAGAGGGAGGGGAGCCTTGTGAAGAACGGAGAATAGGCTCAGAAGACGAAGAAGAAGAAGAAGAAGAAGAAGCGGCCGGGGTGTCATCGTTGATCCGTTTGCCAATGTTGTTTTGCAGCATCCTCCCCGATCTCAGTGTGGTCACGGCACTCACATTATGGTTTTGTTGTTCAAGAGCAACATGTGCATTATGTGGGTGACCGGGATTTGGAAGTGGCTGGGACGGGAGCTTCCCCTTTTCTCGCTCGCTTAAGGCCGCGTTCAGCTGTGCAATCTGGGCCTCGATGGTCTTGATGCTTTGCCCGTGTGCGACAGTGTGTTGCACTAAAGATTGAATGGAAGACTGGATGTTGGCGGTGGATTGAGTCGATTGTTTAACAAACGCCTCCAGACTTCATTCGAGCGAGGAAACCTTATCGTTGTTTGACGGAACAAAGTTGTTTGGTGGAAAAGAATTGTTGGGTGCAAAGTTGTTCGTCTGATTTTGGAAAGGTTGGGGTTGGAAGGGCTGCTGATATTGATGTTGAGTTTGTGGTTGCGCTTGTTGTTGCGGCGGAGGGGCCCTTTGGAAATTGTTGCCCTGGAATTGATTCTGATTCTGATTCCAGGCGAAATTGGGGTGGTTACTCCAACCGGGATTGTAGGTGGAAGAGTATGGATCATTCCTCGGTCTTTGCTGGAAGGCAGCATTAACCTGATCCTGTCCTTGCGAGGGTGGATTGTAAGGACACTCTTCGGTCAAGTGAGAAGGATCGGAACAACAAGCCCAGATGGTACGAAGGGGAAGAACAGGGGCAGGGGCAGGAGAAGAAAATTTGCTCTCTATCGCTTCAAGCTTCCTTGTTATTGCAGCCATTTCAGCTTTCATCGCAATAGAGACATCAAGTTGGTGAATTCCTACCCTAGACTGACCGGTGGAGGTAGAAGAAGAAGTCGTCGGTCTGGTGCTCTCCCACTGTAGCGTTTGCTCCGCAAGGTCGTCAAAGAACTGCCACGCTTCCTCGTCAGATTTGGATAGGAAGTGGCCCTGACAGATGGTTTCCAACAACTGCTTCGTTGCTGGGTTCAGTCCCTCGTATAAGGTTTGGCAAAGTTGCCATTTCTCTATACCGTGGTGAGGACACTGAACAAGAAGGTCTTTGTATCGGTCAAAGCACTTCCAGAAGGGTTCAGAAGGAAGCTGGGAGAATTGGTTGATTTCATTTCGAATCCTTGCGGTTTTATGATTCGGATAGAATTTTTTCAGAAACGCTTTAACAAACTCGTCCCAGCTGGTGATTGAGTGGGAAGCGGTGCTATACAACCATTTTTTAGCAAGATCGCATAAAGTGAACGGAATGACCCGTAGACGTATAGCATCGTCCGACAGCTGGGTGGTTTTCATCATGGCACAGACGTTTTGAAATTTGTTGATGAAGATATAGGCATCTTCAGATTCAAGCCCATGAAAACGTGGAAGCATGTTGATGAAGTGGGGCTTAATTTCAAAGTTGTCCCCATTGGCCGGAGGAAGAGAAAGGCAGGTGGGAAGTGCAGAACGGGTGGGATAGAAACGATCCTGGAGCGCGATTCGCTGCGGCGCTACAACAGGCGGTGGTGGTGGGATATTGGTCTCCGTAGGAGGTGGAGCCAATCCAGGGGTGGTCAAAGAGATGTTCGGATTAAATCCTGACATCGCGGAAGAAGAGGTTGGTGAAGGTGAAGGTGAAGATGTATGAACAGAATTCCGGTCAACGTCGGAGTTGGCCGGCAAAGGAAGGGGTGAAAGAGGAGTGGACAGAGTATCGACTTCGGAGTCGATCGCATAGTCGGTAGCGACTAACGTAACGCGGACTAGACGGGCGCTAGTGTCCCGAGTCCAAGCGGACATACACTAAACGAGTTTAATATAGTCAAAGCGGTGAAGGTGAGGGTAAGAAAACGTCAATGGAGAAAGGCGATGGGTGGTGGGTGAAAATGGATTTGGCGACAAAGGGCAAGTTTTTATAAAAGTTTTTGATTTTTTCTTTTTTTTTTTGTATTTTTTTTTTGTAGAAAGAGATTTACAGAAATATGTACGGATATACGGCTTAAGCAATCACAAACAAGATATGCACAATCAAACCTAGATCTAGGGTAACCTAGGTCTACTAGACCTGCTCCTGAACTTGATTGTCGAAGTTAAACAGTGCCGAGAAACGGGCTTAAAAATACACTGATCACGAGGCCAGGTAAGTGCAGAGATAAGGGGAGGTTGTCCAACGCTTTCGCGAAGTTCCTTAATTAAATAACCCTTTCTCTTTCGGCGGTTGCGCCTTTAACACTTTCCTAGACACCCCGTAAACAATATACCGTTAAGCGAGGTTCTAAACACGGTTTATCTTCTCCTAATGAGCGCGAAGTCCTTAGGGCTGAAGTCTAGTATTTTTTAATTTACAATGGACAATGCATATGCTTTAGTGATTTTTGGGGTCCTGGGAAGGGTGATGAAATCCCCACCCAATCTGGATTGGTTTCAAGCCCCTTAAGTCCGTATTAAAGAATGCAAAGCGGTAACAAATCAACTGCAAACAATTTTTTATTTTGCGGCGCAAAGAATCCTGCACAAGAACAGTTTATTGGAAGGGGAGAAGAATTTGCGCAAAGAAATCTACAGAAAACACAATTTATTGGAGTCCAGAGGAGTGGGAGAGAGGAGAGAGACTTACAGAGAGAGTTTGGCAGCCCAAAGGCCACCATGTGGCCGCGGATCCGCGGCCTAAGCCTCCTTATGCCGCGGTTCCGCGGCAGGAACAGTGAGATGGGTCTTCAATTTTGGTGCAGGTGCTGTTCTAGGTCTCCTCTTCTTGTCTGGATGTACTGAATTTTTATTTACTCACTGTAACTGCTCCAGATTTTTTAGTAGACCGGATGCTTCATTTTGTCCGTCGCGGTGTAGCCGCGAAATGTGGGTCTATCTTCCCACGTCTTTGGCACTGTACTTGAACTCCGTATTTTCAACGTCTTGGCCACTGAACTCGAACTTTGTATTTTCCTGCACACTTGCACAAAAGCTAATCAAAAATAACAAGATGGTTTCTTTTACAAAGTATATTTTTTTTGTTGTTTTTCGGTTGTTTTTATATTCACAAATTAACCCGAAATTACACAAGGAAATAAACTACCGTCTCCCCGGCAACGGCGCCATTTGATTGTTAGCGATTCTGCGTGTTCAAGTTTTAATACCGCAATCAAGACGGTTTCGCTTGTAGCTAGCCGGTTGAGTACGGGTCGTCCGCAGGGAGATGGGAGTCTTTTTCTATGTGTTTTAACGAGTTAAGTCCGAGAGTTCAGATTTGTTTGTGATTATCTAAGTGTTAAGTTGATGTTTTAAAGAGAGCTTGTTAGGGTTAGGATTAGGTTAGTTTGAGTTAGGAGTCTCCACATCTTTCGTTGCCCCTCTTAATATCGGTGTTACGGTAATCGGCAACAACGGGGATTAGCACGACTAGGAAGGAACTTGCGAGTATAAGCTAGGCTTTCCAACGCATAAGTCCTTCCTTTTGGTGCTTGTCCGTCCGTTCTTGGCTCTTAGCCATAACCTCCGGTTAATTCAACCACAACCGGTCTCACTACGGAATCACCGCTATCATGTAGGATAGTGTGCCGTAAGGAGCGGATTGTGGTTCAATTAACGGGAGTCGATTTAAGCTGTTGGGCAAGGAAAGAGTGAGAGAGATTTCCTTCTCTCAAACTTCCCTTATCCTACCCTAACAAGTATGAACTACTCACACATCATGATACGGAAAAATAAAACAAAACAAAAGAGGAAGATAGAAAGAAAGAGATTAGAAGAATACGACTGGCTATTTGCGACCTCACCTTGGCGAGGATCGAGCGTAAGCATCATTGTCGTATTAAGGATAAAGAAAAAGAGAAGAAAGAAACAACAAGAAAATAACAACAACTACTTAACGAAAAGATTACAACAATTAACAAGATAAATAGACAAGAATGATAATAAATGGTTCTTCTTTATTCATCACTCTTCACTCACAAGCTCACTACAAGTTTCAATGGAGAAGAGGTGAGAAGAGGAAGAAGAAACACAACTAATCCTAGCAAAATGAAAATACAAGAATGGACCCTTTCCTTCACAAAGTTCTGGGCTATTTATAGGCTGGAGAATGGAAATCTAGGGCAACCACCAGAACACATATGAAATGACCAAAACACCCCCCAAAGCCCATACTCTGACTCCACAGTATGGCCGCGGATCCGCGGCCTAAGCCTCCCTATGCCGCGGATCCGCGGCAATCTGGTGGAGTTAGGGCATGGGATTTTTTGTGCTTTCCTGGTTTGCTGTGTACTTTATTCTGGCATATGTATTTTCTCAAATTGTCTTCACGATTTTTCCAGAATTTCTGTTGAGGGAAAGGTGGACTTTTGTGGATGTTTTTGTCATGATTGCCTCGAGCTCCGCGTTGATTTCTTGGATCTTGTGCTGCCATTGAGCCTTGTGCATGAAAACGACATTGATTTGACATTTTGTCTTCCTAAACTGGTATCTGGCAACATACGGATGAAGAGCGGAGACCGTGTTTTATCTGTGGTTGGCAGGAACCCGGATTTTGTCGTGTTTTCCATGAATTTTACCGTTTTAGAACCGAGAACCTGTATCCTGCAATGGACTAGCAAACACGGCTCAAGAGTATCTACGGATATGCAATGTGATAAAAATTGGGCGGTATGAAAATGCAAAAAACTGATATGAACAGATACCCAACGGCGAAGATCAACACAAATGATAACGAAAAAAGCAAGACATTAACCTCCCAAGCGAACATATAACCCATCGCTCTAAGTCTTGCAACCACAAGTCTGTCTAAGTCTTACTACTTATACAAATACTAGTTTTGATTGATGGAGTTGACTAGATACAATAGGAATAATAATACAAGAGTATTACGATCCGATATGTGCCACCTGCCAAAGCAATTCACCCGAATGCAAGCTGTGTGCCAACGATGCCGCTACCGATCCATGCGGTCAACATGCAAGAATTTTGGCACAACGGGGGCGAGTTACCAACTCATGAGTAGAAAATATCATCTGGTAGAAATTGAATAAACAACTATTCCTAGCTCAACTATATAATAAAGGCAATACTATGATATCTAGGATGACCGTATCTGCATATGTGCCAACAATATAATCAATGCTTGTAAGAATGTGGATAACATCTACGTGTCCATATATAACATAACAACATCATGAATGTAAATATCATGAAAGCATATGCATGTAAATATAAGGATATCAATCAGCGTGTGCCCGTCAACGACACATCAAAATTATGGAACCTGAGTGTCCAACATCGACACTCGAAACATCATAAAACCCATGTCCAACATCGACACGTAAATCCTTATATCTCGCGCTCCGTCGGTCCGGATTGGCCTACGGGCTTCGTCGGTCCGGATCGACCCATATCATCTCACGACTCCGGTCAGTATCCTCTGGATAACCGCCGAGCCCAAATACTATCACCGGTTGGTAGTAGTCCCTCTTCCAGGCTCATCGTCTACTGCACAACATACCTTTCTTGTCCCGGGGTACCATACCGGGTCCACCATGTACCCGCAATCCGTCTCATACAGCTCCTCGAATCGGGTATCACATAACTCATAACCGAGAAACACATGGTGGACGTCTCGAAATATCATATCAAGAGAAACCGGGTCTTTAAAATAATACATAATTTTCTTTAAAATATAACCACGGTTCTCAAATCCAGAATCTCTTGAAAACAGCATCTCAATGCGTATAATCATAAAGCATGATGTATGCAAACATAGAACAGAAATGTGCGCATGTTAAGTATATCATGCGACATAGCATAATGATGTGAGCATAACAATATATCATAGCATGATGTAGAAATTTTACTGTGTAAATGACATAGCAATTATCGATGATGAAAGTGTGTGAGCTTGCAATCTCTATAAGTGTAACATACGCATCATCGATAATTGTGTAGGTGTACTAGCACAGGTATATGTAATGCAATGAGAAAACATGAACGTAACATAAAGTACATTGTAAGCGAAATGCTATAAGGTATACGTATCTATAATATATCCGAGTCGATGAATCTATCAATCGGCATCCAGCCTCACAACATCACATACGGTATAATACCTCGTACGACATCCTCTAGTCAAGGGTATGGATCAATCACCAGATAAAACTCATCACGTACGGTAAGTCATCGTACGACGGAATTAAACAATTAAGGATTCTATCAACCTATATGACATTGAGGGTCCGGACCTAACGTCTCATACGGAATATCACTCATTATTCACATCATTATCCATATATATACTTTTCTCTTAGGTCACATCCATATCAATCGCATATCGTGGGACCGACAATAGTATCAATTATCTCATATCGACTCGTATCCATATAACGACATATCAAACCAAGTCATCATATCACATCGTATACTCTTTGCATCACATCAATATCTCACATCAATCATTTTATAAGTCTCATGTCGTATTTATCGACCTCATTACATGCCACTATAATCTCATACTTATTCTCTTGCAACTACATATGTATATATCGTGATTCACATCCTTATATATCAATTCGAGACATCCTTATATATCAATTCGAGACATTCTTATATATCATATCATTTCATACCAAACCATAAAATATAACATTAAGTCATGGCATATCTCGTCACCAAACTATAAATCACATATTAATGTTTGCGGGGGAGCTATACGCCATACACCTTACTTCCCCCATAGATATAAATCTACTCACCTGCAGAACTCTTTGTTCAGCCTTAGTCGATGTGCTTCGTCGTCTCGGAATCCAGGAGAAGGTACCTACAATCAATACACAATTGCAATACTATTAAAATCATTTCCGGAAAACCAATACGGCACACGGTACGCTCATAGGTTAGAACCTGTAGCCTACGCATGCAAAAACAACCAATTAACCCTCGTCGTTGACGTACAAACATCCAACGACCCAATACAATATCAAATATCAAATCCCAAATTCATAAACCACAAATACCATGTTCAGCAACCTAGGAAATCACTCCTAGATTTCATCTCAGGTCTATTGGGACTAAACAAGCAAGTTCAGGGGATAGGTTATAGGGTAATCAAGCTACAGCCCAAAACTCAACCCCACCTATAGTAATCCGGGGACGATGCCTAAATGTCCGATCTTGCCATCCGTACCGGGGAATTGGCATATCGTGTTTTGGTGGTGGTCTTCTAGTGGTGTACCTAGGTCACTGGACTTGCTAGATTTTTTTTAAAACTACCCCAGATAGCTCCAGATTCCCTGTAGGTTATCAAACATCACAAAACCGACACGGGGAAGTTTCTAAGTTCGTATTCTGGGTTCTATTCTCTGTTCTATGCCATAAAATCAACACTAGGGTCTTGTAAACAGCCAGTAAACCTCACAAGTCCACACAATCACCTAAACCCTCTCTTGGAATTCCAAACATCACTAATCAACAACGATTTAAGTCTAAACTAACAATAGGATAAATTAAACATAATAACTTAACTTGGGTCTAGAATTATACCTCAATTGGAAACTCTAGGATTTTCTTGAGTGGCTCAAAGTCTTCAAAATCCAACTTTGAAAGGTCCAATGGGTTTGTAGAGAGGTGGGGATCACTTTTAATGAAGGAAGTATAGGGTTTTAGCAAAGTTTTGGAGATGATAAATGAGGGTAGAAGTGAGGGGAGCTTGAAGAGGAAGAAGATGGAGGAAAATAATGGAGGTGAGGAAATGAGGCAGCCCTTTATCTCTCTCTCTCTCTCTCTCTCTACCTCACTCTCTCTCTTATGGCCACTCTCTCAATTATCTTCTTTTGTCTTTTAACTTCCCTTTTCTTTTCTCACAATAAAAACATAATACCATTAACACAAAAAAAACTATATGCAACAAAATGCAACATGTCATGGTGCACTAATCATGAAAAATGTAGAAACACGGATTTGGCTTAATCGCGATTAGTAGTGCACTAATCAATTTTTATTTAAACTGCATATTATTAATTATAAAAATGCCAAATCCAATTAATATATTTTTAAATGAATATATCATTTTAATCTCCAATTATTTCCTAAATATTGGGATATATATTTTTATACCATTTTACGAAAACCCCAAATTCGCAAATCGGATAGTTTTTCGCGAAATATATTATTTTAATATTAAATTCCAAAAATAATATTTTATATTTTCTGAAATGTTACAGAAAACGAGGTTTATTTTAATTAGGTCTGTGCGAAAGCACGGGGAACCTCCTTTAAAGTACCGATACTTGCCTGGCCGAAAGATTGGCGAGCTTGTAGGGTGTAATTAATCCCGGATAGTCTTACCTTTTAGGGTTTGAAGGAAGATATGATAAAAACAGTGGGAGCCATCCTTATTAGATAAAATTATAACCAATCTGATCTTGCAAGAGCATACGCAGAGTGCATTCTTCTCTCTCTCCTGGTAGCGACCGTAACATGCCTTAATCAAGATAATAATATTGATGCATTGACCGAACCTGCTTATTATACTGAGCTAGTGAATGTAGGTTCCGCTCTATCTTATAATTGTTATAAGTCCGAGCAGGAAATAGGGGATTATCCGGATTTCCATGCAACCCAGTTGAGGAATAAGCATGTTGATGCATATTCTTCGGGTGTGTTCATTACCAAGAACTGTTTCTCAGTGTCCTCTATGTCCTAGGTATGAGATACTGGATTAGGATCCCACATATGTAATCTGTTACATGGGTTACAGAAAGGTAGAGAACTGGGATAGGGTGATATACTCTAAGTGTTAGTGAATGGTGAATTGTTGCAGCCAAATCAGTTGGCAGATATCACCTTGTATTACCAAATGATAAATACATTGATTCTGAACAAATGTTATTACATGCCGAACCTGATATACAACATTACATCAGATTTCTTTATTAAGTTAAAGAAGGATATAATTTTGTATTGCATGATGATATTGTGAACATTTTTCTTAATCAAGAGTTGATTGGATAAGGCACGTTATGTAATGGCATAAACGTTCTAAATCAAACCACAGTTCAAAGTAATTAAAATACACACAAGAGTAGTAGTTCAGAAATGAACGAATCCTTCTTGTGGCATTGTAGATTAGGTCATATCAATCCGACATGACTAGTTAAGTTACATAAGGATGAATATTTGAATCTGTTCGAATTTTGAACTTATGAAAATTGCCAGTTTTGTCTCAAAGGTAAGATGACCAATACTCCGTTTACTGGAAACAGAGAAAGAGTTATTGAACTCTTGGGACAGATACATGATGATGTATACGGTCCTATATCTACAAATGCCAGGGTAGGTTCTTTGCACTTCATTACATTCATCGACGATCTCTTAAGATTCGGACATGTATTCCTGTTGAAACACGAGTCTGAAACTTTTGAGAAATTAAAGGAATATAGGCTTGAAGTTAAGAACAAGACGGGTAGAAATATTAAAGTCTTTCGATGTGATCGAGGAGGAGAATACTTGGGCATGGAGTTCCAGGATTATTTAAAAGAGAATAGGATTCTCTCTCAGCTTACTTCTTCGAGTACACCACAGCACAACGGTGTATAAGGGCGTAGGTATCGCGCCCTATGTGATATGGCGCGCTTTATGATGAGTACTGCTGAGTTACCTATTTCCTTTTGGAGTTATGCATTTGAGAAGTTGCATACCTATTGAATGGGGTTCCATCCAAATCAATGCCTACCACTCCATATGAGATATGGAATAGGAAGAGACCATGTCTTAAACGAGTTAAGATATAGGGTTGTCCGGCCTACGTTGAAAAGCAAAATCCGGACAAACTCGAGGTAAGTTCAGTTCTGTATAAGTTTGTTGGATATCCCAAACATCTGCGAGGGTATATCTTCTACCTAACTGAGGAGCAAAAGGTGTTTTGTGTAGGGATTCTCTAGCAACATCCTAGGCTTTGGGTTGCATCACACATGCTATAAAAAAATTTTAGGGGGTGCTAAATAATACCAACCATGAATCGAACTAGAAAATTAGGGCAACAACATCAAGTATCACATACTAATAAGTGTCTAACACTAAGAGGTAGGTAATACAACCTTTGTAGACCTCCTCTTGTGACTCCTTGGATCAACTAGGGTTTGAACCGTCGCTTGAATCATTCCAATTCCACGATGATCCAACACGAAGTCCCTTTGCTCAAGATCCTAGCTTCACTTGATCTTTGAAGAAGTGGAGCAAACAACCTACACTAGTGGGATAAACTAATATAGATTGGTGATGTGGGATTGGATCTCACTCAAAAACCTTTTCTTTTTATGTTCTTCACTCACTTTTGAAACCCTAGAGAGCTTGAAGGGGGGAAAAAAGAAGGAGAGAGGCTTAACTTGACTCAAGTGAGAATAATATGAACATAATCCAAAGAGAGTGAGAAATTATGTCATCCTTAACCATTGTTATAAAATATCTAGATATTTTGAGACTTGAGTTTAAGCAAAACCATGGGCTACAAACCCATGGGCAATAAAACCATGGTATTGACTTCGGTCAACACAAGAGAAGAGAGTTGAATAGTCAACCATGATTTTATTCCCAATTTGCTTTTCTCAAATAATCAAAATATATAAATATGTTACCATGTGAGTCTTGCATTGCCACCACTAATGTATCATCATCCATGACACATGTATGCTTGCATGTGTGCATCCATATCATCATATCCATACACCCATGCATGAATTATAAAGAAATAGGTTTTAATAAATGAGCTAATGGACTTAATATTAAATAAACATTTGATTTAATAACCCGGTCATATCGCATACGATCCGTCTAATAGTAAACGCCCAATTAAAATACGGCATCAAATACACGCATTTAATCGATTCTCCCGCGCATTTCTCATATGCACCCCTCATCTTTTCGCCTGAGCTAGGAGACCCATTTGTGGGACTCTAAGACTCGTTAATACGCAAGCAGTAGGCAGTGATCATATCACATACCTACAAACCTTCAGTGGCATAAGCTGTACGTAACGGCTCCCAGGTATTGAGCGATCAGAAAAAACACAAGCGAACCTATCAAAACCACCGTCGAGCCAACTGGCAACACTTACCGTACAGTCCGGTCTCTTCGTCAGATGTGCTGCATATAGAGTCTTGGGATGGCATCGTTGACCTAATAACTCAATAAGTCATGCCGGTATATAGCACATAACAGATCGAGAAACTACTGATAACACTTATCAGTAAATCTCATCAGCCCTGGCCAGGGACTCCTGTTATAGCCAATCGTGCATAGCGCAACATCAACCCCCAATACCAGGAGAGACGAAACCCTCCAATCGCTCATTTCCTACATGTTCCTCGGGACTGTACCCAAAATCCACCTGTTTGCATGACTCAGTAGAGCCGTGGTAGGGTAGAGACCAAAGTATAGTAGGAGGACACACAAGACTCTATGACGATCTCGGGTCTACAGACTAACCTGTACCAGTGTCACCTGAGAACTGCTATCCTACGATAGATATAATACCACATAGGAGTTCTTAGCGTGTCCGTTCAGTGTACCCAGTCTTACTAAGCACCCGTATACAGTCTTTGGTGTCACCACACCAATGGATATGGGATCATCCATCGCCCATCATATGGGTCAAGTAACGTATACACTAGTCTACTCTGGAATATCGATGCCCCGTCTCGATACACCTATGACTAGGAACATTTTAAGGTTATGCTTATAAACAACACATGTCCTACTAGTATGATCCACATCATAATCTCAGTAGTCAAGCAAATATCCTAAGTGCTTTATCAACATATACCAAATGAGTAAGATGCATGATCAAATGAATATATGAAGATAAAGTACAACCAGATAGCATACTATCATGTCGATCAAGAATGTCCTCTGAATACACACACACACACACACACATACCGGTACATACACTATCCTATAATGGCCTCTAAGGCATACATATATCCAACAATCTCCCACTTGCACTAAGGCCAATTATTGGCGTATCTCATACCCAACATCTCAAAAAGTCGCTCATGCTGTGGCAGAGGGGAGGGCCTTGGTGAGTGGATCCGCAGTGTTATTCTTTGTATCTACTCTCCGAATCTCGATCTCGCGGCGATCAACTATCTCCCGGATTAGATGATATCGCCTGAGGATGTGTCTGGATTGCTGATGGGACCTGGGGCACTTTAGCCAACGCCATATCCCCATTATTATCACAACACACTAGTATTGGATCAGTAATGGTTGGAACTACTCCTAGATCCGAGATGAACTTCCTCATCCAGACGGCTTCCTTGGCAGCATCATTTGCAGCAATATACTCTTCTTCCATCGTGGAGTCTGCAACGGTATCCTGTTTGCAACTCTTCCAACATACCGCCCCTCCATTGAGGGTAAACACAAACCCTGAGATAGATTTGTTATCATCCTTAACACTCTGGAAGCTTGAATCGGTAAAGGCCTCCATTTGGAGATCCCCGTTACCATACACCAAGAACATTTATTTAGTCCTTCGCAAGTACTTAAGAATGTTCTTCATAGCTGTCTAGTGATTCTACCCTGGGTTGGATTGATACCTGCCTACTTCACCCAATGCATAAGCTACATCAGGGTGTATACATAACATCGCATAAATTATAGATCCTATAGCTGAAGCGTAGGGTATAATGCTCATGCGAGCTCTCTCTCTTCATCAGTCTTTAGGCAAAAGTCCTTGGAGAGAGTGACTACATGACTAGCGGGTAAGGCATCCCGCTTGGAATCTTCCATACTAAACCTCTTTAGGATGGTGTTAATGTACCTGGTTTGGGACAATCCCAGCAACCGTTTAGATCTATCCCTATAGATCTTCATGCCCAATATGTACGAGGCATCACCCAGGTCCTTCATGGTGAACCTCACCGATTGTAGAATAGGAACATCGTTTCTTATCAGAAGAATGTCATCCACGTACAATACGAGGAATGTAACAGTACTTCCTACAATCTTCTTATAAACACAAGGTTCATCTAGATTTTTGACGAAATCAATCTCTTTGATAACATCATCAAAATAGATGTTCCAACTCCGTGATGCCTACTTTGATCCATAAATGGATTTAAGAAACCTACATGCTTTCCCGTTGCTCCCACTATCAATGAAGCCCTCCGGCTGATCCATATAAATGCATTCTTCTAAATCACCATTTAGAAAAGCAGTTTTAACGTCCATGTGCCAGATTTCATAGTCGTAGTGAGCAGCAATAGCAAGTAGGATCCAAATGGATTTAAGCATGGCTACAGGAGAAAAGGTTTCGTCATAGTCCAGTACTGGTCTTTGCCGAAATCCTTTCGCCACAAGTCTTTCCTTATAGGTCTTCACCAGCCCATCTACACTGATCTTTCTCTTAAAGATCCATTTGCACCCTACGGGTTTTACCCAAGAGGTTACAACATCCAAAGTCCATACTTTGTTTGTGTACATAGACTCTATTTCGGATCTCATGGCATCCAACCACTTCACAGAGTCACCACTCATGATAGCTTGCTGAAAACTGGTAGGGTCATCATCATCCATGATGCAATCTTCTCCATCACCATCAACGAGAAAAACGTAGTATCTCTCCGGTGGGTGAGAAGTCTTACCAGATCTACGGAGTGGCTGAGTTTCATAAGGTTCTGTTGCAACACCAGGTTCAACCAAGTCGTCATTTGTAACTTGTGTCTCTAGAACCTCTTCTACATCTACCACATTGCCATCAGTATCATTTGGAAAAATCTCATTTTCTAAAAATGTGGCATGCTCAGAAACAAACACCTTTTGTTCCTCCTTGTGGTGGAAAAGATATCCAAACGAAGGTTTTGGATATCCCTCAAATATACACTTGACTGACCGTGTCTCTAGTTTGTCTGGATTCTGCTTTTGAACAAAAGCCGGACAACCCTAAATCTTAACTCGTTTAAGAGATGGTCTCTTCCCATACTGCAGGGTTACCTAGCACGGCAGCAAGGTTTCGGGAGGCATCGTCCGTACCAAATTCAAATATTTGCCATTCTAGCTAACCCTAACAAAGAATCGTTAACTAGAAATCGACGGAAATCCATATGTAAACACTTTACATCCTAAGTGAGAAAGGAATACATTCATTGTAGACCGATCCTTCACTTCATTAGCTCCGTGTAGTAGTCCTTTTGCTGCGATCATGAAGTCTCAGACTCTACAGAGGCTTCTTTGAAGAAACGAACATGCTTGCTTCTTAGTCTTCGAGGCCGAAGATAATCTACGTCGAGGAGACACTAGCCCAAGCTATCTATTCACTAATTATGAAATTAGTGAAGCAAACACCCTCTACTAAATGGCAAGTAGTAGAGGATAATGAAGTAGGAAGTGGAATCACTTTAGATTTCATTTTCTTACACTTTTTCTCATACCTCCATTGAAGCTAGAAAGCTTTTAGGAAGAAGAAGAAGAAGAAAAATGAACTCATATGAATTAATCATCCAAAAGAATTATTGTAACCATGGGTGAGTTAAGCCCTCATGCCTAACTCATGTAGAGAATAAACCAAGGGGTATGGTTAAGGGTTGGGTTAACAAATATCCTTAGGAATGACAAAAGAGTAGACTTTGTCAATGATCTACAAGCTTCATCGAAGCCTGAAATAATTGACCAAAACTTTTCACTTTTGTGATAACTTAAGCAATAAATAAAAACCTAACTTAACCCTAGCATGGTGTAAATCTCATACACCCATCTTGTATGTATCATCGAGCATAACACAATATATGTACACAAATATACATATCACGTATATACAATGTGCACATCAAGTGAGAAAAGAAATCATAAGTGAGCTTAATATTTGTTAATGTAATATAATATATCAAATATATAATTATACATTAAATTATCAAATCAAATCTTGATTTAATAATCCGGCTATATTACATATAACCGACTAATATCATATGCAACAACTTATCGAATCAACACTTAATCCGACAACCCGGCTATATCGCATATAACCGATCAATGTCACAATTCACGAGAATATAATACAGTATCTCATATCGTATTAATCTCGGCCCCGCATATATCATATTTGTTCTCCTACTCCGTTTTGCTTGAGCCGGGAAACCCCTGTGTAGGACTCTAAAGACTCGTCAATACGCCGGCAGTAGGTGATGATCATATCAAACACCCACAAGCCGCAAGCGGTCTGCTGAACGTAAAAGCCACCAGGATATTGAGTAATCAGAAGATCAACAAGCAAACCTGCTCGTACTCCTGCGAATCCAATCAGTAACACTACCGTACAGTCCGGTCTCATCGTCTGATATGTCGCATATCTCGTCTACGGGTGGTAAACGTCAGACCCCAGTAACTCGATAAGTCATGCCGATGTGAGGCTCATAACGGGTCGAGAAACTACTGATAACACTTACCAGTATATCTCTGAAGCAGCCTTGGCTAAGGACTTCCTGTTATAGCCAATCGAGCACTTCCCAACATCAACCCCCAATATTGGGAGAGACGAAATCCCTCCTATCGCTCATTGCCTCCATGTGATTCGGGATTGTACCCAAAAGCCATTGTTTTGCACGTTCTCTTGAATGTGGTAAGGTGGAAATCAAAGCACAGTGGGAATCACACAAGACTTTTTGACGATCTCGGGTCTACAGACTAACCTGTACGAGTGTCACCAGAGAACTACTATCTGACGTAAGGTATGATACTATCTGGGAGTTCTCGGCGAGTCCGTCCAGTGTACCCAGTCTCGACTGAGCACCCATATACTTTCTCTGATGTCAAACACCAATGGATATGGGATCATCCATCGCCCATCTACATGGGTCGAGAAGGTATACGCTAGTCTACTCTGGTATATCGATGCTCTGTCTCAATACAACCATGACAAGGGACATTTGAAGGATGTACTTAGCGACTACTCTGTCCCCACTAGTATGATCTGCGTCAAAATCCTGGTAGTCAAGTACCCATCCTAAGGGCTTTATCAACATGTAACATAGAGACAATCAGAGTACATGTTAAGATAAATAACAACCGGATAGCATACTATCATGTCGAGCAAGAAAGTCCTCCATATATATGTCCAACCATCCAATACAATATACATCGTTTGTACAGTAATGGCCTCTAGGGCATACATATAACTAACAATCTCCCACTTGCACTAGGACCATCTGTTGTAGTATCTCATACCGAACAATTAGCAGTGGTTGTAGTATCTCATACTCAACCATCACATAAAAGTCTCATACCTTACATGATTGTTGTATATATATTGCCATTTATTGTTCATGTATTAGTAGTACCTGATAGAGTACCTTACATGATTGTTGTATACATATTGTTCATGTATTAGTATTACCTGATAGAGTACCTTATATGATTGTTGCATACACATTGCCATTTATTGTTCATGTATTAGTAGTACCTGATAGAGTATCTTACATGACTTTTGCATACATATTGCCATTTATTGTTCATGTATTAATAGTACCTGATAGAGTACCTTACATGACTGTTGCATACATATTGCCATTTTTTGCTATCAGCTTGCATGCATTAGATTCGCGTTGTACGTGCATACTTGGGATTACCTGCATATGTTATTTACTATCCCCGAGTTGGCAACTCACCCCCCGTCTGTGCCACAGTGTTTTGCAGGTAGTCCCTCAAGGCAGTCACCGCAGGGTCTTCATCTTTCGTATCATCTTTTGCAGCGGATACCGCTTCGGCTGACTGCGTGCAGTTTTGCTATAGGTGGGTTTTGCGGTTATCCGATGTTGCTTATTTTATATTCGTTGTATCCTATACTCTCCATCTACCACTTTCATGTATGACTTAGAGACTTGATGTGAGGACGATATTGTATGTTATTTTGTGACTTGGAGGTCTTTTATGCTGTTTTACTTATATCGTCTTTTATTTCTTCGCTAAGGCATCGTATATCTGTTGTGGTGGTTGTTTTCGGCCTTTGGGCGTGGATTTTCTCCCAGTTTGGGATGCTTTACTTATATTTATGTTGTGCCCATTTTTGGGGTTAGTTTTTACAAAGGAGGTGCTGCAAAAACTTTTAAGAATGTAAAGTTAGACTTTAAAGAATTTGAACTTGAGATTTTCAAAAGTTTTAACAATGTTCTAATCACTTACTACTTTTGATGGTTTAGGTTGCTGGGTCTTTTAGCTTACTTAAATTACCTTACGTCTATAGATGTTGCGTAGTTTAAAGGCCGTCACGTGCCAAATTTCGGGTCTTGACAAAGTTGGTACCGGAGCGCTAGGCTTACCTTTCGGAGTGTAGGATGACCTTGGTATGATGGAGTAGATAGCTTAAGCAGAGTAACGTAGTGTGTGTATGTCCGCGGCATACTCATGACACGGTACTCCACCTAAAGTGACCTAAGTACAAATTTCTTGAAATTCCTTTCTTGATGATACATATCCTTGATCGATTCCGTGTTTATCGAATCTTTC